>CM042084.1:45301883-45817969 GCA_023512835.1 Taxillus chinensis | reverse complement strand
ACGTTGGTTCCACTTTCCTCCTAATGATCCTTGAAAACACAATGATTAGTAAAATGAATCTCCCTCCTTGATTCAATGTATTTCCTTCAGCCTTAGCTCTTTCCACCCAAAATAGGAGATATTCGGGTGCTTTTCTCCTAAAATAAAGTGTTTCTGCCTTTAGAAATTCTCAGAATTTTCTCTCTCACAGTCCCGTCCAACAAACTCTCTTTTTCCTGATAAAAATCCTCTCTGATTTTTTATCTCTCAGAAATGCTGCCAGAAATTCTCTCCCGGAATAACCTCTTATGATACTTGATAATCGATCCTCCTCCCTTTACCTCTTGGGGCAGTCTATTTATAGGAATCCCAGGGGAGACAACCCGTGCCTCGGCATTTATTGGATGCCTTACAGTCCCCATGAGTCAACTACATCGTCCCAATGAATTAATGACTTCGGAAATGGGATTCTCGGTTCCCAGCGATTTACAATAATTCACAGTTCCCGTGCTTTGAAAAAGGAGTCCCAGTGCCTAAAAATAAATAAATCGTTTGAGATTATTTAATCCTCTGTTATTCCTGGACGCTTTGGTGGGTAAGGGCGGAATACATTTCCGGATGTATTGGAGCCGTTGGAAATTAATAGTTATGCAATCCCCAAGGTCAACTGTGATGTCCCGAGGAAAATGACATTTAATTACAGAGGTCTTCCGTCCCTATGCTCAAAAATGGAGTTCCGAGACATTTGAATTTAATATTCGGAGACTCCTCAATTCCCACGCTTAAAAAGGGGTTCCGAGACACTGGTGGCATTTAATGCACTTAAAAAGAATTTTCTGGATTTTTCAGAGTCTCGGTGCTTTAGAGTCACTCCCAGACCTGTAGAGGAGCTATTTTGGAATTTTTCAAAATTATTGACCAGGTTTGACCTCCGGATCTGGGCTTATTCCGAATCAGTGGCCTTATTCAGCATCAATAGGTCCTTACTCCGCACTAATGAGCTTATTCCGCATCAATGGGCTTAGCTCGGATTTGACCAGGTTTGACCTCCGGATCCGAGCTTATTCCGGATCAGTGGCCTTATTCCGCATCAATAGGTCCTTATTCCGCACTAATGAGCTTATTCCGCATCAATGGGCTTAGTCCGCATCAGTAAGTCCTTATTCCGCATCAGTGGACTTAGCTCGGATTTGACCATGTTTGACCACCGGATCTGGGCTTATTCCGCATCAGTAAGTCCTTATTCCGCATTATTTGACCAAGTTTAACCACCGGATCTGGGCTTAGTCCGCATCAGTAAGTCCTTATTCCGCATCAGTTGACCAAGTTTGACCACCGGATTTGGGCTTAGTCCGCATCAGTAAATCCTTATTCAGCATCAGTGGACTTAGCTCGGATTTGACCAATTTGACCACCGGATCTCGGCTTAATCCGGATTTGGGCTTAGTCCGGATTTGACCAAGTTTGACCACTGGATTTGGGCTTAGTCTGAATTTGTGCTTAGTCCGGATTTGACCAAGTTTGACCACCGGATTTGGGCTTAGTCCGGATTTGTGCTTCCCCAACAATTTCCGTGTGTGCGCTTGGTCGCCACGTGGCGCCTCTACTTGGGCTTCCTTAGGCCTCTCTTGTTATCACTTGCTGTGTAAGGAGAGTGCCTTTGTATATATACTGGGCGGAGGAGAAGCAAAACTGGCAATGTGGGACAAACATACATATGAAGAACCAAAATTCGTGGAAAATTGGCAGATTTCCGGGGCAACTTAAAAAATTCATAACTTTCTCCACAGAGCTCGGATTCGAGCCAAATTGGTTTTGTTTTGCTCGAAATTCTGTTATCTATCTTCTGAAAGTAGAATCACTCCAAAAGGATCAGCCATTTAGGAGAAAAGTGGGAAATACCTCACAAAGGTACATGATAAAATGAGCATTCTCTCTGTCCGATTCAAAAATTCATAGATAATTGCACAGAACTCAGATTACCCTAAAACCAGTTGGAGATGATAGATAAAGATGTTATCTAACTAATGAAATTGACTTTGTTCAGATCCAATGAGTATTGAGAATGTTATTGGCAAAATAGTGCGCTGCACACTAGCTGTCTCCCCCAAATTTGCACAAGGTTTGGTTGCCAACTTTGAAAAATCATAACTAATTGAATACAACCTGAAATATTCTCAAACCAATTGGAAATGATAGATAAAGATGTTATCTAATCAATTCAATTGACTTTGTTGGATTACGACAAGTATCGGGGAAGTTATTAATAAAATAGCGGGCTGCCCACCGGTTGTCTAATTCAACTTGGTACTTTTATCATAATCATTTCATTTCTCCTCGGAATCAAGTGTGATCAAGTGCGTTGTTCTCCGAATGTCATCCTCTATCACTTAGTGGTTCTTCGTGAAGTACGGTATTGATCTAACCCGGTCAAAATGGGGTACAACACCTTGTAAAGCGTTTCCCATATGGAAGACTAAGGTCTCTTCATTAATTCTCAGAGTCAGTTGCCCTTGAGCCACATCTATCAGTGCACACCCTGTTCTAAGAAACGGTTTTCCAAGGAGGAGCTAAACTCCTCTATCTTCTTCCATTCCCAAAACTACAAAGTCTGCTAGAAAAATGAAGGAGCCCACCTTAACTAGCATGTAATGACCCGTGTGTAAGAAGTTAACCACAAACACCTTGAATGTTGGTGCACAAGTTTGAGGTAAGAGATGAGCCCAAGAGGGGACTTTTGGGAGGTGCATGTGACAAGTGATAACGTCCATTTATGCCCTAGGAAGATGCTATGCGTATACAGGCGGTTTTAAGCTGTTTTGGCTGATCTTGGAGCTCACTTTTCATAGGGTAGATGGCCTCAAACAATTAGCGTGCAAGAACAAAAGTTTCTTAGAATGAGGTCCTCTATCTACCACAGAAATTTCAGGGCATTTGGAGCTGCACGTGAATTCACCCATTTCACGTGCAAGCATATTTTTGCTTCTCAGGCCTCTACAAGATGCAAGGAGGCTTGGGGTAAAGTTTGAGTGCATTTGGAGCTGCACGCCAATTGGGGAATTGGCGTTCAAATTGGCGTGCAGGCATATTTTTTCATGGTTACCTTAGTTTTGTTATTCTAATCATCTTTTCTCAAAGGACCAGGTTGGAATAGTGAGTATTTTGGTGTGTATGGATGCGGAAAGGTTGTAGCTTGTGTAATCAAAACTACGTCATTTTGATCCTGGGTTTCACTTAATCAAAACTACGTCGTTTTCATAATGGGAGGTCTATATAAGGATGAGGGGACTCCTTGTTCTAGGGTTAGGGTTCTTTTCAGCCGTCGCAGAGAGAGAGAGAGAGAGGGAAGGAGGGAGAGCTGTTGGCTTGCTGTCGGAGCGTCGTGCGTGGGGAAGACAACGTCTAGCGTGGAAGCAAGAGCTGGAGGACGTTTTCAAGGTAGGGGTCCTGTTCTTCCTAAATCCTCCTCTGTCTTAGGGTTCTAGGGCAAATTATGGAGTTATACCTGTTTATATATATATGTAATCCATATAGGTGTGATCTCCTATATGGACGTTGGCCTTCAATGGAAGTTTTTGATGTATTCTGGTGTTGGATGGTGAGTGCATATTAGGTGTTCGATAAAATGCCTGTGTGGATGTGTCTGTGTGAATATGCCTAGTATGTGTTTGATAATATGCCTGTGTGGCTGGGTTTGTGGGTTTATGAATGTATGCATGTTAAGCGTTTGGTAAAATACCTGTGAGACTCTGCATGTCAAGTGTTTGATTTTATGCCTGATGGGCTGTGCGAACTAAGTGTTTGGTATTATGCATGTGAAAGTGTGTATGCTACGTGTTTGGTTTAATGCCTGTGTGACCTTGTATGCTGTGCTTGTGGAACCCGGTGGCTGTGGAAGCCCGGGACTGGAACTGTTAGCCTGTGTGGCTAAGTCTGAGAGGCTGTGGATATGTTAGCCCGTGTGGCTAAGCCTATATGGTCGTGGATATGTTAGCCCGTGTGGCTAAGCCTGAGAGGCCGTGGATATGTTAGCCCGTGTGGCTAAGCCTAGTGGTCAGGCATTTGTTAGCCTATATGGCTAAGCCTGTATGGCTGTGGATAGGTGTGTGCCATGTGAATGTGGAATACAACTTGTTTACATTTTATTGTCACTACACTGCACCTGTACACACTCATGTAGACGTTAGGAGCATGGGATGGGTTGGGGAGACATGATCCCTACTGAGCTATGGTTGCTCACCCCTCCCTCTATGTTGTGTTTTCTTTCAGGAACATACAGGCGTTAGGTGGGACCCCAAGGTGGAAGACCTTATTTACTTTACTGTCTACCATTTATGTTATTTTTATGGGAATTGATGTAACCCCAGTGGGGATGGATTGAAAAGAGGATTTTGTTGTAATAAAGATTGGTTTGGATTGTGGATTGCTTTTATGAACTTTACTTTCTTGAATGTGTTGTGGATGTTTAAAATGTTATATTCGGGGTTTGCACCCTAACCCCTTTGCCCTCCGTGTGGGTACAAGGGGAGTCACGTATCGGTTTCCTCGGGTTGGAAATCCGGGGCGTGACAATATGGTATCAGAGCATGGTCTAGTTGGCCTAGGGTAGTGGGCGGACTTGGTTATCTTGAGTCCTTTGGAGGAGCCTGGAGAGATGTGCCTGATCAACATGGTCCTCTTGGAGCCTCTAAGGTGTACTTGGGGTAGTCCAGTCTTGTGGTAGGATTCGCATGCATTGGCATTAGGGCACTAGTTGCATATGTTGCTCATGTGTGATCGTGTGGGAACTGTGATTAAGTTGTATATGTGGTAGGAATGCATGAATAACGTGATAAAGTGTTAATCTGTGCAACTATGATCTTTTGTGGTAATTTGAACATGAAAGCAAGGAAAAGAAATTGTGGAATTGAAACTGTGTGCTTGGAAACTTGTGGCTTGTGAACTGTTAATAAATAAATAAGTAAATAAATAAATACATTAAATTAAATATGTAATAATGTTGGTGTTCTGTGAATGATTGAGCATGTGATTTGTCTGGTATGGTGTTATGAACAATGCGATGGAGTGTAACTTTGTATAGTCTGTGAAATGTGAACCTATGGACTTGTGTGGTAATAATGCATGTTACAGCTTAAGCTGCTTAGTCGGTAGTGGTCTCGCGATTGTTGAGATCATTTAGTGTTAATCTGGAGCGCTATCTTTTCGCTTAACCAATGTTTCTAGAAACTATAAGCCGTGCGACTATTGAGGTAACAGAGGAGGCCGCGACCCAGGTTGGGCAAGTGAGAGAGCGCGGTGAAGGTGATAGACTAATCACGGCAGAGGTTGGCGTCTTGAGCTCGATTATTCCAGAGGTGAGGGATGTGATTCGACAACTGATCAGGAGCGAGGTACGCCGAGAGCTGTCAGCCCTCAACACTCCCGTTTGAGTCCTGTTTCTCAAAAGATTGCACTTGTTGTGGATAACCGGGGCACTGGAACAGAGAGTGTGCCAAGAAGCGCCCCGGTGTTACCTCCGGGGGGGAAAAGTAGGACGTCTTCGTACGATCTGTTTTTAGTAGGACCGGGAGTGATGCTAGGGGACCGGCTCGATGAGCTAGGGGTAAAGCTCAACGCCGAGTCCCCGATTTGTAGGCGGGAGGACTACCTAGTGAGGCCAGTGGAAGAGCAAGACAGAAATTCACTGGTGGTATCGTGCCCCTTTGGTGGGTTGTCGGTTGAGTCTCGTACTGGTTTATGTGAGGCTAGGTGGACCCTATCGTGTCCCGTTTGAGTTAGCATTTCGAATGGATGTGGGTGGTGACCTATTAGGAGATATATATTTATAACGCTGGAAGAATAATGAGTACTAATAAAAATATGGGTGTTGATTTTATAAGTGAGTGATATTCAATTTTGGCACATGTGGATAATCAAAGTAACCAAATCTTGTAGGCAACCTTTTTGCTAGTGGGAGGAAATTTAGACTGGCTAGCTAGTAGAGCTTGAGGTGTGAGGTGATGGCTTGTGGGTTGTTGTGTGACCCCTCCTTGGCAACCTTGAGTAATAGAAATGTGTTTTTATACGGATAGAGGTATGTGTTGGAATACTGCATGAAAGGGATATTCCTATGGTTACCTTTCCAAGTGTTGTGGTTGAAGGAGGAAAACACAGCTAGTATAGCCGCTCCTTGGGTCCATGAGGTATTGACTTGTTGGCTAGGGTGGTCGTTGCTAGTTCTTATTAGTGAATATATAGGTGTTATGGGTTCTCAGATGGTCAAGCAGTAGCCATGTGTCGTGTTTATGGTGTGTCGAAAACACCGAGTAAGGTAAAACAGATATGTTGTGAAACCAGTTTGTGCATGTATGAAATGTTCGGTGTTCTAGAATTGAACTAGCGGCTATGAGTGGGTTTTGAGGGTTATGCCCGGTGCATCAATTTGGTAAAAAGAGGTAAGCAAGTGAGATTTGGGCAGGCCTTGTTTGGGTTTTTCCTCATAATTTGAAGACATCTTCCGAGGGGTTGAGGATGTACTCCTGGTGGTAGGACAGTCCCCTCCTATAAGGCGGACTTTGTTCTCCTCACCAAGCAATGTGGGACTAACACCCACTCATGGGTCGTTACAATCCACCCCCCTTAGGAGGCCCACGTCCCCGTGGGACCATGGCACACCGCTCCGGGTCTGGCTCTGATACCATCCGAGATAGCCCAGCCCATACCCGTCACAAGAATTTTGTCTGCTTTGGCCAACCAGTCTTCGGCCTCGCCCTCATGGCCTGCTCCGCACGGTTTTGTCTTTGGGCCTCGCCCAAAACACGTCCCTGTGAGGTGAGGTATCCGTCCCCTCCTATAAGGCGGACTTTGTTCTCCTCACCAAGCAATGTGGGACTAACACCCACTCATGGGTCGTTATATAGCACATCTTCAATGATTCCTTCAGGTCTTCCAGTGGACCGGTCCGCAAACTTCAATGAGATGGAAGTTGGCTTCATTCCTGTGAGCCCAAGCTGCTTATATAGAGAAAAAGAGATCAAGTTGATACTAGCCCCTAAATCACAAAGGGCCTGCTGCTGCGGCGCATTTCCAATCACACAAGGGAGGTTAAAACTGCTCGGATCTTTATGCTTAATAGGCAAATTCCTTTGGACAACACTGCTTACCTCGTTTGTGACAGCTACGGTCTCATGGTCCCCATACCTTCTCTTCTTCTTCACAAAATCTTTAATGTATTTTCTATACCTGGGCATCTGCTCCAAAACTTCCACAAATGGGATATTAATTTCAAGCCGCTTGAATAAACTCAGGAAGCGCTCATACTCTTCCTCAACCCTTTGATTTCTTAACCGCTGAGGAAATGGCATGGTAGGCCTTAGCTCTTTCAGCCCTTGTTCTTCAGCTGGTCTACCTTTAGTCAAATGTTGGTCCTTCTTTTCTTGCACCTTTTCTGCTTCTTTATCGAATTTCCCTAGGTCATCATCTTCCAAGGGTCTGCTTTGTTCTTCTGATATGGCCCTCTTCTTAGGCTCTTCAGTTTCCTTCAATGCTTTCCCACTCCTTAAAGTGATAGCTTTGCAACTCTCCTTGGGGTTCACTTCAGTGTCACTTGGAAAAGATTTAGCTGAAACTCCTTGATTTGCATTCTGTGCCATACTTACGAGCAGTTTTTCCATATTCTTCATTGAAGATTCCATGCTGCCTACCCTTTCCTCCAAATCACCCATCTTTCTTTTAGCTGTCTCATCCTCATTCAAATATGTTCTTCCTCTTTGTTGTTGAGGCTGAGGCTGTTGCTGCTCGAATCCTAGAGGTGGATGTAAATAATTCTCAGTAGCATACGGATTTTGCTTCATCCCTGGGGGCACATATTTATACTGAACTGATGTATCTCCCCCTCGGTTCTGGTTTTTCTGATATGCTTGAGATTGTTGTTGGTTGTGATTGTACCCTTGTCCTTGTTGTTGAGGATAATATTGCTGCTTCTGGAACAAGCCTTTCCCTCAAACATAATTTGCTTCTTCAGCTCCACTCCATCCTTGCTCAACTACTGGTGAGGCTTGTTGTGATCCTCCGACTTTAAGAGCCAACACTTCCATGCTTTTTACTAAAGCCTGGATCTGGTCTTGCATATCGTTGGAAGAATTGTCAACTGAAGCTATTTTCTCCCTTGGCCTTGAAGTCCGTACATTCGACCACTGCCAATCAGCCAAAGACAGTCTCTCCAAGAGTTCTGCCGCAGCATCAGGCTCTAGATTCATTAAACATCCTCCAGCAGCCGCATTCACCTTATCTTGTGAGTGAGACTGAAGACTAGTGTAGAAAGATTCAATTTGAATCCATTGGGGTCTTCCATGGTCAGGGCATCTTCTTATCAAATCTTTAAAGCGCTCCCAAGCCTGATGAAGAGTCTCCATCTCATCTTGCCTAAATCTGCTGATTTCCCCTCTAAGCTGGATCACTTTGGAAGGAGGAAAGTATTTAGACATGAATTTAGTCTGCATCTCCTCCCAAGTATTTATTGAACCTACTGGTAAACTGTTAAACCACCCAAGAGCTCTATCTCTTAAGGAGAAAGGGAAAAGCCTTAGCTTTATTGTCTCCTCCGACACATTGTTGATCTTTATGGTGTCACATATCTGGTAGAACCTCATCAAATGCTGGTGTGGATCATTCACTGTTGTTCCTCCAAAAGCTTTGTTGCTCACCATATTAATTAATGCCGGCTTCATCTCAAAACTATTTGCTTGAACTCTTGTTTGCCTAATCCCAGAATAATGGTCTGACATCATCAGTCTCGCGTAGTCTAAGAAAGTTCTGGGCATAAACCTATTACCCTCTTCTTCTGGATATTGGCCATTGTAATTGGCCCCTCCTTGCGGTGCACCACCATCAGACCTTAAATCTGCAATCAATTCACCTACTGAATGCTCTAAGCCTTGTAGTGCTTCTTCAGACTCTCGTGTTGCTTCCCTAGCTGCTCTGCAACGAGCTCTAAACAATCTTTCAGGTTCCCGATTAAATGGTATAAACTCCTCTCTTGGCATGCACAACTAGGAATTCTCGCAAATACGCTGTGAACGTTCCTGTAAGAAAACAAGAACACACCCAGCAGCTTCGAACAATTCAAAAATAAATAAAAACTAAAGAAAAAAAATAAGCACCAAGATCAGAATTTAGACAATTTCATTCAATGTTGATTTTCTAAAGCTAGTCAACCGTTGAATCCCCGGCAACGGCGCCAATTTGACAGACAGATTTTTAGCCTCCCGAAAGAGCTAGCTAATGTCGTAAAATCTCTCTTCAAGATAATAAATTCCCTAAGTTTGCACTAAAAGAATAGCAGCAAGCAAGGGGTCGAACCCACAAGGATTAGCCTAGTTTTCTAGTTCTTAAATCAAAACACCAATTACTCTTGTTCTAAAAAAATGTCTTGGCAACAAGTTCTCTTTTTTTAACTAAAGATCTGATTTTTATTTGGTTTTCTAAATAAACAAAGAAAGCAAATTGATTTTAGGATTAAGATTCAAGGATTAAAGGCATCTAGGGTCACAACTTCACCTCCCTATGTTGTTTCTACTGATTTTAAGGTTCTTGAGATTATTTAATTGATAACATGCTATAACTAAGCCAAGGTACTGCAATTGGTCATTGCCAGCCCTTCTAAGTGCTGTTTGCCTGAATGGTCATCATGACAACAACATGCAAAGCCTAATTATCATACCAATGACAGGATAATGGTCACACCAATCAAAAATATGTTATGAATCAAAGATCAACCTCAGACTAAGGCTAAGAAAACCCAGGTGTACAGCCCAGATATTAAAAGATAAGAACAGATCCATAAAACATGCAATGTCAATTAAACAAACTCAATATTCAATCAATCAGTTTGACAACATAGGGGGCTGCATTGCTCCCCTAGATAAAGGAAACTACTCACACATGTTCTTGGATAAACAATAAGAAATAAAGAACATCATCCTCAAGCAGGTGCAGCAAAACTCCAACTTTAGGTCTTCTCCAGCCGTCAGACCTCCTAGGGCCGGCAGCTTCCAGGATCAGAACGCTAGCCTCCAAAACCGTCATCCTCTCTCTCTCTCTCTCTAAAAACGTGCCCCCTCTCTACATGCTCCAAAAGGGCTGCTGCCTCCTCTATTTATAGAGAAATCTGCTTTGCAATGAGTGCCCTAGCCGTCAGTAGTTGCAACTTATCAAAACGACGTAGTTTTGATAAGTAGTTTCCATTTTTCTTCCAACTTGAGTACAACTCGAACCAAGCATAATTTGGACTAGGTGCTTTAGAGAAAAGTGATCAGCATAACAAAACGACTGAATCGGTGCAAAAATATGGCTGCACGTCAATTTGAACGTCATATGCCCAATTGGCGTGCAGCTCTAAATCAGGTGAAATTCTTCCCCAAGCTTCCTTGCATCATGTAGAAGGCTGGTATGTAGTAATATGCTTGCACACCAATTGGTCCAATTGGCGTTCAAGGCCTTTGGCTCTGAAACTTCTGTGGAAGGTAGAGGACATCATTCTGAGAAACTTTAGTTCTGCACGCCAATTCATTTGAGGTCATCTAGTTGGTCAAAATTAATCTCCAAAACCTGTCAAAACAGCCTAAAAGCGCATGTATATACAAATAGCATCTTCCTAGGGGTTAGAGCAAATATAAATGAAATATGATACAATAAGGCTCAAATCATGCTCTTAAACACCCCTAAATAGGTAATAGAATAACGGCATAAATGCATGTTATCAATTGTACATATAACTTGGACTCAGGTTCAGAGGTAGCATGTTTCATTCACGTGATATGTCAATTACCCACAACGAGAGCATGTGAATCACACTTTTGCATCACTAATCATCATGGAAAGACTAAGTGATCATGATTGGTCTCATACTCACGTTCATACACAGGTAGTAAAGTTGAAATGAAACACAGAGCATGCAATAAGATTAAGAGGTTAAATCTAGCATGCCAAGTTTTGTCAGAAGTTCAGTGAACCTGGCTTCTTGAAGTGGTTTGGTGAAAATGTTGGCAAGCTGATCATCAGTGGATTTGTACTCCAGTGAAATGTCCTTCTTCAGCACATGATCTCATATAAAGTGATGTCTAACCTCAATGTGCTTTGTTTTAGGGTACATGACAGGATTGTTGGAGATTGCTATAGCACTTGTATTATCACAGTAAAGTGGCACATCCTTAAGATTTTATCCATAGTCTGAAAGTTGACTGGCCATCCACAGCAATTGAACACAACAACTTCTTGAAGCAATGTATTCAACTTCAGTTGTGGATGTTGAAACTGAATTCTGTTTCTTGCTAAACTAGGATACAAGTCGATTGCCAGGAAGTTGGCATGTTCCACTCGTGCTCTTCCTATCAATCTTGTATCTGGTAAAGTCTGTTTCTAAGTATCCTCTTAATTTGAAATTAGACTCCTTTGGATACCAAAGCCCTAAATTTTCAGTTCCCTTGAGATACCACATAATCCTTTTGACATGTAGCAGATGAGATTCCTTCGGATTTGCTTGGTATCTCGCACAGATGCATGTTGCAAACATTATGTCAGGTCTACTTGTTGTCAGATATAGCAATGATCCAATCATGCTTCTGTACTCTGTAATATCCACCTCCTTGCCTGCTTCATCCATATCCAATTTGGGGTTTATAGGAATGGGTGTTTTCATGTGAGTCACATCAGTTATCTTAAAATTCTTAAGAATTTCTTTGGTGTATTTGGTTTGACTGATAAAGATCCCATCCTCCAACTGCTTGACCTCCAACCCAAGGAAGAATGAGAGTTCCCCCATCATACTCATTTCATATTCACTTTTCATTAGTTGGGAGAATTCTTCACATTGCTTATTGTCCCTTGATTCGAAGATGATGTCATCAATGTAGATTTGCATTATCAAGGGCGATCCTTTCCCTTCATTAAGAAACAGAGTGGGGTCAATCTTGCCTTTTTTGAACTTGTTCTTGATTAAGAACTCTGACAAGGTTTCATACCAAGCCCTTGGAGCTTGCTTCAGCCCATATAGAGCCTTTCTCAATCTGTACACTTTGTGTTCTTGATTTGGATTTAGAAATCCAGGGAGCTGCTCAACATAGACTTCTTCTTGGAGGTCTCCATTCAAGAATGTACTCTTGACATCCATTTGGTTGACTTTGAAATCCTTGAATGCTACATATGCTAAGAACATTCGGATTGCCTCCAGTCTAGCAACTGGTGCAAAGGTTTCATCATAATCAATTCCTTCTACTTGTTTGTATCCTTTTGCAACCAGTCTGGCCTTATTTCTAATCATAACACCATCATCATCCAACTTGTTTCTGAATATCCATTTCACACCAATGACTTGTTGTGATCTTGGCCTGTTGACTAACTCCCATACTTTTTGTCTCTTGAACTGATTTAATTCTTCTTGCATACAATCAATCCAATAGTGATACTACACTATGTCATCCATTGATTTTGGCTCCACTTGTGATAAGAAGCACATGTAAAGATTTTCATGTAGTGTGGCAGCTCTTGTTTTGACACGTGCAAAAGGATCTCCTATTATTAATTCAGAGGGGTGGTCCTTTAACCTTCTTCTAGCCTTTGGAAGGTCTTCTCTTTCTTCACGATGAATGCCCAATTCCTTAATGTTAGGTTCTTGGACTGGTGGATATGGCTGAGACTAAACAGGCTGAGATTGTTGATTCTGATCTTCTACTTGTTTTTGACTGTGTTCTTCAGCAAACGGTTCAGCACGGGGTTTTTTTATGTTCAGGCGCTTCTTTCACTGGTTCTGATGTCTAATTGTCTATGTCCTAGTCCTCAACAACAATAGTGTCTTGCACTTCATTTACATTTGTCTCCTTTTTGCATACCATGGTTAGTTTCATCAAAAAAATACATGTATACACTATTTAATAGTTTTAGTCCTCCTATTAAATAAATGGTAAGCCTTGTTTTTCGTGGAATATGCAACAAGATATCCCTCATCTGAGTTGGCATCAAACTTGTTCAAGTAATCCTTGCCATTGTTCAAAATATAGCAAGTACACCCGAAGATCCTTAGGTGACCAATATTTGGTCTCCTTCCCTTCCATAACTCATAGGGTGTTTTCATGGCTTGTTTGTTTATTAAAGTTCTATTTTGCACATAACATGCAGTGGCAACAACTTTAGCCCATAGAGATTTTGGGAACTGAGCTCCTGTCAGCATGGTTCTAACTGCTTCATTTAAAGTTCGTTTCTTTTTTTTTGCAACTTCATTTTGTTGTGGAGTTCTTGGTGCAGAGAAATTATGCTAGATACCATGTGTCATCACCCGTTTTTGACCGGGCTCATTGATGGCTTTTGTGAAAGGACTCCATGCTAGTTCATTCTGTTGATCCTAGAGTCATCCCTGCACAAGACTCGCACAAACCATTAGAGAAAAGAAATACACAGAGTCGCCACCAAACAAATTAAAGGTGTGATTGGGCACCTAGAAAAAGAAAGGGTCTACGGTTCCAGAAAATTAGGTTCGGGAGTCAGTTACGTGTGGGGAAGGAAGAAAAACTCTTGCACCCCCGCAACGCCCACAATTGGTACCTATTCTTGATCTATGGGTGTTTGCTTGCTTTATTATTTATGCAAAAAAAAAAAGAGTTTTTTTGTATTTTTAATTTTAAGAAAAAGAAAAATTTTAGGATCTAGGCCTTAAAACGGCAAAAGAGATTTTAATAAAATAAATAAAAAAAAAGAACATTCTAATTTTAGAAAAAGAATGTGGGATCTAGGCCCATGTGACAGTATTGCATTTTTCAGGAAAACAAAAGTAAACTTTCTTTCTTAGAAAAGAAAATGAAAACAATTTGAATTCAAATGGAAATACTGCCACAATTAATATTGGCCCAGGCAAACTAGGATATGAGCATCTAGGGCTCAACCCTCATGACCGCCCAGGCCTTGTTTAAATTTTCTAGAAAAGATTTCAATTTTTGTGTTTTTAGATTTTATTATTTTTTTGAAAATAATAAAGGAAGAAAAAAAAGAGATGCAAGATGTTTGTTTTTTGTATTTTCGTTTTTCTACTTTAGAGAGGTGAGGAAAAAAAGGAAAAAAGAGCATTTTTTGGGTTTTATGTCTGAAAACAGCGCAGAAAAAAATAAATAGAAGTAGAGAACCTGGAGGAAAAAAAATGATGCAGGTGGGAGCCCCTTTTCCCTTCGATTAATGCCTTCAAAGAGTTTCCTGAAAGCACAAAGGTTAGAAAAAGAACTTTTCCAATGTCAGCTCCTCCCCATGAAGACGAACAGTGATTCTGGGTGCTTTTTCCCTTAGAAAATGAGTATATTTCTCTTTGTGATTCCCAGGATACTCTCTCTCCCTCTGGTTTTTATCTCTCGAAAATTTAGTCAGAAAGCTCTCTCTCAGAATAACCTCCTCTGATACTTGATAATCGATCCCCCTGTCTGCCTCTTGGGACAGTATATTTATAGGCGTGTAGAGGAGTATCTGTTGGCTAGGCATTAACTGCACCCTTTACAATTCCAATAAGTCAAATGCGATGTCCCGAGAACCTCATTATGGCTCCTCGTTCCTGTGTCTGAAAATAAATAAATCACTTGGGATTTTATTTTAATATTCTACTATATCTAGACGCTTTTGCGAGTAAGGGCAGAATGCACTTTCGGGTGTATTGGCTCCGTTGGGAATTAATAGTTATGTAGTCTCTAGGGTCAATTGTGATATCCCGAGGAAAATGGCATTTAATTACAGAGGCCTCCCGTCCCTATGCTTGAAAATGGAGTCCCAAGGCACTTTTTGTAATTAATGCACTTGAAAAAGAATGATTTTTGGAGTCCTGATGCTTTGAAGTCACTCCCAGACCCGTAAAAATTTCCGTGTGTGGGCTTGGTCGCCACGTGGCGCCTCTACTTGGGCTTCCTTAGGCCTCTTTTGTTCTTACTTGCTATGTAAGGAGAGTGTCTTTGTATATATACTGGGCGAAGGAGAAGCAAAACTGGCAATGTGGAACAAACATGCATATGAAGAACCAAAATTCATGGAAAATTAACAGATTTATGAGGTAAGTTCAAAAATTCATAACTTTCTCCACAAAGCTCGGATTGGGGCCAAATTGGTCTTGTTTTGCTCGACATTCTGTTATCTATATTCCGAAAGTGGAATCACTCCAAAAGGATCATCCATTTAGGAGAAAAGTTGGAAATACCTCACAGAGGTACATGATAAAGTGAGCATTCTACCCGTTCGATTCAAAAATTCATTGTTAATTGCACAGAACTCGGATTACCCTAAAACTAGTTGGAGATGATAGATAAAGATGTTATGTAACTAATTCAGTTGAATTTATTCAGATCCAATAAGTATTGAGAAATGTATTGGCAAAATAGTGCGCTGCACACTGGCTGTCTCCCCCAAATTTGTACAAGGTTTGGTTCCCAACTTTGAAAAATCATAACTAATTGAATACAGTCCGGAATATTCTCAAAACAATTGGAAATGATAGATAAAGATGTTACCTAATCAACGCAATCGACTTTGTTGGATTACGACAAGTATCGGTGAAGTTATTAATAAAATAGCGGGCTGCACACCGGTTATCTAATTCAACTTGGTACTTTTGTCATAATCATTTCATTTCTTCTCGGAATCACGTGTGGCCAACTCTGTTGTCCTCCAAATGTCATCCTCTATCACTTAGAGCTTGTCTTGGGGCATATAAAGGTTTCCCAAAGTGGTCCTTAGTCTTGCAGTCTTTTGCCGAGTACGGTTGTGATCTAACCCGGTCAAAATGAGGTTCAACACCATGTTTAGCATAGAATTCTAACATATCAGAAAATTCAAATTCCTTGCCATGATCGCTTCTTATGCATTTAATAGAAAGACTCTTAACATTAGTGATCCAATTGAAGAGTTCAAAAAGGTTTTCAAATGTTTTTGTTTTGTTTTTGAGAAACATAACCCATGTATATCTGGTGTAGTCATCTACAACTGCAGGAAGTATCTTGCACCAGATAATGAGGACACATTAATTGGTCCAAATAGGCCCATATGTAAAAGTTCAAGTGGCTGTGTGATTGAGGTATTATCCACACTCTTGAAAGAATGTTTCACTTCCTTACCAAGCTGACAATCCCTACATGGGTGTTCTTTCTTATATACATGCTTGGTTAAGCCCTCAACCAAATCAAGAGATGCAAGTTTAGACATAGTCTTGAAATTCAAATGACCAAACCTCTTGTGCCACAACCAACTGATGTCAGGTGAAGCTTTGGACAAAAAGCAAATTGGTTAAGTAGATTAAGCATTACCAAAGACCAATTTATAGACATTGCTTTGTCTATGTCCACTTAGCTTCACCTCTTTAGAGACAGGATTTATAATGGTGTAGGTGTGCTTAATGAATAACATTTCATAACCTTTGTAACATAATTGACTTATGCTAAACAGGTTATGTTTTAGACCTTGGACAACAGACACATTATGGATTGAAACAGAGCCATTGGAGAGAGTGCACTTACCAACAATCTTACCCTTTTTATTATCCCCAAATGTTACAGATGATTAGGCAACCTCCTTTTCTTTACTCAGCAAGGAGGCATCATCTGTCATGTGCACAGAACATGCACTGTCAAGGTACCACTGGCTAGAATCGATCTTTTGTTTCCTGTGGTTGCTTTCAGCTTCGGGTAACTGTTCCTGCACAACAAGAAACTAAATCTTGGGGGCCCAATGTTGATTGGGCTTTGAGTAAGTAAAAGCTGCAATTAATGATGATTTAGGTTTCCAGTAAGAAGGAGCAGATTTTATTTTCCATGCTAATTTAGGTGATCCCGGATTTGGCTTGTTAGCAGGGTTATCCTTTGCGCTCACACAAGACTCTCCTTCTTTGTTGTTACCTTTGGCAGCTTTTAGAAGCACAGTTTTGATAGTTTTCTACGCAGGTTTATTCTTTGGTTTCTTTGGTGAGGTGACCTCTGTGTGCCCAAACTTCTTCTTCCTATTAGAGTTGTAATCTTGCAGATTATTAGAGATTTGAAGCTGTTGAGTGTTTAACCTGATTTCTTTAGCAACTTCATTCTTAAGGTACTCAGGATAAAATTTGCACTGATAGGAGAGGTGTCCAACTTCACTACATATGGGACAAATGACAGGTTAGTGTTGGACATTTTTGGCTCAAGGGTTTGGTTGCAGTATTAAGAGGTTCCCTAGGTTGCATCTCAAATCCTAGACCTTTCTTAGCTCCATCAGAGACTACCTTAGGCTGGGAGGATATAACCTTGCTGGACGAACCAATCTCAAACTTAGTAGTATATCTAGTTGGGTTTGTCTCCGGTAAAACTACACCCTTACCCTTGGATTGGGATGTAGAGGACAAATTGTTGCATCACCCTTAGTAGTATCTCAGTTATACCTTATCAACTGTTGCATCATAGTCCTGAGACACAACAGTACCTTGATCTCTAAGCTCGGGTGGACTAGTAACTGTTGGATCGAACCCAGAATTTGGATGATGCGGAGAAAACCTTATGTAATTTGGTTTGAGACCTTTCAATGTCTATTCTAACTTATTATAGAAGATAAGTTAAACTAGATTTACACTCGTTAGTGCAATGCTACGGATAGGATACATAATCCTAATCCGGATCAATGTGAGTGTCGATAATCGACTAGGTAAATAACCAAGTCATCACAAGATACGAAGTAAGGATTATTAGTGCAGACTAAGTACTAAAAGATATGGACTAAGGAATTCGCGGCTTTACTCGAATGGACTAAGTCATAAAGACAAGGAATAAGAATCTTAGTCTTATACTCGCGCTGATTAAGGAAGGACTTGTGTGGAATAAGGACCCAAGTCTTTTATTCATATGGAGTAAGGAAAAGATATGTAGTGATTGTCCCTTGGAGCCTAGAGGGGGGTGAATAGGCTCTTATCGAAACCCTTTTTTTAATCTCTTAAGACACCACACTAATCTAGTTAAGTGATAGAATCACTGCGGAAGATAACCAGATAGTGGAAGTATTTTGTTTTATTATGAAGAGATAATTACAACAAAATAGAAGCAAGACTCTTTTACACTCTGTGTACAAAAGGATTCACACACTAGCCTAGATTATATCTTTGAGCTCTTGTGCATACATAGGGTTAATTCAGGCTCGTTTACTCTTCTTACACACTTGTACAAGTATGAATACTTATACAAACATTCCTAAGAGACAACCTTGGAACTTGTAGTTCCGGAATGCGTTCAGCACTAACTATTCCTCGGTAATCTCTCTGTCTTGACTGCCGCGGTTTGTGGAGCTCAAGATTTTGGGTTTGAAGAGTATAAGTGCCTTTGTGAGTTCCCAAATATAATTCAGGTTGTGTCCACATATCCGGGTGATCCACGTGTAAGATTCTTCAGGTTCTCAATGAGTTTGTCTTACATCGGGACACCACGAGCTGATAGCTTTAAATGCGGTGAATTGAAGTAGCATCTTCTTGGTTCGGTGTAATTTTCTTTACTCCATTGCTAATGAAGCTTGGAACCTTACTCCGTGTCAGTGATGGCTTACTCCGTATCTATTTGGTACTGGAATCCTTAGTCCGTGTCAGCGCTTCCTTACTCCGCATGTAAGTTCCTTACTCCGTATGTAAGTTCCTTACTCCAGGCGAGTCTAAGGGATCGGAGTGCTTACTCCGTACTAGCGCTTCCTTACTCCGTATGAGTAAGTTGTCCGAATTCCTTACTCCGCATCTAGTTTCCTTAGTCCGTGTAAATAAAAACTTGAGTCGTTATTCCGCATTAGTATTCCTTACTCCGCATGTATGGAAGACTCGGATGTCTTACTCCGTATCTTCTTTTACTTAGTGCGACCTTGTGGACCAGGATTCTTACTCCGCATCATTTTGACTTAGTCCGGACGAATGTTTCTTATTCCGCATGTATTAAAAACTTGGTTATTTACCAAGTGTTTGACGACACTCACTTTTGTCCGGATCAGGATTATGTATCCTGTCCTTAGCTTTGCTCTCACGAGTGTATCTTCGGATTAATAACATATCTTCTGCAATGACTAAAGAAACATAAAAGATCTCAAATCAAATTATATAGGGCTTTATTGGCATTATCCAAATTCTGGGCTTGATCCAACAATCTTCCCCAATTATGGATATGCCCAAACCCTTTGTAATCTGATCTGGTAAGCAGTGCAAAAAGATATCATACGGAATACGCATCACAACCAATTTCATTTATCAGCAACAAAATACAATTCAGCCTTTATACAAGATTTTCATTAAGGTACATAAGGCTTACTATACTTGAAGATCATAGTTGCTGCTTTCTCTCTAAGCTCCATTGTCTGCTTCATCGTATAAGTGGTGTGTTAGCTCCAAGATTTGTCCACAGTCAAGAATGACTTGATGAAGTAACAGAGAAAAGCCTCGCAGCTATCTCCATCCGGCTGTTGTGGCACTTGCTTCTTGCCCCGGAATGTCGCCTTCAGCTTCTCAGTTGGACTCAAGGGTGTGATGCCCAACTCTTCGTATAATCCAGCTTTTCTTCACAACTTGATCGGCCCTAAAACACGGTGGTTCCCATTGATTCTTTCTTACAAAATGCTCTACAATCTGATGAGAATCAATCAGAATCATTTGTTTGGACTGAATCATGAAGACAGCCATCATGAAATGTGGCGACATGATCCGGTACGGAATGAGGATGGTTGAGAGAGTTTTCCACGACTTGCTATCCTCAGCAGTTCCGTCGATGAAGGACTGAATGAGATCTACACTGGGAAGATAGCCTTCATTCCAGCACGGCAGAACTTTAAATAAGTGCCCATCCTTGTATAGAGATGGAAACAGCCTCATCTCCATTTTAGCAGCCCTAGAGAAGTTGTCAATGTCTTCGTTGTAAAGAGTCCTTTCTCCGAACAAAGGGTCCGAATGTTGGCCGGGGAGAAAGGGTACAGGTCGAGAGACATCTTCTCTCGACGAAGACGCAACAGATAGGACTTCATTGCCTTGCGCACACTTCCATCCGCATCAGAAGGGTCATACGCCGCATATGATGGGAGGAAGGTGTCAGCTGCGGATGAAGAGGCTGGAGGAGGAGCTGCAGTCGAGGAGCTTGGCTGAGAGAAGCGGCTACGTTTGGGAATTTGAACTCCCGGAAGCAATGAAGAGGCAGGCCGCTTCTTAGCACGAGTGGATGGTTGTGGTGCAGAAGGAGCAGGATTAGATGACACTCTCTCCCCCGGTTTGGCAGATCGCCGGGAAGCAACGGGAGGGCGAGCCATTGTGTGTGCCAGGTCCGCGAAGGAGGTAGACAAGGAATGGACGGACGAGGCAACGAGATCCATCTTCTGTTCCATGGAAGTGGATGAATCAGTGAGAGCGGAGAGGAGTTGGGCGCCAAGTGCATCAACCTTGGCGGCGATGGCGGATATTTGGGCGCTATGAGCCTGAGCGTGTCGGTCCAGCTGGGCGGAGAGCACAGCATCGGAGTGGACCATGCCAAAAGAGGCACGCCCAAGGACCAACTCCGGAGCTTTGGAGGACTCTCCCGCATGAACAGGAGCAGCAGTGCGCTGGGCAGAGGAGTCCGCAGGAGTATCAGCAGCTGCAACAGAAGGGGCATCCGGAGCAGCAGAGGCATCCGGTGCAGCTGACCCGCTTTGACCAGATAGGTCAACCACGGGAATGGCGTCGCCGGGAGAAGAGGGGCCAGCCTTAGCAGGGGAAGGACCCCGGGCGGAATGGACCGGGCTGGAGGGGGTAGGGAACGGCACATCTGGAATGGAGGCCGGCGTAAGAACGCCGTGATCCAAGTTCCAGATGATCATGGTCTCCGGGAATTGGGTATGGCGCATGTAAAACACCCGGAGAGCGTTGTCAGGAAGGGAGGCGGTGTGGGCAAGGCTGAAATGGAGCCATAGGTCCGTTAAGGTGTTGGCGGAGAGATGGTCAAGGTAATCTCGGGGTTGAGGGAGGGGAGGCAAGGGAGCTTCCGGAGGAGATGCCGGGACATCAGCAGTGGCGGCAGCAACAACGGTATCAATTGCGGCAGCAATAGCAAAGGTGGAGGGAGTGGGGACATCCGCAGCAGAGGGGGCTGAGGAAACAGCTTTAGGTGCACTGCGCTGAGATGGCCCCGCAACCTCGGACGGATCGGCACGAATGCTGTGCTGGGAGGCCCGAGAAAGAGAAGGTGCTGCAACGGACCAAATCCGGGAGGATCGGGGTGCAGAACTGACATCAGGGGCTTGGCTATCGGAGGGGTCACCAACAGAACTGCCTTGTTGTTCCGAGGCAGGGAGAATGCGGAGAGCTGCAGAGGGACGGCGGGCTGTCATGTTCCCATTTGGCGTAAGATAACGGAGGTAATAAGCCGAGGGAAATGGAACAGCATCATAGCGGGCGAAATGGTCCAGATGAAGATGTCGGAAGACAATGCTGAGTATGCGCCCGAAGGAATGGTTCTTGGGACCATTCTGCAGCAGTCGAAACAAGAACGTCCCCCAGTCCATCGGAAGACCTTCAAAGACGCCGTACATGGCCAGGAGAAGATCGTAAGGAACTGAGTCTAGAGCTGAAGTGCGAGCCAGTAAACAACGACTCAGTATGGTCGCCATATAGCGATAGCGACCTTGGAAGGATTTCACCTTGTATTCCTTGCCTTTTTGGGTGCAACCCATAGAAGCCGCCATTGGATCGGCATTTGGGCGCTGTGGTTCACCGGGGGGTCGGTGGAGAGCAACGCGGAGAACGGCGGGAGTGATGATGATGGATTCACTGCGAACATAGGAGATGATGGAGTCGGTGGTACAGCGAATCCTTTGGTAATACTCAATAATGTCGTCGATAAGAAGATCGACAGGATTGGAGATCAAGTTGAGGATATGCGAGGCTTCGAGTAGAGGGCGAAGTTGGGAAAACCAGTCCGGAGGGTTAGAGAAAGCACTCCAATCGACCAGATGGCCAGGATTAACGCCGAATAGAGAGATTCTGGGTGCCATTGTAGACGAAGGTTGAAGGACGAGAGGAAAGGTGAGGTCTTGGGTATCAAAGGAGCAACGAGAGGTTTAGGGATTTGAAATGAGCAATACTCGTGCTTCGCAGGAATGACCAAAATATATAAGACCGAGGCTGTGAATGTCAGCGGTTCTAGGGATGTGGCGAGTGAAACAGTAAACCGCTTGACAGGCTGATGTCATTAGTTTTGATATCAGTGCGCCTCCGAATGAAATGATGTCGTGGAGACCGCATGACCAAATAAGGGTAACAAGTGTTTGCCATCCGGTGAAGTGTGTGCATCCTGAGATTTGCATTTAATGAATCATCATGATTCCTCCTCAAAAGCACGCGATATATAAGAAGACATGGATTATCGCAATTTGACAGTGTCAGGAGTCCGGAGGAATGAACCGACAATCATCCGGAATTAATGATAGTCGATTGAGGAGTATCCGGATGAAAAGTAGACCGTGTCCATAGTAACAGAGTGCGGTGAGAGAGAAAAGTAGATTCCTTTGCTGTCAATAAGTCGAAGAGAAGAGAAGTACCACAACACTTCAAATCCAAGACTATGGACTAGATTTATCGATACGGTTGCAAAGAGAATCTGAACCTGTAGCTAAAAAAAATGAACTGAAAGTACAAAAGCTTAACAGGCAAGGATTAGTACGAATAAGAGAAAATAGTCAATGAAAAACGACATAATCCGAACTAATAAGAAACAGAACTTATGCATTACAAAGAATGTAATAGACATATACATACGAGAGAATGATCAATATTACTGAATCAGGCCATATGTCAGATAATAAATACACAAGTTCATATAGGTCAACATAGCGAAACCGTCCTGCTGAACGACGTAGCAAAGATTAATTAAAAATCATATGATTTGGCCAAATCATGTCAAAAGTAAAAGATGAGGAAGCGGACACATGTCAAAAGTAAGCAGGTGATTATCCGATTAAAATGCATGGTTGAATAAGGAAAATACATCCAAGCATGCCACTATTCGATTCAAAACAAGATGTCCAGTCGGATCCAGGAAGTAAAGGTTTAGAGGAGGGAGTATCCGAGACATATTAGGGGGTCATTACTGAGGTAATAGATGAAATTTAAGCTCCCCCGTAGATCATTTGATCCTCTCAATGAAAGGCTCCCCCTCAAATAGACATCCAGGAAAGAAGTCATGAGACATATACGGGGGGTATTACTCAAATAATATATAAAGCATTTTCTCCCCCGTAGATTGTGCAATCCTCTTGGTTGACCTTTCCGGTTTGTAGAAATTCAGCACTGTCTATCTTATTAGAAAACTATACTTTAGAAGCTGATCAGACTGCGATTGAGTATTCATCCACCAGGCATTCCGAGCTAACCCATTTCATTTCTTCAACTATACATGTTAATAGAGTAATCTAAATGAACATGCTTTTGTCATGTGGTGATCAGTGGAAATTAAGATCATGAAACCAGAAAGAGGTGAATCATATAAACTTTAATCATGTTTTCTTAAGCGACTTCAGTCGGGAATTGCAAGCATCCTCCCATTATGAAGTTTATATTAATATCAGAAGCATGAAGCCGTTAATCAGTAAGTGTGATCAGCATTAAAGTCAGTATGTATCTTCTACTTTTGTCACGCCCCGGATTTCCAACCCGAGGAAACCGGTACGTGACTCCCCTTGTACCCACACGGAGGGCAAAGGGGTTAGGATGCAAACCCCGAATTTAACATTTTAAACATCCACAACACATTCAAGAAAGTAATATTCATAAAAGCAATCCACAATCCAAACCAGTCTTTATTACAACAAAATCCTCTTTTCAATCCATCCCCCCTGGGGTTACATCAATTCCCATAAAAATAACATAAATGGTAGACAGTAAAGTAAGTAAGGTCTTCCACCTTGGGGTCCCTCCTAACGCTTGTATGTTCCTGAAAGAAAACACAACATTGAGGGAGGGGTGAGCAACCATAGCTCAGTAGGGATCATGTCTCCCCAACCCATCCCATGCTCCTAGCGTCTACATGAGTGTGTGCAGGTGCAGTGTAGTGACAATAAAATGTAAACAAGTTATGTTCCACATTCAAATGGCACCCACCTATCCACAGCCATACAGGCTTAGCCATATAGGCTAACATATCCACAGCCACTCAGGCTTAGCCACACGGGCTAACATATCCACAGCCTCTCAAGCTTAGCCACACGGGCTAACATATCCACGGCCATATAGGCTTAGCCACACGGACTAACATATCCACAGCCATATAGGCTTAGCCATACGAGCAATCGTTCCGATCCCGGGCTTTCACGCCCACCAGGTTCCACAAGCACAACATACAAGGTCACACAGGCATTAAACCAAACACGTAGCATACACAATTTCACAGGCATAATACCAAACACTTAGTTCGCACAGCCCATCAGGCATAAAATCAAACACATACTAGGCATATTCACACAGACATATCCACACAGGCATTTTATCGAACACTTAATATGCACACCATCCAACACTAGAATACATCAAAAACTGCCATTGAAGGCCAACATCCATATAGGAGATCACACCTATATGGATTACATATATATATAACCAGGTATAACTCTATAATCTGCCCTAGAACCCTAGGACAGAGGAGGATTTAGGAAGAACAGAACCCCTACCTTGTATGTTCTCCTGCTCCCGCTTCCACGCAAGACTCCGACCACCCACGCAAGACGCTCCGGCAGCCACCAGAAGCTCTCCTTCCCTCCCTCTCTCTCTCTCTCTCTCTCTCTCTCTCTCTCTCTCTCTGCGACGGCTGGTGGAGTAACAAACCCTAACCCTAAAACAGAGGGGCTTCTCCTCCTTATATAGACAACACAACATCAAAACGACGTAGTTTTGATTAAGTGAATCACAGCATCAAAACGACGTAGTTTTGATGGAACAAGCTATGACCTTCCCACCTCCATACACACCAAAATAGTCACGATTCCAACATGGTCCTTTGGGAAAAGATCATTAGAATGTCAAAACCAAGGGAACCATGCAAAAATATGGCTGCACACCAATTTGAACATGAATTCCCAATTCACGTGCAACTCCAAATGCACTCCAAATGCGCTCAAATTTCACCCCTAGCCTCCTTGCATCCTGTAGAAAACAACCACACTTGCACGTGAAATGGACCCATTTCACGTGCACCTCACATACACGTCCGTTTGGCCTGAAGCTTCTGTGGTAGATAGAGGACATCATTCTAAGCATCTTTCCTTTTGCACGTGAATTCATTTGAGCCCATTCACTAGGTCAAAATCTAGAAAAACTACTTAGAAGGCAAAACTGTGACTAACTCAAGGTACGGGTCCTTACATCCTCTCCCCCTTAAGACTTTTCGTCCTCGAAAAGAAATGACATACGAGGAAAACAAACTCAAGCTACCCATTTGCCACACAACGAGCCACAACACCCAAATGGGTCATACACCGCGCACAGCACATAACAGCACATAACAAGGTACCACCATAATCCATATAATCCATAACCACATGCATCACAATAATGTATATAACACATATCCGCATGTGTGTCACAAATACACCTCAAAACACATCACAAATATGAACATATGTCTAAAAGACAATACACCAAATCATACACAACTAATACAAGAAAACACATCACTATCGCTTGGCCAATAGCCACCTCCCACGCTTAAGATTGTTCGTCCTCGAACAATTCTGGGTGCTGCTCACGCATCACGGACTCACGCTCCCAAGTCTCCTCCTCAATGCCACGGTGCTACCACAGCACGCGAACCAAAGGAATAGCACAACCCCGCAAAAGCTTTTCTTGCCGATCTAGGATACGGATAGGGGCCTCAACAACGGACATGTCATCCTCAATGTCTAATGTTCCCCAATCGATCACATGAGTGGGGTCAGGGTGATATATCCGCAACTGGGACACGTGGAATACATTGTGCACTCGACTTAGCTGCGGTGGTAACGCTAAGCGGTAGGCTACAGGCCCCACACGATCCAGAATCTCAAAAGGACTAATAAACCGCGGAGATAGCTTGGAACCTCGCCCAAACCGTCGATGTCCACGACGTGGAGAAACACGAAGAAACACATGATCACCAACAGAAAAACTCCAAAGGTCGCCGCCGCTGATCCGCATAAGATTTTTGCCGACTTTGAGCTGATAATAAACGCTGACGAATCAACTTAACCTTCTTAGTAGCCTCTTGAACCAACTGTGGTCCCAAGAGAGCTGTCTCCCCCACCTCGGTCCAACACAAAGGTGATAGACATGGCCGCCCATACAACGCCTCAAAAGGAGCCATCCCAATGGATGCCTGATAACTGTTATTGTAGGCAAACTCCACCAAAGCAAGGTGAGTTGCCCACGAACCCCCAAAGTCTAACACACAGGCCCGTAACATGTCCTCCAAAGACTGATTCGTCCTCTCTGTCTGGCCGTCAGTCTCAGGGTGAAAGGCTGTACTCAAGTGAAGCTTGGTCCCCATAGCCTCCTGCAAACCTGCCCAAAAATGGGAAGTGAACCGCGAATCCCGGTCAGAGACAACCAATGATGGTACTCCATGCAGTCTCACAATCTCGTTCATGTATAGTTGACTCAAGGTCCCAATAGAGTCCCGCTCGCGAACAGCCAGGAAATGGGCCGACTTTGTGAGTCGATCCACAATCACCCAAA
This sequence comes from Taxillus chinensis, assembly GCA_023512835.1. NCBI lineage: Eukaryota > Viridiplantae > Streptophyta > Magnoliopsida > Santalales > Loranthaceae > Taxillus > Taxillus chinensis. Next base: position 45,791,283 of record CM042084.1, on the reverse strand, counting down.
TCATATCTTTCCTCCCTGTGGTGGGTGGAAGACCAGTCATAAAATCCATCGCTATGTGGTCCCACTTCCACTCCGCTATGGGCAATGGCTGTAACATGCCCTCCAGCCGCTGATGCTCAGCCTTCACCTGCTGACACGTGAGGCACCGCGAAACAAAGGCAGCTACATCGCGTTTCATCCCAGGCCACCAAAAATGTGCCCGAAGCGCATGGTACATCTTCGTACCCCCTGGATGCACAACAACTCTAGATTGGTGAAACTCCCTCATCACCTCATCCCTGAGAGAAGAAGCCACTACCAACCGCCCCTGAAATGACAACTCATGCTCAGGACCCTCTGTCCAGTCCTCAGATAGCTCCCCAGCCTCAATACGGGCACGGAGAACCTCACACTCAATGTCACCCAACTGTTCCTTCCGGACGCGCTAGTACAACTCAGGCACAATCACCAAAGGACTCAGGACTGTCCCACTATCACGAACAACAGGCTGCAGCTGCAACATCGCCAACTGCTCCATCAGCTTCCACTCTCTCACGGCCACCTTAGCTTTCCCTTTTCTGCTCAACGCGTCAGCCACAACATTACCCTTGCCCGGGGTATAGGCAAGAGTAAAGTCAAAGGTCTGCAAATACTCCACCCATCTCCTTTGCCTCAAATTTAAGTCCTTCTGAGTAAAGATGTACTGAAGGCTCTTGTGATCTGAGAACACCACAAACTTTTCCCCCAAGAGGTAGTGCTGCCAACTCTTCATGGCGAAGATGACAGCCGCCAACTCAAGATCATGGGTAGGGTAATTCTGCTCATGAGGCTTCAACTGCCTCGACCCATAAGCTACAACACTGTGCTCCTGCATAAGCACACACCCCAAACCAACCCTGGACGCATCACAGTATACCTCATATGGGATATCCTCTCGAGGCAACCTCAACACCGTTGCAGTGGTCAAACAGGTTTTGAGAGTCTCAAACGCCTGCTGGCACTTGTCCGTCCACTCAAATTTCACTCCTTTCCTAGTCAACGCCGTCATAGGAGCCGCCAAACGGGAGAACCCCTCTACAAAACGGCGATAATACCCCGCCAAGCCAAGAAAGCTACGGATCTCAAAAACGTTGGTTGGCCTCGCCCACGATGCCACAGCCTCAATCTTGGCTGGGTCCACCCTAACTCCCTCAGCTGACACCACATGGCCAAGAAAGTGAACCTCCTGCAGCCAAAACTCACACTTGCTAAACTTAGCAAACAACTATTGGTCCCTCAAGGTTTGCAACACTGTTGCTAAGTGCTCCACATGCTCCTTCTCGGTCTTGGAATACACCAAGATATCATCAATAAACACCACCACAAATGAATCCAAGTAGGGAGCAAAGACCTGGTTCATCAAATGCATGAACACCGCTGGTGCATTAGTGAGCCCGAAAGGCATCACTACCCACTCATAATGCCCATACCTGCACCGAAAAGCCATCTTAGGGATGTCCTCCTCCCTAACCCTGAGCTGGTGATACCCCGACCGTAAATCTATTTTGGAAAACCACTGGGCCCCACTCAATTGGTCAAACAGGTCATCTATCCGAGGCAACGGGTACTTGTTCTTCACAATCCACCGAATTCGACTTCCGTAGTCGATGCAGAGACGAAGCGTGCCATCAGCCTTCTTAGCAAAAAGCACCGGAGCACCCCAAGGTGAGGTACTCGGTCTGATATACCCCTGGTCCCCCAACTCCTCTATTTGCCTCTGGAGCTCCCTCAGCTCGGCTGGCCCCATACGATACGCTACTTGGGAAATCGGACCCGTCCCCGGCACCAACTCAATGGTGAACTCCACACTCCTCTGAGGAGGTAAACTCCTCAACTGGTCAGGGAAGACATCCTGAAATTGGTCCACAATAGCGGGCCACACCCTCTTTTCCACCTTACCCACCTCAGCAAAGGTCAGGGCTGCCAACCTGTGGGTAATGGCACCCCACTGGTCCAACACCGGCCCAGCCCGACTCACCTCGCAGTCCCACTCCCCCTGCAGGGGTGCAAGAGGTCCCTACAAGGTGTCACGAACGATACACGCCGCCGATAACAATCTATCTTGGCCTGGAAAGCCATAAGCCAATCCATACCCAAGATCAGGTCAAACGTCCTCAAAGGCATTACATGCAAGTCAAAACTCGGCTCCACCTCTCCTAGGGTTAACACACGGTCCACGACACACACGCCGTACCTCAATCATGCCTCCCACCAGGAGACTCCACAACTAGGGGCCTCGCGGCCTCCACACAAGCTAACCCCAAGCCATCAATAAGAAGCTCGGCGGTGAAGGAACACGATGCACCCGTATCAAAAAGAACAGAAGCTAACGTACGGGAAATCAAGAGGGTACATCTAACCACCGATGGTCCTGCTCCACCCTCAGCTGGTGGGGGTGGTAGCTCAGCCTCCTCCTGGTACGTCGCCTCCAGCGCAAACACTCTTCCTTGGCCCGTGCCACTGGTCGGCTCACTCACTGGACGCTTCCCGCTAAGGTTGCCTCCAGCTTCAGTCTGCTGCCGCTCCGGCCTCCCCTGGGGTCGGGTCTGACTCGATCTTGCCTGACTAGCCTACCACTGACGAGCTGGTCTCTCTGCTGGTGTATGGAAACTGGCATCACTCCTCATGCTGGATGCCATGCCTCCAACTCCCTTGTTGCTACTCCGGCAAACCCGGCTCAAATGGCCTTCTCGTCCACAGCTATTGCATCGCCAGTTCTTCTTGGGACACTCCCTCTTGAAGTGGCCTTGCTCCCCACAGCAATGACAACCGTTGGGGAGTCCTCCAGCCAGACCTTCCTGTCTGCTACCGCCAAAGCTAGACCTCCCTGGGGGCACTGATGGTTGTCCCCGGCTACGGAAAGAACTGCTATCCCTTTCCTTAGTCTTGGGCCGCTTGGACCCGGAATCACGCTCCAACCCACCCTGCAACGGGCGACCCTGATGGGTCTGCCTCCCATCATCCAGCTCCCTCTCAGCTATACAGGCCGTCTCCACAACCTCAGTATAGGTCCTCAAGCATAGAATTGCCACCCTCTGCCTAAGGGCTGGCCTGAGACCCAAGGTGAACTTGTGGGCCTTCAGGTCCTCCCTTGCCACGATCTCAGGGAGCAAACCTACTCAAGCTCCGGAACTCCCGCTCATACTCAGGTACCGTCCTGGATCCCTGGCTTCAAGCTGCCGAATTCTTCCCTCTTCGCCATCTCACCGATTTCGGGAAGAACTCATCATGGAAGAGTTGCAAGAACTCCTCCCAAAGCATGAGTTGCACCGCACGGCTCCCCTGCGACACTCGTCCACCACTCCAAAGCATCCCCCTCCAGTGCCCCGATGCCGGTCGCACCTTATCCTCTTCCCGGGGCAGGAGAAAGGAGAACACATGCTTGATCTGCCTCAACCACTGTTCAGCTACCACGGGTTCACCTTCCCCCTTGAATCGCGGAGGTTGTTCCTTTCGGAACCGTGTCACCACGTCATCCTCTGCATGAGTCGGTATACCACCCAGCGAACTCTCACGCTCACGAGGCAGCTCTCCTACTGGTGGTGGTGGTGGTGGCACCACCTGCCGTGCCGCCATCTCACGGCACACCTCCTCCCGAACGTCCTGCCGGAGTCCCTCCCGTAGCTCTCGTACCTCCAGCCGGATGCCTTCTCGTAGCCGTGCCGGCAACAACGCATGCCCTCCAACGGACGGTCCCGCACCCGGACCCTCATGGGCAGATGACTCATCAACCACTCGTCCCGGACGCACGTGTCACTCTCCTCGGCGGCATTCTTACTACACGAAGTAAGAAGCACAACGTCAAAACAATTTTTATAATCTATCGCGTCACTACCTCTACCCCACTGATCAATTCCACTATCACATGACATTATACACATACATCGTATCAATCACATTTCACGATTCGATACGCATTGCCAAACAAATCGAGTTGCACATGGCACTTAATCATATTATCTTATCCACAATTTCCACAGTTTAGCACACATTCACAGCAAATGCAACTAGTGCCCTAATGCCAATGCATGCAAATCCTACCACAAGACTGGACTACACTAAGTACACCTTGGAGGCTCAAAGAGGACCATGTTGATCAGGCATGTCCCTCCAGGCTCCTCCAAAGAACTTAGGATAACCAGGTCCGTCCACTACCCTAGGCCAACTAGACCATGCTCGATACCATATTGTCACGCCCCGGATTTCCAACCCGAGGAAACCGGTACGTGACTCCCCTTTGTACCCACACGGAGGGCAAAGGGGTTAGGATGCAAACCCCGAATTTAACATTTTAAACATCCACAACACATTCAAGAAAGTAATGTTCATAAAAGCAATCCACAATCCAAACCAGTCTTTATTACAACAAAATCCTCTTTTCAATCCATCCCCCCTGGGGTTACATCAATTCCCATAAAAATAACATAAATGGTAGACTGTAAAGTAAGTAAGGTCTTCCACCTTGGGGTCCCTCCTAACGCTTGTATGTTCCTGAAAGAAAACACAACATTGAGGGAGGGGTGAGCAACCATAGCTCAGTAGGGATCATGTCTCCCCAACCCATCCCATGCTCCTAGCGTCTACATGAGTGTGTATAGGTGCGGTGTAGTGACAATAAAATGTAAACAAGTTATGTTCCACATTCAAATGGCACCCACCTATCCACGACCATACAGCTTAGCCATATAGGCTAACATATCCACACCACTCAGGCTTAGCCACACGGGCTAACATATCCACAGCCTCTCAGGCTTAGCCACACGGGCTAACATATCCACGGCCATATAGGCTTAGCCACACGGACTAACATATCCACAGCCATATAGGCTTAGCCATACAGGCTAACAGTTCCAGTCCCGGGCTTTCACAGCCACCAGGTTCCACAAGCACAGCATACAAGGTCACACAGGCATTAAACCAAACACATAGCATACACACTTTCACAGGCATAATACCAAACACTTAGTTCGCACAACCCATCAGGTATAAAATCAAACACATACTAGGCATATTCACACGACATATCCACATAGGCATTTTATCAAACACTTAATATGCACACCATCCAACACTAGAATACATCAAAAACTGCCATTGAAGGCCAACATCCATATAGGAGATCACACCTATATGGATTACATATATATATAACCAGGTATAACTCTATAATCTGCCCTAGAACCCTAGGACAGAGGAGGATTTAGGAAGAATAGAACCCCTACCTTGTATGTTCTCCTGCTCCCGCTTCCACGCAAGACTCCGACCACCCACGCAAGACGCTCCGGCAGCCACCAGAAGCTCTCCTTCCCTCTCTCTCTCTCTCTCTCCTGACGGCCGGTGGAGCAACAAACCCTAACCCTAAAACAGAGGGGCTTCTCCTCCTTATATAGACAACACAACATCAAAACGACGTAGTTTTGATTAAGTGAATCCCAGCATCAAAACAACGTAGTTTTGATGGAACAAGCTATGACCTTCCCACCTCCATACACACCAAAATAGTCACAATTCCAACATGGTCCTTTGGGAAAAGATCATTAGAATGTCAAAACCAAGGGAACCATGCAAAAATATGGCTGCACGCCAATTTGAACGTGAATTCCCCAATTCACGTGCAACTCCAAATGCACTCTAAATGCGCTCAAACTTCACCCCTAGCCTCCTTGCATCATGTAGAAGACAACCACACTTGCACGTGAAATGGACCCATTTCACGTGCACCTCACATACACGTCCGTTTGGCCTGAAACTTCTGTGGTAGATAGAGGACATCATTCTAAGCATCTTTCCTTTTGCACGTGAATTCATTTGAGCCCATTCACTAGGTCAAAATCTAGAAAAACTACTCAGAAGGCAAAACTGTGACTAACTCAAGGTACAAGTCCTTACAACTTTTGAATAAAAGCACAATGCACTTTCTGATAGTAAGTATACTGTTGGGTAATTTAAATGTGAAGCTATGCAGAGAAGTCAAGCATACCTAATCGGATGAGTAGTTCAGAGAATCTTGCATCAGGTAGGGGCTTTGTAAGTATGTCTGCCAGTTGATCTTCAGTAGCAACATGTTCCAGGGAAATGTGATTTTTGAGAACATGGTCGCGTATGAAGTGATACCTGACCTCAATATGCTTCGTCTTAGGGTGCATGACAGGATTGTTGCTGATAGCAATTGCACTAGTGTTGTCGCAGTAGAGTGGAATAGATGACATGTTGAAACCGTATGTCATCACTGGTTTTCGTCCGGGCCCTTTTGGGGTGAGCTCAAACTAAACCAATGGTGAGAAATTTTAGAGTCGCCACCAACTGTTTTTGGGGTACAGTTGGATACCCTCTACTTTGAGTAGTCTTAAGTGTATGGTCTGCGTTATCAGAGATGGGTTCGGGAGTTGGTTACGTGTAGGGAAGGATTAACACCCCTACAGCGCCCTTTCGGTATCTAATTTAGGAGGAGGAGGTTTTATTTTATTTGTACTGCCATAGCTGGGTTAAGTTTCCTAAAAAGTCTATGATTTTTATGTAGCTAAGTTATTTATTAAAGCCATGGTTAAAATGGATTTATCCTAAATTTCTAAAAAAAGGAATCCTAAAAATTTTGGGTTTTTGTTTGAAGTGGAGAATGAGATCCTAGGGATTGGTTTTAGTTTTTGGTTTTGCTTTTGGAAATTGAAGTCCTAGACAAATGATTTTTGTTTCTTTTTTCTTTGGTTTTTTTCTTTTTAGAAAACACACATTTTTTGTTTTTTTGTTTTGTTTTGTTTTGTTTTTTGTTGGAAGACATTTGGAATACATTTCATGAAAACATTTTCAAAACATGTTGTTAAAGATATCTTTAAAAAAGGATATTTTATTGGAAAAAACGTTTTGTTTTGTTTTGTTTTGTTTTTTTTTTTTTTTGTTTTTTTTTTTTTTTTTTTGGGAATTAAAGTACTAATTTTGTGTTTTTTTTGGTTCGAAAACAATGAAACGTTTTTTTGGGCTTTAAAACATGAAAAACATTTTTTGTTAGTTTTTGTTTTGTTTTTGTTTTGTTTTTTTGTTGGGAATTGAAGTACTAATTTTGTGTTTTTTTTTGGTTCAAAAACAATGAAACATTTTTTTTTGGCTTTAAAACATGAAAAACATTTTTTGTTAGTTTTTGTTTCGTTTTTTTTGTTTTTTTTTTTGGGAATTGAAGTATTTTGTAGAGAAAAACGTTTTGTTTTGTTTTGCATCATTTTTTGTTTTTTTTCTTTTGTTTTTTTTTTTGGAAATTGAAGTACTAATTTTTTGGTTCGAAAACATTGAAACGTTTTTTTTTTGTTTTGTTTGGAAAACACATTTTTTGACAGAATTGAAACTAAATCTACACATGCATATTTGAATTTTTAACTATGGTGCACTTGCCAAAATAAATGTGAAGTGTGTGCAAGTGGCATTCGAAAAATGAAAATAAATAAAAAAAGAATGACAACAATTAAGACCACTCTCTCTCTTTCCCTTTTTTTTTTTCATATCACTCTCCCTTTTTCTTTGCTCTCTGTTTTTTTTCTTTTTTTTTTACTACTTGCTATTACAAATTACAACCCTGTACTAAGGCAGCACAAAACAAAACAATATAATAATATACAGATACGTGAAGTGGAACAAAGTAAATCAAAATAAAGAGTAAAAAAAATAAAAATAAAAATAAACTGACTCGAGCTCTAGCTTGAAATTCTTGTAGCAGCGGCGTTGACAGGAGGGTGAAACTCCAAGAGCAGTCGGTCGGAATCGGGCTAGAAACAGGGTACCGCTGGGCGCTTTTTGAGATGGAATGGCAGCAAATCTGGGCGCTCTTTCTTTTATCTCTCTTTCCTGCAGGACGTCCTCTCTTTCTAGGTGTGATCTCTGCTTTTTTTTGTTTTGGGGCTGCACTCTTCCCTTTTTTTTTTCTCTGCCGCACCACTTCTTTTCCTATCTCTCCTTTCTTGTTTGAACTCTTTTTTTTTCTCTCTCTCTCTGTTTGCGTTAGGATGATGCTGGGGCCTTTTTTTTTGATGTCTCGGTTGATCTCTCTCACGATGATGGCTCTCCTTTTTTTCTCTTTTTTTTTTTCTGGGTCCTCCTCCCTCTTTTTTGATGGCTCTCTTCAACGAAAACAGGCTCTCTCCTTTCTTTCTTTTCCTTTCTCTCTCTGTGTTTTTTTTTTTGCTCTGTCTGTGTGTTTTTTTGCTCTGTCAACGAAAGTTTTTTTTTCTCTCCTTTCAGCGAATCTCCTCCTCAACGAAAACCCACACCCTGAAGAACTCTCCCTGTGCGCAGGGGCTGAAGACTGCATCTTAAAGGATTGCAGAAAGTTGTTCTTTTTTCTCTTTGGTTGGACTGTCATAATTGCAGTATTATTTGATGCGGTATTTTAATTTGCAGATTTGTATTTTGTCTGGTGGACAGCCTGTGCAGAAAACAGGGGAGCTCGTGATTGCCTTTTTCAACTTGTATTTTAGCAGCGCATGTGAATGACAGGTTAGTGAGAAATAATTCCTTGTCTGATGGTCAGCGCAGAAGATGAGTCCCATGAACGACCAGCGAGAGGAAAAAGGAAATCCGTGAGAAAAAAGTCGGCGCGAGAAACCAGCGAAAAAAAAATAAAAATCAGCGAAGGCAGAAAGGGTCGGAGGTTCGAAGTGTCGGCAGGTCGGAGTGTCAGCAGGGTCGAAGCTTCGGTGGGTCGAATTTCGGTGGGGCAAAAGTCAACGGTCAACGGGTCGAAGTGTCGGCAGGTCGAAGGTCGGAGGTTGACAGGCTTCGAGGGTCCGTGGGTCGTAGGTCAAGGTTCGAAGGTTCGCAGGTCAAGGCATCGCAGGGTCAAGGGTCGAAGGGTCGAAGGTCGGAGTGTCGGCAGCGAGGCTTCGAGGCTTCGAGGGTCGAAGGTGGAAGGTGTACGGGTACCGCGGATCGAAGATCGGAGTGTCGGCAGCGAGGCTTCGAGGCTTCGAAGCTCCGAGGCTTCGATGCTTCGAGGCTTCGATGCTTCGAGGCTTTAGGGCTTCGAGGCTTCGAGGCTTCGGGGCTTCGAGGCTTCGGGGCTTCGAGGCTTCGAGCTTCGGGGTCAATGGGTCGAAGTGTCGGCAGGTCAACGGTCAACGGTCAACCTTTTTTTTTTTTTTTGAACTTTTAATTACCTTTTTACCCCCACCAAAAATGCAAAAATGGGTAACCTTCCAGGAATTGTTTGGGGAGATCCGTATTCGCCTACACAGGCATTTTGAAGAGTTTCGCATGATCACTTTTGCGGGCAGTTTGACCAGGGGCATTGACCGTCTTTTGGCAAGTCCGACTTTTTCCAACAAAAGTTGTTTTGGCCATAACTTCTTTATTTTAAGTCCGATTTGAGCTCGATCAAGTGCGTTGGTCTCCAATTTTCATCCTCCATCACCTGGTGTTGGTCTTGTAGCAAAAGTCATTAATTTTGAACTCCCCCATCCGTGTCAATTGTATCCATCTCGTGCCGATTGGGGTAGACCATTCCTTGGAAGTATGGGATCATTGTGGACCTGTTCAACAAGGTACATGGCATGGGCAGAAAGGTATATCAAATGGGGTTAGTATGTCCAACCCGGACAAAATAGGGTCCTACACCGTAGTCAGTAAGTTGACTTTGCATCCAGAGTAGGCGTGCGCGACGAACTCCCAAAGCAGCTATGTATTCCACCTCCAGCAGAGGTTGATACGGAATTCGCTTCTTATCGAACCATGAAATTAATTTATTTCCAAGAAACCGACACGTACCACTTGTGCTCTTCCTGTCGATGCAACATCCAGTGAAGTCGGCATCAGAGTATCCGGATAAGGTGAAGTTGGACTCCTTTGGGTACCAGAGTCCCAAATTCATCGTTCCCTTGAGATACCTTAATATCCGTTTAACATGAAGCATATGTGACTCCTTGGGATTCGCCTGATATCATGCACAGATGCAAGTTGCAAACATAATGTCTGGGCGACTTGTCGTAAGATACAAGAAGGATCCTATCATCCCTCGTAGTCGGTCACATTTACCGATATGCCGTCCACATCAGGATCTAACTTGGCACTGACAGGCATGGGAGTTTTGACGGGAGATGAACCTTCCATACCAAACTTCTTAATAAGATCGCGAGTGTACTTAGCTTGATTAATGAAGATTCATTCCTTCAATTGTTTAACTTCTATTCCGAGGAAGTAGGATAGTTCTCCCATCATGCTCATCTCAAACTTGCCTGTCATCAACTTAGCAAACTCTTCACAAAGCTTCGGATTCGTTGATCCGAAAATGATATCATCCACGTATATCTGTACGATTAGAGTGTGTCCTTTCTCTTTTCGTAGAAATAAGGTGGTGTCAATCTTCCCTTTTTGGAAGTTGTGAGCAAGTACGAATTCTGACAGTGTGTCGTACTAGGCTCTTGGAGCTTGCTTCAAACCATATAAAGCTTTCCGAAATTTGTAGACTAGATGTCCTGCTTTAGGTTCAATGAAACCGGGAGGTTGTTCTACGTAAACCTGCTCTTGAAGATCTCCATTCAGGAATGCGCTCTTGACGTCCATTTGATAAACTATGAAGTTTTCATATGAAGCATACGCCAGAAACATCCGGATTGCCTCAAGTCTTGCTACTGGAGCAAAGGTCTCATCATAGTCTATTCCTTCTTCTTGACGATATCCTTTGGCTACCAGTCTGGCTTTGTTCCGGATTACTATTCCATCCGTATCAAGCTTGTTCCGGAACACTCATTTAACTCCAATGACTTGCTGAGACTTAGGCCTTGGTACTAAGGTCCACACATTATTTCTCTTAAATTGATTCAGCTCTTCTTGCATGGCTTCTATCCAATCCGAATCCTAAAGAGCTTCATCTACCACCTTTGGTTCTATTTGAGATAGAAAACACGAGTAAAGACTCATGTTGGAGGTGGCTGCTCTTGTTCTTACACCAACAGTAGGATCACCAATCACTTGATCTGAGGCATGGTTTCGAGTCCATCTATAATTCTGTGCATGTGATGGATGATCTTGAATAATTTGAAGCTCTGCCAGATTAGGTGGTTCAGGTGTATTTGCTGGTTGAGCTTCGTCCGGACTAGATGTTTCCGTATTAGAAGGTATGGTAGAACTAGGTGGTTCTTCAACACTGTTTCTTTCAGTGTTAACTGGTTCGGACGGACTTGAAGGTGCTCCAGAATTTTGGGTATCCGTAGGAGTATGTCCGGAGCTTAATGGTAGTCCGGAGTCCAAGTCATCCGTAGCATCATCCATATAATTTCTTTGTGCCTCGCTGATGCCACGTGGTTGGTCAGAATGTGTAACAGGAACATTCATAAACTTCGAATAATCAATGTTGCTATCCATGACCTGCACATTAGAACTTGAAGAAGCAACTTTTGACCAATCAAGATTAGCTTCATCAAAAGTCACATGGATAGATTCTTCAACTTTAAAAAGTTTTCTATTGAAGACCCGATAAGCCTTGCTATGTAGTGAGTACCCGACAAAAATCCCATCATCAGATTTTGGTTCAAACTTATTCCGGGTCTCTTTGCCATTTATCAATATATAGCAAGTACACCCAAAAGCTCTGAAATGTGAAATTGAAGGTTTTCGTCCTCTCCACATCTCATAGTGTGTTTTCATGGTAGATTTATTTATTAGAGTTCTGTTTTGAACATAGCGGGCGGTGGACACGGCCTGCCCATAGGCCGAGAGGAAGCGTTGCCCTTGCTAACATGGATCTACCAGCCTCAACTAAAGTACAATTCTTGCGCTCGGCTACCCCATTTTGTTGTCGAGTTCGGGAGCGAGAGAAGTCATGTTGTATGCCCTGTTCAGAACAATATGATCTCATTTCTTAAAAATCAAATTCTGTACCATGATCACTCCTGATGCACTTTATGCTCAGTCCTTGTGAGTTGCTTATCCAGTTGAAAAGATCTACTAGATGCTCAAGAGTTTGATCCTTTGATTTCAGGAACATCACCCATGTGTATCTGGTGAAATCATCGATAATCACAAGGGTATATCTCGCACCAGCCAGTGACGGAACAGAAATGGGACCACAGAGGTCCATATGAAGAAGTTGTAGAGGAGCAGTTATTGAATTAACTGATTTGCTCTTAAAGCTATGTTTGGTCTGTTTGCCCAGTTGGCATTCTCGACCGAGAGTGTCTCTGGAGAATTTGAGTTTAGGTAGACCAGTGACAAGATCAAGTGACGCTAATTTAGACAATGTCTTAAAGTTTAAATGTGCGTATCGCTTGTGCCATAGCCAACTATCTTCATTTGTAGCTTTAGTGAGGAAGCATACAGGGTCAGAAGAATTATTTCTTAAGACCACTGAGTATATGTCCCCATCTCTTGATCCGGATAACTTAATATCTCCGGATAAGTTTTCTCTTACTATACAGGAGTTGGACATAAAGGAAACAGTAAACCCTTTGTCACACAAATTACTGACACTTAGCAAATTATGCTTCAAACCTTCGACTAGTGCAACTCTAGTGATTGATACACAGCCGTTAGTTAAAGTGCCATACCCGACAGTCTTACCTTTGTTGTTGTCACCATATGAAACGGATGGACCTCGTTTTTCATTAACTTCTATAAGCGAGTCTGATCACCCATCATATGTCCAGGAGCATCCACTATCGAGGATCCACTTGCTTTGATTGATCTTTAACTTCAAGTGATCCAGCAATGCATTCCAGAGATGCTCCTGAAAGACAACAGTTTACACTTTTGGTGCCCAAACTTATTTCGGGCAGTTAGAAAGAGCAGCAGTAATGTCAACAGTTCCGGATTTGATTTTGCTTGGACTTTTAGCTCTCCAAGTTGACTTTAACTTGTTAGTTTCAACTGCCTCTTTTATTTGGGTTTTCTTGGGAGAGACACTCCTTTGTGGTTTAGATTTTGTTTTGCTCAAAGAAACCTTTTTATTAAACTGATCTTTATTGGTTCGAATTTGATTACAAAGCCAGTTATCAGATAAACTCCAACATTCATAGTGATAATGACCCATTTCCCTACAGATGGAACAGACACTATAATGTGAAGTACAAACAGGGGATACAGATCTCTTAGATTTTACAGACTTTCTACTTTGTTCCCTGTGGCCTAATCCATTGTGTTTAGGTGACGTGCCCTTGGCCCTAGATGCGTCAGCCTTAGCCTTTCCTTTCTTTTTGGGTGCTACAGTTTTGGCTTTAACTGCAGCAGCCTTCCCTTCATCATTAGTTACGGGTGCTACCTTCGGGAAGTGCAATAATGACCTCAACTCCACAATCATAAACTATGGTGCCACCTGAAATGAAACCATCCAACGGTTTAGATGTACTAATAGGATATAAGTTGGTTAGTTTTGGAATGAAATCCGGAGGACACTCAGTAGCTTGAGCATTGGAGTTTGATGATTCGGAGCCTAGGCCAGGTTTGACTCGAATATTATCCGGATTAGTCCTAAATGTAGAGGCTATTTCCCCGGATTTAAGCCACTTACGATTTATTTCCCTTTCCTGTTCAAGTTCATTTTCGAGTCTTTTTACTATAACTTTTAGGCCTGAAAGATTGGTATTTAACAGATGATTTTCAGCTCTTAGATCGTGATACCAAGCTTCTTTTCCTCTGAAGTCAGCGATGTCCTTTTCGAGTCTAGTGATAGTAAATTCAAGACGTTTATTCTGACTTTCTATATCTTTGTACATTTGAGTAATTATTAGTCTCTCATTCTTTTCATGATCACATACAGTAGTAAGAGATTCTAATTTACTCATGAGCTCAGAGATAGAAGGTACCTCAGTATTTGCCATGAGGCAGACGTTCGGCTTAGGAGTTGGCTCATCATCCGAGGATTCCTCCTCTTCTTCCGAGCCACTGATATACTTTGTCACGAACGGTTTCCTCTTGTTCTTGCTGTTGTCTGAGGTGGTACGTCGAGGAGTAACCTTGTCACTTTTCTCTACCGTCTTAGATTTGGATCTGCATTCCTTGGCCCAGTGACCGGGTTTCCCACAGTTAAAGCATTCTTGGAAGCTCTACTCCAATCGTTCCTTCCTTCTGGATGATGAGGAGCCTCTTCTCAATCCTTTTTTACTTTTCCGAAGGAATCGTTCAAAAGATTTGACAAGAAGAGCTATTTCCTCTTCTGCGTCTGAGTCAGAATTCTATGACTCATCCGTATCATCCTCTTGATGATTACTGGAGCATTCCTTAGCTTTGAGAGCTACCCCTTTTTCTTTCCGAGCTATTTTCTCATCACGGTCAATGTATCTGAATCTGACCTCATGAGTCCAAAGCTCTCCATATATTTCCTCAAGGGCAGTAAATGGCCAGTTTTTGTTAGCTTGCATCTGGAGCTGCTTGGAGTAGTAGCGATCTGGCAAGGATCGAAAGAACTTGTCATTGATTTGAGACGGAGTGTAGTGCTCATTGACAGTTTTTAGCTCTAGAATGAGCTTGCCGAATCTCCGATAGATGCTTTCAAGGGATTCACCAGGTTTGTGATTGAAACTCTCAAAATTCTGTCTGAGAGCACATATCACATTTTGCATTTGGGACTGACTCCCCTCATAGAGGATTGTTAGTTTATCCCAAACAGCTTTTGCTGACGTGCAGCCCTAGACGTCCGTGAAAGCCTCGAAATCCAAAGACGATGTAACATAAGCCAGAGCCTTTTCACTAGCGCACTGCCAGGCTCTTTCATCGTTGGTAAGTTCGGCATCCGTCTTTGGCCTCCTAAATCCATGTTCTCTGATAGTCATCGGAATTGGAATCTCCTGATGAAGACATGGCCACATGAGATGATCATGGCATACCATAAACATCTTCATGCGAGCTTTCCACTGGGAGAAAAGCTCAGGTGTGAATTTGGGCGGTTTCGTCAGAGTAAAACCAGAACTCCGTGGTTGAGGAGCGGCAGCAGCAGCAGGTTGAGGTGGGTCGACGTTTTCACTGCTGCTTCGATTTAGGATGGGCTCTTGTGCACCTCCGGGTTAAGGTGAGTGTTGAATAGCATACTGCTTTCTTCGGCCATTGCTTAGAGTAAAAGAGTGGGATCTCTACTTTTGAACAAATAGACTGCTCTGATACCACTTGATGGTCCCTTGGAGCCTAGAGGGGGGTGAATAGGCTCTTATCGAAACTCTTTTTTTAATCTCTTAAGACACCACACTAATCTAGTTAAGTGATAGAATCACTGCGGAAGATAACCAGATAGTGGAAGTATTTTGTTTTATTATCAAGAGATAATTACAACAAAATAGAAACAAGACTCTCTTACACTCTGTTTACAAAAGGATTCACACACTAGCCTAGATTATATCTTTGAGCTCTTGTGCATATATAGGGTTAACTCAGGCTCGTTCACTCTTCTTACACACATGTACAAGTATGAATATTTATACAAACATTCCTAAGAGACAACCTTGGAACTTGTAGTTCCGAAATGCATTCAGCACTAACTATTCCTCGGTAATCTCTCTGTCTTGACTGTTGCGGTTTGTGGAGCTCAAGATCTTGGGTTTGAAGAGTATAAGTGCCTTTGTGAGTTCCCAAATATAATTCAGGTTGTGTCCACATATCCGGGTGATCCACGTGTAAGATTCTTCAGGTTCTCAATGAGTTTGTCTTACATCGGGACGCCACGAGCTGATAGCTTTAAATGCGGTGAATTGAAGTAGCATCTTCTTGGTCCGGTGTAATTTTCCTTACTTTGTTGCTAATGAAGCTCGGAACCTTACTCCATGTCAGTGGTTGCTTACTCCGTATTTATTTGGTACTGGAATCCTTAGTCCGTGTCAGCGCTTCCTTACTCCGCATGTAAGTTCCTTACTCTGTATGTAAGTTCCTTACTCCGTATGTAAGTTCCTTACTCCGGGCGAGTCTAAGGGATCGGAGTGCTTACTCCGTACTAGCGCTTCCTTACTCCGTATGAGTAAGTTGTCCGGATTCCTTACTTCGCATCTAGTTTCCTTAGTCCGTGTAAATAAAAACTTGAGTCCTTATTCCGCATTAGTATTCCTTACTCCGCATGTATGGAAGACTCGAATGTCTTACTCCATATCTTCTTTTACTTAGTGCGACCTTGTGGACCAGGATTTTTACTCCGCATCATTTTGACTTAGTCCGCACGAATGTTCCATATTCCGCATGTATTAAAAACTTGGTTATTTACCAAGTGTTTGACAACACTCACTTTTGTCCGGATCAGGATTATGTATCCTATCCTTAGCTTTGCTCTCACGAGTGTATCTTCAGATTAATAACATATCTTCTGCAATGACTAAAGAAACATAAAAGATCTCAAATCAAATTACATAGGGCTTTATTGGCATTATCCAAATTCTGGGCTTGATCCAACATGTAGAGTAAGTCATCTGAGCTTTTACTCTCACACGGAATAAGGAAGTGCTGACATGGAGTAAGGAATCCGAGTACTTCTCTAACGCGAAGTAAGGAACCTTGCGACGGAATAAGGATCCGAGTAACTAGTTGATGAGAGCATGAGTAGCCTTAGTCATCTTTATATTTATGAGAATGTGAGATTGCATAGTGTGCTTGTGTCTATTGTATCCGTTCGAAATGCCCATTTTACTTTCTGGTTTTGGAAGGGTTTGCAGGAGGCCTTTGGAATTGAGTTGAGCTTGAGTATAGCCTTTTATCCCGAGACTGATGGGCAATCAGAGAGAACTATCCAGACATTGGAAGACATGCTTAGAGCTTGTATGATGGACTTTGGGGGTTCGTGGGGCACCCACCTTCCATTGGTGGAGTTCACCTACAACATTATGTGCTATATGGTATTCGTGTAAAGGGAAACATTATGTGCTTCTGTGTTTGTCCTTGTGGTTGAATCGTGAGAGACACGAGGTAGCCTTTTTGAGGGCAAAAAGTTTTTATGGGGAGGAGGATGTGAGGACCCGTGTCCTAGTTCAGAGAGTTAGAGGTTGAGAGGTGTCTTATGGTGCTAAAATTCTGGCTTTTATAAGTTTTCTAGTATTTTCGAGTGAGCAAAGGAGGATCATGGTCAAATCCGGATCATTGTGGTTAAGTCCGGAGTAATCCGTCGCGTTACTAGCTCGAATTGATCTGCAGCATCAGTGATCTGGTGTAGCAGAGGTAGACACGAGGTTGACGTGTGTTCTGAGCCACGTCGACCTAGTGTAGTGTGTTTTCTTTGATATATATATATATATATATATATATATATATATTCTATATTTTTCGGGAGGGGAAAAAAACCTTAGCAACCGTTGCACTTTTGGAGGAGGAAGAGAGAGAGAGAGAGAGAGAGAGAGAGAGAGAGAGAGAGAGAGAGAGAGAGAGAGAGAGAAAGAGATAGAGAACGTGGTGTGGAAGATGGAAATCGAATCCTTGGGTCAAGAGTGCGAAGTGCAAGCTTCCAATTCATTTTTCCAGCAAAGGTAGGTGGTTCTGTCTCTTGGAATCAGTTTCTATGGTTGTAAAAAGTTATAACATTGAAATTCCCAACTCTATTTAATATGATGATTTTAGGGAGATTGTATTGTGATATGTAGATTTGAGATATACATATATATATATATATATGCATGTACATTGTGTTATAATATATATATATATATATATATATATATATATATATATCTGTGTGTGTGTGTGTGTGTGTGGGTGCTTTGTGTTGTGAAACATGAAATAGAGCTATAGAACTATATAAGGGTGTGTTGTGAATTTGGGTGCATGAGTGTGAACTGTTGTTCTCTAATAGAGATGTTTCGTGAGATATTTGTGTGTTTGCTATTATTTTTGGGTGTGTGAAATCGAGGTCCCATTGAGGGGACGGTCCAACAGTGGACTCGAGATATTGAGGTCCCACTGAGGGGACAGTCCTAGATTGGACATGAGATATTGAGGTTCCATTGACGGAATAGTCCTGGGATAGACATGAGCTGTTGAGGTCCCATTGAGGGGACAGTCCAAGAGTGGACCCGAGTATTTAGGTTCCGTTGAGGGAACCACCTGTGAATCCTTTGTGTGTGTTTTACTGTCACTTTAACTACACTACACTCCACATATTTGCACAAATCATAATGTGGAGTAAATGTTGGGTTGGTCCAGGGAGGCATAACTCCTACTGAGCTATGGTTTGCTCACCCACCTTTGATGTCTTTATCTGCAGGACCTAGCAGGCGTTAGGGGGATTAACCGTTGTGGAAGCATGTGTGTTTGATTTAATGTTTTATTTGAGAAATTGTAATTGTTGAGATTAATACCCATGTATTTGTCTAAAATTTGTGTATTTATTTGAGACACTGTGTTTTGGGGCTAGTGACCCTATATATCATTTGACACGATTTTATTATATGGAGTTTTCTTTGTTATGGTTTGTGTGAGATGATAGCAAGTTTGGGGCAACACCCTAGAGGGAGTCCTTTTAGCTGACCATTTACCAACCCCTTGTCCTGCTGGGTGCGAGGCATGTTGCATCACTAATTAGTTCCTTGGTGTTAGGAAATCCGGGGCGTGACAATCATAATCAACTGGTTGCACATTCATCATAGCCAAATGTCCTATCATTTCCCACTCCTTAATAGCATGGTGAGCAATTTCACCCATGCTTTTCCTACTTAGGGCATCAACTACCACATTACCCTTTCCAGGCATATACAATATGTCAAATTGGAATTGTTGGAGATATTCTATCCATCGCCATTGCCTTAAATTCAGATCCCTTTGGGAAAATATATACTGTAAACTTTTATGGTCAGTATACACTATAAATTTCTCTCCAAGGAGATAATGATACCAACTCTTAAGAGCGAAAATCATAGCTTCCAACTCCAAATCATGAGTTGGATAGTTCTATTCATGTGACTTTAACTGTCGGGAACCATAAGCTATGACTTGATGCTCATGCATCAACACACAACCCAAACCAACTTGTGAGGCATCACAATAAACCTCAAAGGGAACACCTTCCTGTGGAAGCGCAAGGATAGGTGCTAAGGTTAATCGAGCCTTCAGTTCCTTAAAGGCCTCTTCACATGCATTGGTCCAATGGAATCGAACTCCCTTACAGGTCAACCCAGTTAACAGTGTTGCTAATCTAGAAAAATCTTTCACAATCTACCTGTAGTACCCTGCCAGACCAAGGAAACTACGAATCTCAAATACATTAGAAGGTCTCTTCCATAAAGTTACTGCTTCAATCTTTGCAGGGTCCACCATGATTCCCTTTGCTGAAACTACATGACCAAGGAACTTCACTTCTTGTAACCAAAAGTCACATTTGGTGAACTTAGCATATAGTTTATAGTCGTGCAAAATTTGTAACACAACTTGTAAATGCTCCTCATGCTCACCCATAGACTTGGAGTACATTAATCTATCGTCAATAAATAACATAACAAAGAGATCAAGATAAGGGGCAAATATTTGATTTATTAGGCCCATAAAAACTGCTGGTGCGTTTGTGAGTCCGAAAGGCATCACTAGCCATTCATAGTGACCATACCGACAACTAAAAGCTGTATTCGGAATGTCTACTTCTCAAACTCTCAATTGATGATATCCCAATCTTAAATCTATTTTTGAAAACTACCTAGCTCCCTTAAATTGATAGAATAGGTCATCAATTCTTGGTAAAGGATACCTATTCTTCATTGTTACTTGATTCAACTTTCGGTAGTCAATACATAGCCGGAGTGAACCATCCGCTTTCTTAGCAAATAAAACTGGAGCGCCCCAGGGTGAGCTA
The DNA here is from genome assembly GCA_023512835.1 of Taxillus chinensis. Classification (NCBI taxonomy): domain Eukaryota; kingdom Viridiplantae; phylum Streptophyta; class Magnoliopsida; order Santalales; family Loranthaceae; genus Taxillus; species Taxillus chinensis. Next base: position 45,771,548 of record CM042084.1, on the reverse strand, counting down.
CTCCGTCTGATGAACCCTCAAGCTAACAGGTCATCTAATTACTTCTTTAATTCCCTTAATTCAGTTGGTGATATCCTATAGGTTTCCAATCTGATCGGTGATGTCCCTGGTACTAGTTCGATAGTTAATTTAACTTCTCTCCTTGGTGGTAAATCAACCAAATCTTCCGAAAAAACGTCAAGGAATTGATCTTCAGTCTGGGGTAGAACACCTTTTCCCTCTCTTTGTGAATCCACCGATGTTAAGTTGGCCATTTAATGGGTCACACCACCCCACCCTTGCCACAATGGTCCTAACCTGCAAGCTTTATCCGTCTATTCACCCACAAACACGCATCGAACGCCCTCTGGTGAGAGAAAGGTCATCCGACGTCTATAGCAGTTGATTTTTGCCTCCACATTTACCAGTCAATCCATGTCCAATAGAACATCATATGCCACCAAACCCATTATAAACAAATCCCATTGGACTTCTACACCCCCAAGGGAAATCCAACAACTACGACAAATCTTATTTAAGGTTAACTCCCTATCTACTAGTGACTGAACAACTAATGGTTTAGCTATGGTATCACAATCCAACTCTAACTTATTTACCAACGCTTGAGAAACAAATGAAGTGTAGCACTAGTGTCAATTAAAACTGTACACATAGTATGAAAAACAATTATGGTACCTCTAACTGCTGGCAGTCCCTGCCATGCCTCATCCATTGGTAGTACTCCCGCTGTTGAATCCATTACAGAAAAGGTCCTCCCATATTGCATACCATCTCCTATTCTTCCAGCCGGTGCCCAATTTTCCTGTCCCCTCAGAGATTGAGTCCCTCGTTGGGGCTGCTGAACTATGGACTGCCCCTAGTTTGATTGCGCAGGTTGTGTTGCCCTCTGATAAGGAGCACCACTCCGCTGGCCTTGATCGCGAGCTCACTGTTGTCCTACCACACTCGCTGAACTAGCCCTTGGACATGTCCTCTCGGGATGCCCTAACTGCCCACACTTGTAGCATTTCATAAACTTTCTTGGGCAATCTTTCTAGAAATGCCCTTGTAAGCCACACCCCCTGCATATCAACTGGTTCTTAAGGGCGAAGTTACCACTCGAAGGTCTTGTCCTAGAAGAAAATTTTGACACTTGCTTCTTGTCAGGTTGTTTAGTGTTACCTTCCTCTCTTGGCCTCTTAAAGTTTTCGCCAGACACTCCACTAAACTTTTGGAATCTGATCTTGTCTAAATCTCGTTCCATAATTGTTGCCTTGCTAACTGCCTCTCTGAAAGTGGCCAATTCCAGCATATTTATTCCCTTCCGTAGTGCTAGTCTTATCCCATCAATAAAATTTTGAGCTATGTTTTCTTCATCTCCACCAGCCTTGGGACCATAATGTCCCAATTCAGCAAATTCCTTCGCATATTCGGCCACAGTCTTGTTACCTTATTCCAGTGTGTAGTAATCCCTCTACTTCACCTTCTATACTGTCCAGGGAAAATATTTTGCATGGAAGAGCCCAACAAACTCTTCCCATATAAGCTAACTTCCGTGAGCTACCCTTATAGAGTCCCACCACCTTTGAGCCCCTCCAGCTAGAAAGTGTGTGGCCAAGTGAACCCTGAGCTCCTCTGGAGCTTGATCAATTCTAAAATATCCTCAGTGCTTCGGATCCATTCTTCCACCTCGTCTGGCTTCTGACCCCCTTCAAATTTCATCGGTCCATACTTCTTAAACCTTCCAGTCTAGTCTATTGGAATCACGACCGCGATAACTGTTGCAGGCTGATGGTTCACCTCTTGCTCTGCGTCTTGCTGATCTGGCTCCTGATGAAGAGATGGATGTTGTCTTTGCATCTCTTCCCTCAGAGCTTCCCTAGCCCCGAGATGAGCTACCAGATCAGCTCCTAACCCAGCTGTTTATAGTCCATGCTGCCTCTGTGGCCCAAACTCAATCGACGGTTCCTCCGTTGGTCCTTTTCGCCTATCGCTCCTACGCGGTGGTGCCATGACTACACCAACCAAAATAATAATGCTATGGTTAAGAACCATCCTAAACATATAACTTAATTGCCCAAAGGTAGCAACTGACCTACTGATCTACTAGGGCTTATATACATTAGCCACAACTTATTCATAACTCTAGGACTCTTAAGTCCCTTCCACCCACCTAGGGGGTATAACAATCAGTATAATTATCACACTAGTGTAAAATCCAACAATTCAAGTATACATATCATTCATCAGAGTCATACAAAATAATACCTAGTGCCTATCATGCACAAGCAGTATGTAATGCACTCATTCCCATGCATCCTAGAATGATCTGATTGATTCCCTAGGTAACTCAGAACACATATAAGGACTGCAGTGATCAGGCGCCCTCCTTATAGTATGCCAAGATCCTAAGTACCAAATAACCACTCCTATCTAGCCTAGGTCCAATTGAACCATTGGCTCTGATACCAACTTGTCACGTCCCCAATTCCAGAGATCTAGAACCAAGCACATGATTTTCCCTTGTACAATCATACAACAAGGGTATAAAAGTACTTTCCCAAAATGTCATTCTAGAAATTTTAAAGTATTATATTAGCAAATCATCATTCCACATTTTGCAACCATTCATTACAACTGCCCACAGACCTATGTCTAGGATATAAACACCAATTAAACAAATAACAAAAATAAAACTAAGGTCTATACATAAATAGAATCTCAGCCTTGCCATTAGTTCAGCTAGCACCTGCCAGCACTTAGAAAACAGATCAACGAGTAGGGGTGAGCACAAAGCTTAGTAGGTGAACTATCACTCCTCACCTTCTATCTATTACTAAGCTACATGCTGTGCTCATGTGCACGCGTAGTGAGAGTTATTAGATGTTAATGCGACACAACAATATAAACCAGTGTTCAAATTCCACATAGGCACCCATATCCATCATACCACCACACAAGCAACCATACGCACCATATCCGCCATTCATCCCACAGTGATAGTTGCTCACAGGCCAAACTATCTACTCATCGAGCCATATCCCAGTGACAGAGACTCACATGCCAAACTGTCGCCTTATCGAGCCCGCTACACACAAACTAAGCATTCATGTGTACTACAACATAATAACATCTTAAACAATCATATCATGAGTCATCATATTCATTCCATAACACATAAACATTACCATTAAACACTCATCACATAACATTTGTAGTATAACCTCATTAGCGTATAATTATTACAAACATGTTCCCAACATAAGAATTGTAATGACCCGTGTTTTGGGATGTGGGGAGTTAGTCATAGATGCCTTTTGAGTGGCAATTGTTGGGTTTTAGGGAGTTTTCTTCCCACATACTTTAGCTAAAACACCTTGTATGTTGATGGCCAAGCTTGAGGCAAGAGATGAGCCCAAGAGGGAACCTTTAGGGGGGTGAATGTGATATGGGGATATCATGGGCAGTGGTGTTTTTGCTTGGGAGGCTTCCAGATGTTGTTATGAGGCTTGGGGCAAAATCCTAGAGTATTTAGAGGTGCAATTGATATGGGGATATCACGTGCAAGGAGATTTTTGCTTGCCTGCCTTCTTCATGATTGAAGGAAGCTTGGGGTAGAATTTCACATCATTTGGAGCTGCACGTGATATGGGGATATCACGTGTATTATGGCGTGCAGCCATATTTTTACACCATCACCTTGGTTTTGTTGTTCTAGTAATCTTTTCCCAAAGGACTATGTTTGAATTATGGATATTTTGGCATGTATGGATGCGGGAAGGTTGTGGTGTTTCATCAAAACTACGTCGTTTTAATGCTGGGGTTCACTTAATCAAAACTACGTCGTTTTGATGTTGAGGTGTCTATATAAAGAGGTGGAGGTCTCTTAGGTTTAGGGTTCTTCTTTTCCTTAGCTGCCACAGCTGTCGTAGAGAGACAGGCAAGGAGAGCTTCTGATCGTTGTTGCCAGGGTGGTTGCTGTGGTGAACGGCGTTTGGCGTGGAAGCAAGAGCGTGTAAGATCCTTGAGGTAGGGGTTCTGTTCCTCCTTGAACCTATCCCAAGGCTTTGGCCTTGTGATAGACAATGTGGCTGTTTGGTTATACATATATATATATATATGTAAATTCATATAGGTGTGATCTCCTATATGAATGTTGGCCTTCAATGGCGTGTTGCTTGGATGTATATATATACGCATGTTAAGTGTTTGATATTTTGCCTGTGAGGCCACGCATGTTAAGTGTTTGATATTATGCCTGTGAGGCCACACATGTTATGTGTTTGATAATATGCTTGTGTGACTATGCATGTTATGTGTTTGAGATTATGCCTGTGTGGCTATGCATGCTATGTGTTTGATTTTATGCTTGTGTGGCAGAAATGTATGTTATATGTTTGATTTCATAGTTGTTAGCCTGAGAAGCCGTGGAAACTATTTGCCTGAGAGGTGGTTAAACTATTTTCCTGAGAGTCTATTAAACATTTGCCTGAGAGGCGGTTAAATATTTGCCCGAGAGGCAGTTAAATTGTTAGCTTGGAAGGCTGTGATATTGGTAGCCTGTGGGGCTGTGGTTGCGCCCATTTGAGTGGTGCTTTACTTGTATTTACTACTACCACGGCACTGCACTAGTACACGTTCTCATGTAGTGGGTAAGTGGATGGGATTGGTTGGGGAGACTTGATCCCTATTGAGCTGTGGTTGCTCACCCCTCCTACTGTGTTCTATTTTTCTCAGGGACCTACAGGCGTTAGGTGGGAACACCAAGGTGGACAACAGTTCTGTTTGTGGTTTTGATTAATGTCATTTGTATTATTATTTTTGAGAGGCTTTGTACCCCAGTGGGGAGATATTGTAAAGTGGATTTTATTGTAATAAAGGCATGTGGATTTGTACACGTTTATCCTATTTTGAATTTAATAAATTTATGATTTTGTCTTTCTGAATATCAGCTATGTAGTGTATGATGCCCTGTGTGGGAGTATTGTATCCTACCCCTTCTCCACCGTGTGGGTAAAGGGGGAGTCACGAACCGGTTTCCTCGGGTTGGAAATTCAGGGCATGACAGTATGGTATTAGAGCATGGTCTAGTTGGCTTAGGGTAGTGGGCGGATCTGGTTATCTTGAGTCCTTTGGAGGAGCCTGGAGGGACGTGCCTGATCAACACGGTCCTCTTGGAGCCTCTAAGGTGTACTTGGGGTAGTACAGACCTGAGGTAGGATTTGCATTCATTGGCATTAGGGCACTAGTTGCATTTGTTGTTTATGTTTGCTAAAAAAAATGATGAAGTGTGAAATATGCAACTCTGAATTTTCTTGGAATACCTTGAGCATGAGAACTCCTTGTTTAATTGAGCTGTATGAAATGTGAATTAAGCTGTGTGCAATGTGGATGGATGCAATGTATGTGTGTAATGTCATATGATAGTGGAATTGATAAGTGGGGTAGAGGTAGTGACACGTGCTAGATTCGAATTCGTTTTGACATTTGTGTTCCTTACTTCTTATAGTAAGAATGCCACCGAGGAGAGTGACACGTGTGTCCGGGGCAGTGGCTGATGAGTCATCTACCCACGAGGGTCCTGGTACGGGGCAGTTCACTGAAGGACATGCGCTGTTGTTGGCACAGCTGCGAGAGAGCATCCGACTGGAAGTCCGAGAGCTGAATGAGGGTATCCGGCAAGAAGTTCGGGAGGAGCTGCGCTGTGAGATGGCGGCACAGCAGGTGGTGCCACCACCACCACCAGTAGGGGGGTTACCTCGTGAGCGTGAGAGTTCGCTGGGTGATGTACCGATGCACCGTGCAGAAGATGATGTTGTGATGAGGATCCAAAAGGAACAACCTCCGAGGTTCAAGGGAGAGGGGGATCTAGTGATAGTGGAGCATTGGTTGAGGTAGATCGAGCACATGTTCTCCTTTCTCCTACCCCGGGAGGAGGATAAGGTGAGGTTAGCGATCCGGCAGTTGGAGGGGAATGCCTTGGAGTGGTGGCTGACTATCACGGAAAGCCATGTTGTGCAGTACTTGTCGTGGGATGAGTTCTTACACTTTTCCATGATGAGTTCTTCCCCAAGTCGCTGAGGTTGCAAAAGAGGGAGGAATTCGAGAGTCTGAAGCAGGGATCAAAAACGGTGCCCGAGTATGAACGCGAGTTCCGGAGCTTGAGTAGATTTGCTCCCGAGACTGTGGCCAAGGAGGACCTGAAGGCCCACAAGTTCACTTTGGGCCTTAGGCCAGCCCTTAGCCAGAGGGTGGCGATTTTGCGTTTGAGGACTTATGCTGAGGTTGTTGAGATGACTCGTATAGCTGAGAGAGAGCTGGATGATGGGAGGCAGGCCAATCAGGGTCGCTCGTTGCAGGGTTGGTCAGATCAGGATTTAGGATCCAAGAGGCCCAAGACCGAGGAGAGAGATAGTAGTTCCTTTCGCAGCCAGGGTCAACCATCTGTGAACCCAAAGAGGTTCACCTTTGGTGGCAGTAGACAGGGAGGTTCAGCGGGAGGTCTTCCCAGCGGTTGTCTTTGTTGTGGGGAGCAAGGCCACGTCAAAAGGGAGTGTCCCAAGAAAGACTGGAGGTGCAACAACTGTGGATGGGAGGGCCATTTGTGTAGGGTTTGCAGGAGTGGCAATAGGGGAGCAAGAGGCTTGGCATCCAGCTTGAGGAGTGATGCTAGTTTCCGTGCACCAGCGGAGAGGCCAGCGCGTCAGTGGCAGGCTAGTCAGGCAGGATCTAGCCAGACCCGACCTCAGGGGAGGCCTAAGCGGCAGCAGACTGAAGCTGAAGGCAGCCATGGCGGGAACTATCTAGTGGGGGAGCCGACCAGTGGCACAGGCCAAGGGAGAGTGTTTGCACTGAATGCAACACCCTAGGAGGAGGCTGAGCTACCACCTCCACCGGCGGAGGGTGGGGCAGGACCATCGGTGGTTAGAGGTACGCTTTTGATCTCTCATACGCTTGTTTCTGCACTTTTTGATACGGGTGCATCTTGTTCGTTTGTCGCTAAACTTCTGATTGAGGGATTAGGATTAGCATATGTTGAGGTAGAGAGGCCCCTAGCAGTGGAGTCTCCGGTGGGGGGTATGATTGAGGTGCGGCGTATATGTCGTGACTGTGTTAACTATAGGGGATGTAGAGCTTAGTTTCGATTTGTACGTGATGCCCTTGCGTACATTTGACCTGATCTTGGGTATGGATTGGCTTATGGCTTTCCGGGCCAAGATAGATTGTTATCGGCGGCGTGTATCCTTCGTGACACCTGCATGGACTTCTTGCACCCTGCAGGGGGAGTGGGACTATGAGGCGAGTCGAGCTGGGCCAGTGCTGGACCAGTGGGGTGCCATTACCCACAGGTTGGCAGCCCTGACCTTTGCTGAGGAGGGGAAAGTAGAAAAGAGAGTGTGACCAGCAGTTGTTGACCAATTTCAGGATGTGTTCCCTGACCAGTTGAGGAGTTTACCTCCTAAGAGAAGTGTGGAGTTCACCATTGAGTTGGTACCGGGGACTGGTCCGATTTCCCAAGTGGCTTGCCGTATAGGACCAGCTGAGTTGAGGGAGCTCCGAAGGCAAATGGAGGAGTTGGTGAACTAGGGGTATATCAGACAGAGTACCTCACCCTGGGGTGCTCCGGTGCTCTTTGCGAAGAAGGCAGATGGTATGCTTCGCCTCTGCATAAATTACAGGAAGCTGAATTTGGTCATTGTGAAGAACAAGTATCCGTTGCCTCGGATAGATGACCTATTCGACCAGTTGAGTGGGGCCCGGTGGTTTTCCAAGATAGATCTACGATCGGGATATCACTAGTTAAGGGTTAGGGAGGAGGACATCCCTAAGACGACTTTTCGTTGCAGGTATGGGCACTATGAGTGGGTAGTGATGCCTTTCGGGCTCACTAATGCACCAACAGTGTTCATGCATTTGATGAACCAGGTCTTTGCTCCATATATTGGATTCCTTTGTTGTGGTGTTTATAGACGATATCTTGGTGTATTCCAAGACTGAGAGGGAGCATGTGGAGCACTTGGCAACCGTGTTGCAAACCTTGAGGGACTAGCAGTTGTTTGCTAAGTTTAGCAAATGTAAGTTTTGGATGCAGGAGGTTCACTTTCTTGGCCATGTAGTGTCAGCTGAAGAAGTTAGAGTGGACCCAGCCAAGATTGAGGCTATGGCATCGTGGGAGAGGCCAACCAATGTTTTCGAGATTCGTAGTTTCCTTGGTTTGGTGGGGTACTACCGTCGTTTTGTAGAGGGACTCTCCCATTTGGCGGCTCCTATGACGGCGTTGTCACGCCCCGGATTTCCAACCCGAGGAGACCGGAGCGTGACCCTCCCTTTTACCCGAGTTTGGATAAAGGGGGTAGAGTACAACATGCCCACACAGGACACCATACACTTCACATTTTATATTCAGAGAGACAAAATCATATATTTATTAAGTTCAAAAATTACAAAGGTGTTCAAACATGTTCTTATTACATTAAAACTCCTCATTACAATATCCCCCCACTGGGATAACAAAGCTCACACAAAAACAACAAGACTCAAATAATGATAAGCAAAACCATAAAACAGAACTGCCTTCCACTTGGGTGTTCCCGCTTAACGCCTGTAGGTCCTTGTAGAAAAACCAAACACAGTAGGAGGGGTGAGCAACCACAGCTCAGTAGGGATCATGTCTCGCCAACCCATCCCATGCTCCTAGCATCTACATGCCATGTGTACAAGTGCAGTGTCGTGATACAATAATTTCAACAGATATAATATCAAACCACATCAGCAAATACAATCTTCCACTGCCACACAGGCTTACACTTTAACCACTTCAAGCAAGTGATTTAACCACCTCTTCAGGCCAATGATTTAACCGTAAGTGATTTAACCGCCTCTTCAGGCCAATGATTTAACCATAACTGATTTAACCGCCTCTTTAGGCAAATGATTTAACTGCCTCTCAGGCAAATAGTTCCCAGCCTCACAAGCTAACATAAACAGTCCCGGGGCATCCAAGCCACCGGGTTCAATAAAACAGGCCCGGGCTTCCATAGCCACCGAGTGCACAAGCAAACACGCAGCACAACATGGCCATTCAGGCATAATATCAAACACTTAACATGCGTGGTCACACAGGCATAACTTCAAACACTTAGCATGTATACATTCACAAACTCACAAATCCTGCCACACCGGCATATTATCAAACACGTCCTAGGCATATTCACACAGGGATTTTATCGAACATTTAACATGCACTGACCAGAATCACACTAAGACGCCATTGAAGGCCAATATTCATATAAGAGGTCACACCTATATAAATTTACATATAAATATTATAGCGACAACATTAGAAACTCTACAAATCTTCTACACAGGGCCTAACCCCGAGACAGACCAAGAAAGACAGAACCCCTACCTGTAGGAAAACGTATCACCACAGCAACGATCCTGCTCCCACGCTGAACGTCGGTCGCCCATGAGAAACACCACAACAGCAATGGCCAGAACTCTCCTCTCTCCCTCTCTCTCTCTCTCTCTCTCTCTCTCTCTCTCTCTCTCTCTCTCTCTCTCTCTCTCTCTCTCTCTCTGCGACGGCTGCGGTGGCTGAAGAAGAGAACCCTAAACCTAGAACAAGGAGCCTTCACCTCTTTATATAGACAACTCAAACCCCAAAACGATGTTGTTTTGATTAAATGAATCCCCGCATCAAAACGATGTAGTTTTGATGACAGACTACAACCTTTTTGCAATCACACAGGACAAAATACTCCTAATTTCACCATAGTCCTTTTGCGAAAGAGTAAGAGTACAACAAAACAAGGGTAATGGAGGCTGCAAGTGAGAAAGGCCTTTCTCACGGGCACCTCCAAATGTTCTAGAATTTTGCCAGAAGCCTTGGAACAACATCAGGAAGGCTCCCATGCAAAAATATCACAGCACATGAAAAGCCATTCTCACGTGCATTCTCACGTGCACTCCCTATTGGGCTCAAACTTTGCCTCTTGCTTGCTCATCAACATACAAGATGATTTAGCCAAAGTGTGTGGAAATAAAACTCCCTAAAACCCAACAATTTCCACCCAAAAAAGCAAAACTGAGACTAACTCCTCACATCCCAAAAATACGGGCCATTACATCTTCTCCCCCTTAAGACTTTTCGTCCTCGAAAAGAAACAACATGCAAGGAAAACAACACAGCCAACCACAACACCCAAATGGGTCATACACCGCACATTGTACACAATAGCACATAACACAGTGCCACCACAGTCCATAACCACATGGATCACGATCCATGGAAACACATCCACGTCACCAATACCCATCACAAGCACATTTTGTTAACACATTCAATATAAATAAAAGTCAAAAGTCGAAAGGAAATACAAATACACCAACCAACAGCCACCCCTCCACCCTTAAGAGTGTTCGTCCTCAAACAACTCTGGGTGGTGCTCACGCATCAAAGACTCCCATTCCCAAGTCTCCTCCTCAAGGCCACGGTGCTGCCACAGTACGCGAACCAAAGAAATAGCACGACCCCGCAGAAGTTTCTCCCGTCGATCTAGTATACGGATAGGGGCCTCAACAACGGACATGTCATCCCCAATGTCCAAAGTCCCCCAATCTATCACATGAGCGGGGTCAGGATGATACTTCCTCAACTGGGATACATGGAACACATTGTGCACCCAACTCAATTGTGGTGGCAATGCTAACCGATAAGCGACAGGCCCCACACGAGCTATAACCTCAAAAGGACCAATGAACCGGGGAGAGAGTTTGGAACCTCTCCCAAAGCATCGATGTCCACGTCGTGGAGAGACACAGAGAAACACATGATCTCCCACAGAAAACTCCAAAGGTCGCCGCCGCTAATCCGCATAGGATTTCTGCCGTCTCTGAGCTAATAACAACCACTGACGAATCAACTTAACCTTCTCAGTAGCCTCTTGAACCAATTGTGCTCCCAAGAGAGTTGCCTCTCCTACCTCGGTCCAACACAAGGGTGATCGGCATGGTCTCCCATATAACGCCTCAAAAGGAGTCATCCCAATGGATGCTTGATAACTGTTGTTGTAGGCAAACTCCACGAAAGGAAGGTGAGTTGCCCACAAACCCCCAAAATCTAGCACACAAGCCCTCAACATGTCCTCCATGGTCTGATTCATCCTCTCAATCTAACCGTCAGTCTCAGGGTGAAAGGTTGTACTCAAGTTAAGCTTTGTCCTCATAGCCTCCTGCAAGCCTGCCCAAAAACGAGAAGTAAACGTCGAATCCCTGTCGGACACAATTGATGATGGCATCCCATGCAGTCGCACCACCTCGTTCATATACATTTGACTTAAGGCCCCGATGGAATCCCGCTTGCGGGTAGCAAGAAAATGGGCCGACTTAGTCAGCCGGTCCACAATCACCCAAATCATGTCCTTTTGCCCAGCGGTGGGTGGAAGGCCAGTTACAAAGTCCATCGCTATGTGGTCCCACTTCCACTCGGCTATTGGCAATGGCTGTAACATGCCTGCCGGCCTCTGGTGTTCAACTTTCACCCGCTGACAGGTGAGATCTAGAAACAAATGCAGCCCCATGTCGTTTCATCCCAGGCCACCAAAAATGTTTCCGAAGTGCATGATACATCTTCGTACCCCCTGGATGCACGGCAAGCCTAGACTGATGAAACTCCCTCATCACCTCATCCCAGAGAGAAGAAGCCACTATTAGCCGCCCCTGAAAAGACAACTCATGCTCAGGACCCTCTGTCCAGTCCTCAGATAGCTCACCAGCCTCAATACGGGCACGAAGAACCTCACACTCAATGTCACCCAACTGTCCCTCCCGGACGCGCTAGTACAACTCAGGCACAACAACTACAGGACTCAGGACTGTCCCACCATCACGAACAACAGGGTGTAGCTGCAACATCGCCAACTGCTCCATCAGATTCCACTCTCTCACTGTCACGCCCCGGATTTCCAACCCGAGGAAACCGGTACGTGACTCCCCTTGTACCCACACGGAGGGCAAAGGGGTTAGGGTGCAAACCCCGAACATAACATTTTAAACATCCACAACACATTCAAGACAGTAAAGTTCATAAAAGCAATCCACAATCCAAACCAGTCTTTATTACAACAAAATCCTCTTTTCAATCCATCCCCACTGGGGTTACATCAATTCTCATAAAAATAACATAAATGGTAGACAGTAAAGTAAATAAGGTCTTCCACCTTGGGATCCCTCCTAACGCCTGTATGTTCCTGAAAGAAAACACAACATAGAGGGAGGGGTGAGCAACCACGGCTCGAGGGATCATGTCTCCCCAACCCATCCCATGCTCCTAGCGTCTACATGAGTGTGTAAAGGTGCGGTGTAGTGACAATAAAATGTAAACAAGTTGTATTCCACATTCAAATGGCACCCACCTATCCACAACCATACAGGCTTAGCCATATAGGCTAACATATCCACAACCACTCAGGCTTAGCCACACGGGCTAACATATCCACACCTCTCAAGGCTTAGCCACACGGGCTAACATATCCACGGCCATATAGGCTTAGCCACACGGACTAACATATCCACAACCATATAGGCTTAGCCATACAAGCTAACAGTTCCATCCCGGGCTTCCACGGCCACCAGGTTCCACAAGCACAAGATACAAGGTCACACAGGCATTAAACCAAACACGTAGCATACACACTTTCACAGGCATAATACCAAACACTTAGTTCGCACAGCCTATCAGGCATAAAATCAAACACATACTAGGCATATTCACACAGACATATCCACACAGGCATTTTATCGAACACTTAATATGCACACCATCCAACACTAGAATACATCAAAAACTGCCATTGAAGGCCAACATCCATATAGGAGATCACACCTATATGGATTACATATATATATATAACCAGGTATAACTTTATAATCGCCCTAGAACCCTAGGACGGAGGAGGATTTAGGAAGAACAGAACCCCTACCTTGTATGTTCTCCGCTCCCCGCTTCCACGCAAGACTCCGACCACCCACGCAAGACGCTCCGGCAGCCACCAGAAGCTCTCCTTCCCTCTCTCTCTCTCTCTCTCTCTCTCTCTCTCTCTCTCTCTCTGCGACGGCTGGTGGAGCATCAAACCCTAACCCTAAAATAGAGGGGCTTCTCCTCCTTATATAGACAACACAACATCAAAACGACATAGTTTTGATTAAGTGAATCCCAAGATCAAAATGACGTAGTTTTGATGGAAGAAGCTATGACCTTCCCACCTCCATACACACCAAAATAGTCACAATTCCAACATGGTCCTTTGGGAAAAGATCATTAGAATGTCAAAACCAAGGGAACCATGCAAAAATATGGCTACATGCCAATTTGAACGTGAATTCCCCAATTCACGTGCAACTCCAAATGCACTCCAAATGCGCTCAAACTTCACCCCTAGCCTCCTTGCATCATGTAGAAGACAACCACACTTGCACGTGAAATGGACCCATTTCACGTGCACCTCACATACACGTCCGTTTGGCCTGAAACTTCTGTGGTAGATAGAGAACATCATTCTAAGCATCTTTTCTTTTGCACGTGAATTCATTTGAGCCCATTCACTAGGTCAAAATCTAGAAAAACTACTCAGAAGGCAAAACTGTGACTAACTCAAGGTACGGGTCCTTACATCTCCGAGATAGCCCAGCCCATACCCGTCACAAGAATTTTGTCCGCTTTGGCCAACCAGTCTTGGGCCTCGCCCTCATGGCCTGCTCCGCACGGTTTTGTCTTTGGGCCTCACCCAAAACGCGTCCCTGTGAGGTGAGGTATCCGTCCCCTCCTATAAGGCGGACTTTGTTCTCCTCACCAAGCAATGTGGGACTAACACCCACTCATGGGTCGTTACAATCCACCCCCCTTAGGAGGCCCACGTCCCCGTGGACCATGGCACACCGCTCCGGGTCCGGCTCGATACCATCCGAGATAGCCCAGCCCATACCCGTCATAAGAATTTTGTCCGCTTTGGCCAACCAGTCTTGGGCCTCGCCCTCATGGCCTGCTCCGCACGGTTTTGTCTTTGGGCCTCGCCCAAAACGCGTCCCTGTGAGGTGAGGTATCCGTCCCCTCCTATAAGGCGGACTTTGTTCTCCTCACCAAGCAATGTGGGACTAACACCCACTCAAGGGTCATTACACTCACGGCCACCTCAGCTTTCCCTTTTCTGCTTAACGCGTCAGCCACAACATTACCCTTGCCCGGGGTATAGGCAAGAGTAAAGTCAAAGGTCTGCAAATACTCTACCCATCTCCTCTGCCTCAAATTCAAGTCCTTCTGAGTAAAGATGTACTGAAGGCTCTTGTGGTCGGAAAACACTACGAACTTCTCCCCCAAGAGGTAGTGCTGCCAACTCTTCAGGGCAAAGATAACAGCCGCCAACTCAAGATCATGAGTCGGATAATTCTACTCATGAGGCTTCAACTGCCTCGACCCATAAGCTAGCACACTATGCTCTTGCATTAGCACACACCCCAAACCAACCCTGGACGCATCACAATATACCTCATATGGGATATCCTCCTGAGGTAACCTCAACACCGGTGCAGTGGTCAAACGAGTTTTGAAAGCCTCAAATGCGTGCTGACACGTGTCAGTCCACTCAAACTTCATTCCCTTCCTGGTCAACGCTGTCATAGGAGCCGCCAAGCGGGAGAATCCCTCCACAAAACAATGGTAGTACCTTCCCAAGCCAAGAAAACTACGAACCTCGAAGACATTGGTTGGCCTCTCTCATGATGACACCGCCTCAATCTTGGTTGGGTCCACTCTAACCCCTTCAGCTGACACTACTTAGCCAAGAAAATGGACTCCCTGCATCCAAAACTCGCATTTGCTAAACTTAGCAAACAACCGCTGATCCCTCAAGGTTTGCAATACTGTTGCCAGATGTTCCACATGCTCCCTCTCGGTCTTAGAATATACCAAGATATCGTCTATAAACACCACCACGAACGAATCTAAGTATGGAGCAAAGACTTGGTTCATCAAATGCATAAACACTGCTGGCGCATTAGTGAGCCCGGAAGGCATCACCACCCACTCATAGAGCCGATACCTACACCAAAAAGCAATCTTAGGGATGTCCTCTTCCCTAACCCGTAACTGGTCATACCCTGATCGCAGATCTATCTTGGAAAACCACCGGGCCCCACTCAACTGGTCAAACAAGTCATCTATCCGAGGCAACGGATACTTGTTCTTCACAGTCACCGAATTCAGCTTCCTATAGTCGATGCAAAGGTGTAGCGTGCCATCTGCCTTCTTACCAAAGAGCACCGGAGCACCCCAGGGTGAGGTACTCGATCAGATATACCCGTGGTCCACCAACTCCTCTAGCTGCCTCTGGAGCTCCCTAAACTCAGCTGGTCCCATCCGATAAGCCACTTGGGATATCAGATCAGTCCCCAGTATCAACTCAATGGTGAACTCCACACTTCTCTTAGGTGGTAAACTCCTCAACCGGTCCGGAAAGATGTCCTAAAATTGGTCAACGACCGCTGGCCACACCCTCTTATCCACTTTCTCTTCCTCAGCAAAGGTCAGGGCTGCCAACCTATGGGTAATGGTACCCCACTGGTCCAACACTAGCCCAGCTCGATTCGCCTCACGATCCCACTCCCCCTGCAGGGTACAAGAGAGCCCTGCAGGTGACACGAAGGATACACGCCGCCGATAGCAATCTATCTTGGCCTGGAAGGCTATAAGCCAATCCATGCCCAAGATGAAATCAAACGCCCTCAAAGGCATCACATGCAAATCGAAGCTCAGCTCCACATCTCCCATGGTTATCATGCAATCACGACAAACTCGTCGCACCTCAATCCTACCTCCCAATGGAGACTCTACGACTAAGGGTCTCTCTGCCTCAACACATATTAACCACAAGCCATCCACTATAAGCTCAGCAATAAAAGAATGTGATGCACCCGTATCGAAAAGAGCAGAAGCAAGCACGCGGGAGATCAAAAGAGTACCTCTAACCACCAATGGTCCTGCTCCATCCTCTACCGGTGAAGGTGGTAGCTCAGCCTCCTCCTGGGATGCAGCATTCAGCACAAACACCCTTCCTTGGCTCGTGCCACCGGTTGGCTCACTCGCGGGGCGGTTCCCGCCCTGACTGCCTCTAGCATCAGCCTGTTGTCGCTCTGGCCTCCCCTGAGGTTGGGTCTAGCTGGATCCTGCCTGGCTGGCTTGCCACTGATAAGCTGGTCTCTCCGCGGGTGCACGGAAGCTAGCATCACTCCTCATGCTGCATGCCACGCCTCCTGCTACCCTATTGCCACTCCTGCAAACGTGGCGCAAATGGCCCTCTCATCCACAGTTGTTGCACCGCCAGTCCTTCTTGGGCACTCCCTCTTGAAGTGACCCTGCTCCCCACAACAGTGACAACCGCTAGGTAGACCCCCCGATGGACCTCCCTGTCTACTGCCGCCAAGGGTGAACCTCCCTAGGTTCACAGATGGCTGACCCCGGCTGCGGAAAGAATTGCTATCTCTCTCCTCAGTCTTGAGCCTCTTGGACCCTGAATCTTGATCAGGTGCACCCTGCAACTGGCGACCCAGATGAGCCTGCCTCCCATCATCTAGCTCTCTCTCTCAACCATACGGACCGTCTCCACAACCTCAGCATAGGTCTTCAAACGCAGAATTGGCACCCTCTGCTTAAGGGCCGGCTTGAGACCCAAGGTGAACTTGTGGGCCTTCAGGTCCTCCTGCGCCACGGACTCGGGAGGAAATCTGCTCAAGCTCCAGAATTCGCGCTCATACTCGGGCACCGTCTTTGTCCCCTGCTTCAGGCTGCCGAATTCCTCCCTCTTCTGCCACCTTAACGACTCGGGGAAGAACTCATCATGGAAGAGTTGCAAGAACTCGTCCCACAACATGTACTGTTCCGTACGGCTCCCTGCGACACTCAGCCACCACTACAAAGCATTCCCTTCCAGCTGCCGAATGGCTAGCTTCACCTTATCCTCCTCCTGGGGCAGGAGAAAGGTGAACACATGCTCAATCTGCCTCAGCCAGTGCTCAGCTAACACTGGGTCCCCCTCCCCCTTGAACTGTGAAGGTTATTCCTTTTGGAACCGTGTCACCACGTCATCCTCTGCACGAATCGGTACACCACCCAGCGATCTCTCACGCTCACGAGGTAGCTCCCCCACTGGCGGTGGTGGTGGTGGTGGCACCACCTACTGTGCTGCCATCTCACGACGCACCTCCTCCCGAACTTCTTGCCGGATGCCTTCCCTTAGCTCCTAGACTTCCTGATGGATGCCCTCACGCAATTGCGCTAGCAACAACGCATGTCCTCCAGCAGGTTGTCCTGCACCTGGGCCCTTATGGGCAGTTGACTCATCAGCCACTACCCCGAACGCGCGTGTCACTCTCCTCGGCGGCATTCTTACTACACGAAGTAAGAAGGATAATCGTCAAATCACATTCACTAACTACCGTGCGATACTACCTCTACCCCACTTAACAGTTCTACTACAACTGTCACATAGCATTACACTCTTTGCATTAATCCACATTACACCGTTCAATCCACTTTGCACATAACTCATATAAACAAGGAAAAAAAACCACATTTAATATTTCACTCTATCACATTTCACATTGTCACAGTTCAGTCCACATTGCACATAGCATTTTTTTTGTTCCACATGTACAGCATCCACACAAACACACATAAGCAAATGCAACTAGTGCCCTAATGCCCATGCATGCAAACCCTACCACAAGACTGGACTACCCCAAGTACACCTTAGAGGCTCAAAGAGGACCATGTTGATTAGGCATGTCCCTCCAGACACCTCCAAAGGACTCTAGACATCCAGATCCGCCCACTACCCTAGGCTAACTAGACCATGCTCTGATACCATATTGTCACGCCCCGGACTTCCAACCCGAGGAGACCAGAGTGTGACCCTCCCTTTTACCCGAGTTTGGATAAAGGGGATCGAGTACAACATGCCCACACAGGACACCATACACTTCACATTTTATATTCAGAGAGACAAAATCATATATTTATTAAGTTCAAAAATTACAAAGGTGTCCAAACATGCTCTTATTACATTAAAACTCCTCATTACAATATCCCCCCAATGGGGTTACAAAGCTCACACAAAAACAACAAGACTCAAATAATGATAAGCAAAACCACAAAACAGAACTTGTCACGCCCCGGATTTCCAACCCGAGGAAACCGGGACGTGACTCCCCTTTTACCCACACGGAGGGCAAAGGGGTTAGGATACAAACTAAGAATATTACATTTTAAACATCCACAACATTCAAGAAAGTAATGTTCATAAAAGCAATCCAAACCAGTTTATTATAACAAAATCCTTTCCAATCCCATCCCCACTGGGGTTACATCAATTCCGATAAGAAAAACAAAACATAAATGGAAGAGAGTAAAGTTAATTATGGTCTTCCACCTTGGTGTATCCACCTAACGCCTGTAAGTCCCTAGAAAACAAGCAAACACATAGGAGGGGTGAGCAACCACGGCTCGGTAGGGATCAAGTCTCCCCAACCCTTCCCATGCTCCTAGCGGCTACATGCATGTGCACAGGTGTAGTGACGTGACGGGATTAGGAAAAAGAAAATAAAACATCACACAAGTGGGCGTAACCCCAGCCCCGCCCACACCGGCTAACAAAACACATCTCAAGCAAGTAGTTTAACCGCCTCTTCGGGCCATCGATTTAACCGCCTCTCAGGCAAAGTAGTTTAACCGCCTCTTCAGGCCCTGGTTTAACCGCCTCTCAGGCAAAGTAGTTTAACCGCCTCTTCAGGCCGAGATAGCACGATCATGCACACAACACACACCACAATTACTCAAGCATAAAACCAAACACTTGGTGTGCACCCGTTCACAAGTGCACAATCCCAACCATTCAAGCCAAAGAACAAACACCCAGGATATACATACACTAAATCACAAGTCCAGCCACACAGGCATATTACCAAACACGTAATGGGCATATACACACGACTATATTCACACAGGCATTTCATCAAACATATAGCATGTAATCCACAAAATCACACCAAAATGCCACTGAAGGCCAACATCCATATAGGAGATCACACCTATATGGATTACATATATATATATAACGAGATATAACCATAATCTGCCCTAGAACCCTAGGACGAGGAGGGTTTAGGAAGAACAGAACCCCTACCTCAAGTAAAACGCAACAACACAAAGAATGTCACGATCCCACGTCGAACGCCGTCCACCCACGAAGCACCGACCACCCACGCAAGACGCCCGACAAGAACCAGGAGCTCTCCTTCCCTCTCTCTCTCTCTCTCTGCGACGGCCGGTGGAGCAACAAACCCTAACCCTAAAATAGAGGGGCTTCTCCTCCTTATATAGACAACAAAACATCAAAACGACGTAGTTTTGATTAAGTGAATCCCAGCATCAAAACGACGTAGTTTTGATGGAACAAGCTATGACCTTCCCACATCCATACACACCAAAATAGTCACAATTCCAACATGGTCCTTTGGGAAAAGATGATTAGAATTACAAAACCAAGGTAACCATGCAAAAACATGCCTGCACGCCAATTTGCACGTGAATTCCCCAATTCACGTGCAACTCCAAATGCACTTCAAATGCGCTCAAACGTCACCCCTAGCCTCCTTGCATCATGTAGAAGACAACCACACTTGCACGTGAAATGGACCCATTTCACGTGCACCTCACATACACGTCCGTTTGGCCTGAAACTTCTGTGGTAGATAGAGGACATCATTCTAAGCATCTTTCCTTTTGCACGTGAATTCATTGGAGTCCATTCACTAGGTCAAAATCTAGAAAAACTCTACTCAAAAGGCAAAACTATGACTAACTCAAAGTACGGGTCCTTACAGAACTGCCTTCCACTTGGGTGTTCCCGCCTAACGCCTGTAGGTCCCTGTAGAAAAACCAAACACAGTAGGAGCGGTGAGCAACCACAGCTCAGTAGGGATCTTGTCTCCCCAACCCATCCCATGCTCCTAGAATCTACATGCCATGTGTACAAGTGCAGTGTCGTGATACAATAATTTTGACAGATATAATATCAAACCACATCAGCAAATACAATCTCCCACTGCCACACAGGTTTACACTTTAACCACCTCAAGCAAGTGATTTAACTACCTCTTCAGGCCAATGATTTAACCGTAAGTGATTTAACCACCTCTTCAGGCCAATGATTTAACCGCCTCCCAGGCAAATAGTTTAACCGCCTCTCAGGCAAATAGTTCCCACAGCCTCACAGGCTAACATAAACAGTCCCGGGCTTCCACAGCCACTGGGTTCAATAAAACAGGCCCGGGCTTCCACAACCACTGGGTGCACAAGCAAACACGCAGCACAACATGGCCATACAAGCATAATGTCAAACACTTAGCATGCATACATTCACAAACTCACAAATCCTGCTACACCGGCATATTATCAAACACGTCCTAAGCATATTCACACAGGCATTTTATCGAACATTTAACATGCACTAGCTAGAATCACACCAAGACGCCATTGAAGGCCAACATTCATATAGGAGGTCACACCTATATGAATTTACATATAAATATTATAGCGACAACAATAGAAACTCTATAAATCTTCTACACAGGGCCTAACCCCGGGACAGACCAAGAAAGACAGAACCCCTACCTGTAGGAAAACGTATCACCACAGCAACGATCCTGCTCCCACGCTGAACGTCGGTCGCCCATGAGAAACACCACAACAGCAATGGCCAGAACTCTCCTCTCTCCCTCTCTCTCTCTCTCTCTCTCTCTCTCTCTGCGACGGCTGCGGTGGCTGAAGAAGAGAACCCTAAACCTAGAACAAGGAGCCTTCACCTCTTTATATAGACAACTCAAACCCTAAACGACGTAGTTTTGATTAAATGAATCCTAGCATCAAAACGACGTAGTTTTGATGAAAGACTACGGCCTTTTTGCAACCACACAGGACAAAACACTCATAATTTCACCATAGTCCTTTTGCAAAAGAGTATGAGAACAACAAAACAAGGGTAATGGGGGTTGCAAGTGAGAAAGGCCTTTCTCACGGGCACCTCCAAATGTTCTAGAATTTTTCCAGAAGCCTTGGAACAACATCAGGAAGGCTCCCATGCAAAAATATCACTGCACGTGAAAATCCATTCTCACATGCATTCTCACGTGCACTCCCTATTGGGCTCAAACTTTGCCTCTTGCTTGCTCATCAACATACGAGATGATTTAGCCAAAGTGTGTGGGTCATTACCACCCAAAAACGTAAAACTGAGACTAACTCCTCACATCCCAAAAATACGGGTCATTACAGGCGTTGACCCGGAAAGGAGTGAAGTTTGAGTGGACTGACAAGTGTCAGCAGGCGTTTGAGGCTCTCAAAACCCGTTTGACCACCGCACCTATGTTGAGGTTACCTAGGGAGGGTATCCCATATGAGGTGTATTTTGATGCATCCAGGGTTGGTTTGGGGTGTGTGCTTATGCAAGAGCACAGTGTGGTAGCTTATGGGTCGAGGCAGCTGAAACCTCATGAGCAGAATTACCCTACTCATGATCTTGAGTTGGCAGTATTACCTGACCCGCATAAATTATGTCTGAAGGTTTTGCAGCAAGTGCACTGGTCAAGTAATAAAATGGAGTATTAAGACTCTGGTTGTCGAACCCACAGGGAGGTAGCTAATCTCGTTAGCGGCAAGCAGACTAAGCTAACAAGTTGTTTTTATGTCTGGACAATTGATTTTTGTTGGACAAATAATGTGAACGAAAGGTGATTAAATCAGAAAGTTGGCAAGCTATTGGTATAGAAATTTCAGTGATTAAGGATCTAGGGTCACAATGTTTACCACCCAATCGATTGTAATAGTCTGGTTATGGCTCTCGTTCTTGATTGATGTTGTAGTTCACGTTCATGTTGATTATCTCCTACCTATCTTACATTTGGTCCATGCTAAGATAGATTTAAGGCTTTTATCCCATTTGGTCCATGTGAATAAAAGTGATCAAGGTAGATAAACAATCTAATAGTTGCAGACTTGGTCCATCATGCAATATTAAATCTAATTCACTAGTGTTCCACCCTAGACAAGGGCTAAGATTACCTAATTATGCATAAACTAGGCATTTCCATTCAAGCAAATGAATTAAACAAGAATTGAATTCTATTTTATTGAACAACCATAACCAAACTGACTACAATTTATTGGGGGCTACATTGCTCCCCTAGACTAACAAAACTACTCCATAATCATGACAAAAACAATAACAATGACAAGAAAGAACATGATTACAGTACCAGGACAATAAAGGAAGACCCCAAGATGAACCAGGACTCCAGCCTCCAAAGACTCCGGCGTCTGCTGCCCAAACTCACTCCTTGCCAAGGACAATCCGATCTTTTAGCAATGGCTATAGCTCTTTTCAGAACTCAGATCCGATTCTCCCACTCAAGATAATTTACAATGCCTCCAAAGACCCCTATTTATAGGATTTAGTGGGCCAAATTAGGGTTACAAATGGTGTGCCCTAATTATAAATGTGGTCACAGCCAAAACGACGTCGTTTTGGTAAGTGACCCTTATTCTTCATTCAAACCTTAAAAACACCTTAAACAAAGTAGAATTGGATCAAGCTCCAGAAGAGAAAAATCATCAGCATAACAAAACAAAGGTGACTATGCAAAAATAATCTTGCCCGTGACAAAGGTCATTTTCACGGGCACCTCCATTTGCTCTGAAACTTCACCCAGCACTTTATCACATCAGATAGAAGCCTTCCATGCAAAAATATCCTTGCCCGTGAAAAAGGTCATTTTCACGGGCACCTCCAAATGGTCTGAAACTTTTATGAGAGATAGATGACATCATTTGGAGCAACTTTTGTTCTGCACGTGAGATCATCTGAAGCCTCTTACTAGGTCAACAAAATCAAATCCCAATATCACGTGCAAAACATTTTGTTGTCCTTTTGCTCTGAAATATTTATGGGAGGTAAAGGGCATCATTTGAAGCAACTTTCCCTTCTGCACGTGATATTGTTAAGGCTATCTTCGTGGTCAAATAAATCAAAATGTTTGTTCCGCACTAATAGTGTGAAGAGACCTCTTGCGACCTTGTCGCTTGTAGCCTTCAAAATGCCTCCTTTTGAGATCATAAGTTGCCACAAGCTCCCTCTTTAGGAGATAGAGTAGTCTAGCTGATGACTAGAGAAGAAATCATCCAAAAACCTGCCCAAAACAGCTCAAAAAACACATATACAAGACAAGTAGTGTCTTTCTTGGCGTTAGAGCAAATATATATGAAATATGGTACTAAAAAGGCTCTAAACAAGCTCTTTGATACCCTAAATAGGCTATAAAATAACGGCATAAATGCACGTTATCAAATACACCACAGTTGAACCATTGCTTGTCCTCAAGCAAAAACACAATCAGCCAAAAAGGAAATAAACACTCATTCAAACATGAAGAAAAATAAAATAACAAACAAAAAAGTCATGTTTCCTAAGTATACAACCTTATCATGCTGAAATGGGCATTTCAGTAAGCAAAATGAATTATAATTTAGCTCATTCATGTTCATACCTCTAAGTCCAACAACCATGCAGTCTCATTACCGAAAGTCGGATATCAATAAACATTCCTTGCTAAAATAGAACTTAGCTACCATTAAAGTCATCACCAAGGTCGAATCGCCTCACTCGGATATAATTTTTCTTCTCTCTCATGCTCAAGCCCAAGATCAATACCTAACAAAAATAGGGGTAGAAAAACTCCTCACTACATTCTCCATTAGCTATTGCTTAAGTTCTTGCCAAGCATACATGGGAGTTCCAAACCGTGCTCATCAACAAAAACACACACTCTATTCTACTTACCGATAAACACTTGGAGCTAAAGATTTAAGCTCACACTTGTGAAGCAAATTGCAAAACAAAACAACTTAGCCATTATGGCCGCAACACGAAAACAAACACATATAAACAAGTAAGCCATTGTGGCTTTTATTCCGCAAACTTTTTTTTTTTCGTTTTTGTTTTTTTTCTTTTTTTTTCCTTTTTTTCACACTTCTTTTTAGTAATAACCTTACAAGGTTGCATTTTATGCTCTCCCTTGATGGATTATTCACTCTTTTTTTTCTTTTTTAAATACTCACCTTTTATTTAATTTTTTGTTTTATTTGCCTTTTTCTTTGCTGGAAGGAGAGAAAAACGTATCTCAATCCCTTTATTACATGACACATAAGGCTCTTTGGTCTCTTATGGCACAATGACACCAACACCAAGCACTGAGCACAAATAACTAGTCATCATGCATACTTAACTCCTACCATTAAATAACTAATGTTGAATGCATAGAGGAGTAAAGCAAACTATTACACATACCCAAAAATGTCACTCAAGGGCTAGAAAGAGGCTGCTGA
Organism: Taxillus chinensis; assembly: GCA_023512835.1. Taxonomy (NCBI): domain Eukaryota; kingdom Viridiplantae; phylum Streptophyta; class Magnoliopsida; order Santalales; family Loranthaceae; genus Taxillus; species Taxillus chinensis. The sequence continues at coordinate 45,747,079 of CM042084.1, read as the reverse complement.
TCTCAGTTTGTTTTTGTATTTTCTTTTTCCCTTAACTTTAAAGGCCACTAAGGGCTATCATAATATGTCATGCTTATTTAATATTCAAATGCCAGCTCCACTAACATGGTGATCTCATTCACAAGGTACAGACATGAATAAACCAAAGCATAATACACTTTAATTACTTAAATTAAAATTCAGCTAAAAGGGCATACTTTATTATCCATGGCTCTCCACATACAAAACACACATTCAAACATGAAAACAATTTACGCAACCATAAGGACAAGTAAATGGCGCAAGCCACCCCCACACCACACTTAAGAAATTGCTATGTCCTCAGAGCATGGGATAAGGGAAAGGAAGACACTTACCTCTGAGTGGGTAAGCTGTAGTGATATCACGGGTATGCTTTTGAGGCATCAAATGGGTTGCAATTTACTTGAAACTTTTTCGATGTGTGGGACCCTCTTCAATGGATAAAACGCATCAGTTGGATGTCTCAGATTCCCTCCTTATTTCATTTAAACTCCTCAAAGATGGTTTGTGTAGTCTTAAAAACATCCCCTGCATCAGTGGTTAGTGGTAGCAGCACAATCATAATAATTGCTAAACATAAAAACATAACAAAAAATAAAAATAAAAAAAATGAAAAGAAATTGGGTTGCCTCCCAACAAGCGCTCTATTTTAAGTTTGTAGCTAGACTGTTCTTAGTATGTTTAACCAACACATGGTAAGCCTTCATCCTTGCCATATACACTTGCACAGTTTCATATTCGACGACAATCAGATGAAAGAATTGTTGTGGCAACAACTTGGACTCCAGGAGCACGTACAAAATGAAGAGCACCCCCACAAACTTGAGGTTCTCTTTCCTCTCATGTTGGGTAGGCAACAAAAATTCGATATACTCCACAATTGGATTAGTCAATATGCTCATGTGTGTACCTTCCTCATCTAACACTTCCTCTTTAAAGAAAGGATAAGTTAATCCCCAAGGAAACTCTGTAAAGCTTAACGCATGCAAATCTTCTTCATACTGAACAACTTTGATTGATGGGTCTCCAGATGTAAGGACCCGTACCTTGAGTTAGTCACAGTTTTGCCTTCAGAGTAGAGTTTTTCTAGATTTTGACCTAGTGAATGGACTCCAATGAATTCACGTGCAAAAGGAAAGATGCTTAGAATGATGTCCTCTATCTACCACAGAAGTTTCAGGCCAAACGGACGTGTATGTGAGGTGCACGTGAAATGGGTCCAATTCACGTGCAAGTGTGGTTGTCTTCTACATGATGCAAGGAGGCTAGGGGTGAAGTTTGAGCGCATTTGGAGTGCATTTGGAGTTGCACGTGAATTGGGGAATTCACGTGCAAATTGGCGTGCAGGCATATTTTTGCATGGTTCCCTTGGTTTTGTCATTCTAATCATCTTTCTCCAAAGGACCATGCTGAAATTCTGAGTATTTTGGCCTATATGGGTGCGGCAAGGTGCTAACTTGTGTGATCAAAACTACGTCGTTTTGATGCTGGGATTCACTTAATCAAAACTACGTCGTTTTGAGGTTGTGTTGTCTATATAAGGAGGAGAAGCCCCTCTGTTTTAGGGTTAGGGTTTGTTGCTCCACCAGCCGTCGCAGAGAGAGAGAGAGAGAGAGAGGGAAGGAGAGCTCCTGGTTGCTGCCGGGCGTCTTGCGTGGGTGGTCGGTGCTTCGTGGGTGGACGGCGTTCGACGTGGGATCGGGACATTGCTGTGTTGTTGCGTTTTACTTGAGGTAGGGGTTCCGTTCTTCCTAAATCCTCCTCTCGTCCTAGGGTTCTAGGGCAGATTATGGGTTATATCTGTTATATATACGTATGTAATCCATATAGGTGTGATCTCCTATATGGATGTTGGCCTTCAATGGCAGTTTTTGGTGTATTCTGGTGTTGGATGGTGTGCATATTAAGTGTTCGATAAAATGCCTGTGTGGATATGTCTGTGTGAATATGCCTAGTATGTGTTTGATTTTATTCCTGATGGGCTGTGCGAATAGTGTTTGGTTTAATGCCTGTGTGACCTTGTGTCTTGTCTTGTGGAACCCGGTGGCTGTGGAAGCCTGGGACTGGAAATGTTAGTCGGTGTGGCTAAGCCTATATGGCCGTGGATATGTTAGCTTGTGTGGCTAAGCCTGAGAGGTCAGGATATGTTAGCCCGTGTGGCTAAGCCTGAGTGGTCAGGATTTGTTAGCCTATGTGGCTAAGCCTGTATGGCTGTGGATAGGTGTGTGCCTTGTGAATGTGGAATACTACTTGTTTACATTTAATTGTCACTACACTGCACCTGTACACACTCATGTAGACGCTAGGAGCATGGGATGGGTTGGGGAGACATGATCCTTACTGAGCTGTGGTTGCTCACCCCTCCCTCTATGTTGTGTTTTCTTTCAAGGAACATACAGGCGTTAGGTGGGACCCCAAGGTGGAAGACCTTATTTACTTTACTTGTCTACCATTTATGTTGTTTTTATGGGAATCGATGTAACCCCAGTGGGGATGGATTGAAAAGAAGACTTTGTTGTAATAAAGACTGGTTTGGTTTGTGAATTGCTTTAATGAACTTTATTTCCTTGAATGTGTTGTGGATGTTTAAAATGTAATATTCTTGGTTTGTATCCTAACCCCTCTGCCCTCCGTATGGGTAAAAGGGGAGTCACGTGCCGGTTTCCTCGGGTTGGAAATCCGGGGCGTGACAATATGGTATCAGAGCATGGTCTAGTTGGCCTAGGGTAGTGGGCGGACCTGGTTATCCTAAGTCCTTTGGAGGAGCCTGGAGGGACATGCCTGATCAACATGGTCCTCTTTGAGCCTCCAAGGTGTACTTAGGGTAGCCCGGTCTTGTGGTAGGATTTGCATGCATTGGCATTAGGGCACTAGTTGCATTTCTTTGTGAATGTGTCTTGAGCCGTGGATAAGATCATATGATTACGTGGAATGTGCAACTCGAATTGTGTGGCAATGTGTACCGAATCGTGCAATGTGATTGATACGATGTATGTGTGCAATGTCATGTGATAGTGGAATTGATCGGTGGGGTAGAGGTAGTGACGCGATAGATTATAAAATTGTTTTGACGGTTTGCTTCTTACTTCGTGTAGTAAGAATGCCGCCGAGGAGAGTGACACATGCGTCCGGGGCGATGGGCATGAGTCATCCGCCCATGAGGGTCCGGGTGCGGGACCGTCCGTTGGAGGGCATGCGTTGTTGCTGGCACGGCTACGAGAAGGCATCCGGTGGAGGTACAAGGGCTACGGGAGGGACTCCGGCGGGACGTTCGGGAGGAGGTGCGCCGTGAGATGGCAGGCACAGAGGGTGGTGCCACCACCACCACCACCACCGGTAGGAGAGCTGCCTCATGAGCGTGAGAGTTCGGCTGGGTGGTGTACCGACTCGTGCGAGAGGATGACGTGGTGACACGGTTCCGGAAGGAACAACCTCCGCGATTCAAGGGGGGAAGGTGAACCCGTGGTAGGCCGAACAGTGGTTGAGGTAGATAGAGCACGTGTTCTCCTTTCTCTTGCCCCGGGAAGAGGATAAGGTGCGACTGGAGGGGGATGCTTTGGAGTGGTGGACGAGTGTTGCGGGGAGCCGTGCAATGCAACTCATGCTATGGGAGGAGTTCTTGCAACTCTTCCATGATGAGTTCTTCCACAGAATCGGTGAGATGGCAGAAGAGGGAAGAATTCGAAGTTTGAAGCAGGGATCTAGGACGGTACCTGAGTATGAGCGGGAGTTCCGGAGCTTGAGTAGGTTTGCTCCTGAGACCGTGGCAAGGGAGGACCTGAAGGCCCACAAGTTCACTTTGGGCCTTAGGCCAGCCCTTGGACAGAGGGTGGCAATTCTACGCTTGAGGACCTATCTTGAGGCCGTAGAGACGGCCCGTGTAGCCGAGAGGGAGCTGGATGATGGGAGCGCGGACCCATCAGGGTAGCCCGTTGCGGGGTGGGTTGGAGCGTGATTCCGGGTCTAAGCGGCCCAAGACCGAGGAAAGAGATAGCGGTTCCTTTCGCGGCCGGGGACAACCATCGGTGCCCCCCGGGAGGTCTAGCTTTGGCGGTAGCAGACAGGAAGGTCCAGCGGGAGGACTCCCCGGCGGTTGTCATTCTTTGTGGGGAGCAAGGCCACTTCAAGAGGGAGTGTCCCAAGAAGAACCGGCGATGTAATAGGCGTGGACGAGAAGGCCATTTGAGCCGGGTTTGCCGGAGTAAGAACAAGGGAGTTGGAGGCATGGCATCCGGCATGAGGAGTGATGCCGGTTTCCGTACACCAGCGGAGAGACCAGCTCGTCGGTGGCAGCTAGTCGAGCAGGATCGAGTCGGACCCGACCCCCAGGGGAGGCCGGAGCGGCAGCGAGATCGAGGCCGGAGGCAACCTTAGCGGGAAGCGTCCAGGTGAGTGAGCCGACCAGGTGGCACGGGCCAAGGAAGGGTGTTTGCGGGGGGCGACGTACCGAGGAGGAGGTGAGCTACCACCCCCACCACTGAGGGTGGAGCAGGACCATCGGTGGTTAGAGGTACCCTCTTGATTTCTCGCACGTTAGCTTCTTCTTTTTTGATACGGGTGCATCGTGTTCCTTCGCCGCCGAGCTTCTTATTGATGGCTTGGGGTTAGCTTGTGTGGAGGCCGCAAGGCCCCTAGTTGTGGAGTCTCCGGTGGGAGGCATGATTGAGGTACGGCATGTGTGTCGTGACTGTGTGTTAACCATAGGCGAGGTGGAGCTGAGTTTTGACTTGCATGTGATGCCCATGCGTACTTTTGACCTGATCTTGGGTATGGATTGGCTTATGGCTTTCCAAGCCAAGATAGACTGTTACCGGCGGCGTGTATCCTTCGTGACACCTGCAGGGACCTCTTGCACCCTGCAGGGGGAGTGGGACTGTGAGGCGAGTCGGGCCGGGCTGGTGATGGACCAGTGGGGTGCCATTACCCACAGGTTGGCACCCGACCTTTACCGAGGAGGGTAAGGCGAGAAGAGGGGTGTGGCCCGCTGTGGTGGACCAATTTCAGGGATGTTTTTCCTGAGGAGTTGAGGAGTTTGCCACCTAAGAGGAGTGTAGAGTTCACCATTGAGTTGGTGCCGGGGACGGGTCCGATTTCCCAAGTAGCATATCGTATGGGGCCGGCCCGAGCCGAGGGAGCTGCAGAGGCAAATCGAGGAGTTGGTGGGCCAAGGGTATATCGGGCCGAGTACCTCACCTTGGGGTGCTCCGGTGCTCTTTGCTAAGAAGGCTGATCGCACGCTTCGTCTCTCGCATCGACTACAGGAAGCCGAATTCGGTGGATCGTGAAGAACAAGTACCCGTTGCCTCGGATAGATGACCTATTTGACCGGTTGAGTGGGGCCCAGGTGGTTTTCCAAAATAGATTTACGGTCGGGGTATCATCGGTTGAGGGTTAGGGAGGGAGACATCCCTAAAACAGCTTTTCGGTGCGGTATGGGCATTATGAGTGCATAGTGATGCCTTTCGGGCTCACTAATGCGCCAGCGGTGTTCATGCATTTGATGAACCAAGTCTTTGCCCCATACTTAGACTCGTTCGTGGTGGTGTTTATCGACGATATCTTGGTGTATTCCAAGACCGAGAAGGAGCATGTGGAGCACTTGGCAACGGTGTTGCAAACCTTGAGGGACCAGCGACTATTTGCTAAGTTTAGCAAGTGTGAGTTTTGGGCTGCAGGAGGTTCACTTTCGTGGCCATGTGGTGTCACCTGAGGGAGTTAGGGTGGACCCAACCAAGATTGAGGCCGTGGCATCGTGGGCGAGGCCAACCAACGTTTTTGAGATCCGTAGTTTTCTTGGCTTAGCGGGGTACTATCGTCGTTTTGTCGAGGGGTTCTCCCGTTTGGCGCTCCTATGACAGCGTTGACTCGGAAGGGCGTGAAGTTTGATTGGACCGACAAGAGTCGCGGGCGTTTGGACTCTCAAAACCCGTTTGACCACTGCACCTGTGTTGAGGTTGCCTAGGGAGGATATTCCGTATGAAGTGTCTTGTGATGCGTCCAGGGTTGGTTTTGGGTGTGTGCTTATGCAAGAGTGAAATGCCCTTATCACTTCCTCCCTTTCTAGGAGTATAAGTCAAGGTGAAATCAAACGCTGTGATGGTACTCCATCTGTCATCACTAGTTTTCATCCGGGCGGAACCGAATGATGAGATTGTACGTAGTCGCCACAATTGTTTTTGGGGGTGCGGTTGGTCACCTAAAATGTGGGTGGTCTATATTACCAAAAATAAGGGTTCGGGGGTTGGTTACGTGTAGGGAAGGATTAGCACTCCTACTGTAAAGACTCGTATTTGGGTAGGTTTGGGAGATAGTCATTCTATGGGAATGCAACTATCCTGGATGGTAGTGTAGTCGTCAATGTGAGCATTTTGACCGCACCTGGGCCCGATTCCGAGTCGGGCCCCCGTTTGACCCGATTATTGACTTTTTGGGGTTTATTGGTTGACCTTGTGTTTGAGCGGTCAATTGGGTTGGAAAATATCCTGGATAGTGATGTGCTCATCATTTTGAGTGTTTTAACCGTACTTGGGCTCAATTTGGAGTTCGTAACCTCTCGGAGGTCAATAAATATTTTTGGGATTTATTAATGAAAGAAAATACGGAAATATAAATAGGGGGAAAGAATGTTTCCACTTTACGTTTCGGCGTTTACGCGTTGTGGAGAGCTTAGAGAGAGAGAGAGAGAGAGAGAGAGAGAGAGAAGGAAGCTTGGAGCCTTCGATTTGGGGGCGTTTTGAGCTCGTTCAAGCATTAAGAATCATTCCAGGTAGGTGTTCCATTGATTCTTCACCCTTTCTTTGCTATTTCATTGGATTAACATGTAAGAATTTGATGAAATCATGAAAATTAGTGATGAACCCTAGAAATTGGGGAAAATGGAAATTGAGCATGAAACCTAGATGATTTAGGTTGTTTGGTAGCCTAATATGGCTAGATGATGTTAGAAACCCTTAATAGGGATGAATTGTTGCTTAAAAATGGAGATTTAACGAGTATAATTGGGTTTTGGGACGAATTGGGGAAGAACGCAGTCGGCAGTTTGCGACTGGGGAACTGCTCGAGGCTAGCTTCGAGCAGAGTCTCAAGCAGTCTCGAGCGGAGGCCTCGAACAAGGAGCGTCGAGCAGAATGTAGCCTCGAGCAAGTGTCTCAAGCAGTCTCGAGCAGAGGCTTCGAGCAAGGAGCATCGAGCAGGATGTAGCATCGAGCAGGTGTTTCGAGCAGTCTCGAGCAGGCAGTTTCGAGCAGTGTCTCGAGCAGTTGGACAGTGTAGTTCCAGTTTGATTAGACTGGACCATTTACATTGTAACCATTATACCTAAGTATTACTTAAGTTACAATGTAAATAACGAAATACCCCCTATTTGGATTCAAAGAAAAATACTAGAAAAATAAATTCCCACTTTTTCAAAATGTGAAAATTGGGATTTAGTGTAAAATCTCGCAAAAATCCAGTTTTTCGTAGAGGTGGATTTTTGGAAAGTGGGGTTAGACATCTCCAAAAAATCCCTAAAAATCAAATTATTATAGTTATGATATGGAGACCCAATCCTGGGACTTTTTATTTTAAGAAAATAACTCCTATGGGTATCTCCTTCCTTGGTCAAGGAATGATAATTGGTTTATGAAGACCGGCTTCACTATAAAGGGAGTATGGTGAACCTTAATGTCATATTGGTGTTGGTATGTTGGTTTGAGGAATTGAGGCTTGGGCTCTATGACTTGTTGGGTTCTCACCGTGAAGCACAAATGATGCTATGTGGTTGACGGCGCAAGCATATGCGCCGATGGCAGGCCCGTGTGGCACCGTGGCCGGGCATATTGCTATGTAGCCGTGGTAGGCATATGTGCCGATGGTAGGTCCGTGTGGCACCGTGTCCGGGCATATAAGCGCTGTGGTAGGGCTAAGTGCCCTGAGCTAAAATCCCATTGAGGATTGTGTTGAGCCGTTGAGCTCGTGGAGCTAGGGCTGAGTGCCCCTAGCTGGGATCCCTTGGAGGATCGTGGACAAGCTGTCCTATTCTTGATCAAAATGCTCACATTTTATGTTAGTCATTCTATGGGAATGCAACTATCCTGGATGGTAGTGTAGTCGTCAATGTGAGCATTTTGATCAAGAATAGAACAATCTCGAAGGGGTGCTAATCCTTCCCCACACGTAACCAACCCCCGAACCCTTATTTTTGGTAATATAGACCACCCACATTTTAGGTGACCAACCGCACCCCCAAAAACAATTGTGGCGACTCGTACAATCTCATCATTCGGTTGCGGCCCGGATGAAAACTAGTGATGACAGATGGAGTACCATCGGCGGTTTGATTTCACCTTGACTTATACTCCTAGAAAGGGAGGAAGTGATAAGGGCATTTCAACTTGGGTGACATCGAGTGTGAGGTTCTCCGTGCTCGTATTGAGGCGGGTGAGCTATCCGAGGACCGGACAGAGGGTCCTGAGCATGAGTTGTCATTTCAGGGGAGGTTGGTAGTGGCTTCTTCCCTCAGGGATGAGGTGATGAGGGAGTTTCACCAATCTAGGGTTGCTGTGCATCCAGGGGGTACGAAGATGTACCATGCACTTTGGGGACATTTTTGGTGGCCTGGGATGAAACGCGATGTGGCTGCCTTTGTTTCGCGGTGCCTCACGTGTCAGCAGGTGAAGGCTGAGCATCAGCGGCCGGCAGGCATGTTCTGACCATTGCCCATAGCGGAGTGGAAGTGGGACCACATAGCGATGGATTTTGTGGCCTGGTCTTCCACCCACCATAGGGAGGAAAGATATGATTTGGGTGATTGTGGATCGACTCACAAAGTCGGCCCATTTCTTGGCTGTTCGCGAGCGGGACTCCATTGGGACCTTGAGTCACGTACATGAACGAGATTGTGAGACTGCATGGAGTACCATCATCGGTTGTCTCTGACCGGGATTCGAGGTTCACTTCCCGTTTTTGGGCAGGTTTGCAGGAGGCTATGGGGACCAAACTTCACTTGAGTACAGCCTTTCACCCTGAGACTGATGGCCAGACAGAGAGGACGAATCAGACGTTGGAGGACATGTTACGGGCCTGTGTGTTAGATTTTGGGGGTTCGTGGGCAACTCACCTTCCTTTGGTGGAGTTTGCCTACAATAACAGTTATCAGGCATCCATTGGGATGGCTCCTTTTGAGGCGTTGTATGGGCGGCCGTGTCGGTCACCTTTGTGTTGGACCGAGGTGGGGGAGACAGCTCTCTTGGGACCGCAGTTGGTTCAAGAGGCTACCGAGAAGGTTAAGTTGATTCGACAATGGTTGTTATCGGCTCGAGTCGGCGAAATCTTATGCGGATCAGCGGCGGCGACCTTTGGAGTTTTCTGTTGGTGATCATGTGTTTCTTCATGTTTCCCCACGTCATGGACATCGACGGTTTGGGCGAGGTTCCAAGCTATCTCCGCGGTTTATTGGTCCTTTTGAGATTCTAGATCGTGTGGGGCCTGTCGCCTACCGGTTAGCGTTACCACCACGGGCCGAGTCGAGTGCACAACGTGTTTCACGTGTCCCGATTGAGGAAGTATCACCCTGACCCCACTCATGTCATCGATTGGGGGACATTAGACATTGAGGATGACATGTCCATTGTTGAGGCCCCTATCCGTATCCTAGATCGGCGAGAGAAGCTTTTGCGTGGTCGTGCTATTCCTTTGGTTCGCGTGCTGTGGCAGCACCGTGGCATTGAGGAGGAGACATGGGAACGTGAGTCCGTGATGCGTGAGCAGACCTGGACTTGTTCGAGGACGAACAATCTTGAGCGTGGGAGGTGGCCGTTGGCCAAGGGATAGTGATGTGTTTTGTATTAGTTGTGTACGATTTGGTGTATTTGTATTGTCCTCTAAAGACATGTGTTCTTATTTGTGATGTGTTTTGAGATGTGTATTCGTGACATGCGGACATGTGTTATATGCATTATTGTGGTTATGGATTGTGGTGGTACTTTGTTATGTGCTGTTGTGCTGTGTGCGGTGTATGACCCATTTGGGTGTGGTGGCTTGCCGGGTGGCAAATGGGTAGCTTGTGTTTTCCTTATATGTCATTTCTTTTCGAGGACGAAAAGTCTTAAGGGGGAGAGGATGTAAGGACCCGTACCTTGAGTTAGTCACAGTTTTGCCTTCTGAGTAGAGTTTTTCTAGATTTTGACCTAGTGAATGGACTCCAATGAATTCACGTACAAAAGGAAAGATGCTTAGAATGATGTCCTCTATCTACCACAGAATTTTTAGGCCAAACAGACGTGTATGTGAGGTGCACGTGAAATGGGTCCAATTCACGTGCAAGTGTGGTTGTCTTCTACATGATGCAAGGAGGCTAGGGGTGAAGTTTGAGCGCATTTGGAGTGCATTTGGAGTTGCACGTGAATTGGCGTGCAGGCATATTTTTGCATGGTTCCCTTGGTTTTGTCATTCTAATCATCTTTCTCCAAAGGACCATGCTGAAATTCTGAGTATTTTGGCCTATATGGGTGCGGCAAGGTGCTAACTTGTGTGATCAAAACTACGTCGTTTTGATGCTGGGATTCACTTAATCAAAACTACGTCGTTTTGATGTTGTGTTGTCTATATAAGGAGGAGAAGCCCCTCTGTTTTAGGGTTAGGGTTTGTTGCTCCACCAGCCGTCGCAGAGAGAGAGAGAGAGAGGGAAGGAGAGCTCCTGGTTGCTGCCGGGCGTCTTGCGTGGGTGGTCGGTGCTTCGTGGGTGGACGGCGTTCGACGTGGGATCGGGACATTGCTGTGTTGTTGTGTTTTACTTGAGGTAGGGGTTCTGTTCTTCCTAAATCCTCCTCTGTCCTAGGGTTCTAGGGCAGATTATGGGTTATATCTGTTATATATACGTATGTAATCCATATAGGTGTGATCTCCTATATGGATGTTGGCCTTCAATGGCAGTTTTTGGTGTATTCTGGTGTTGGATGGTGTGCATATTAAGTGTTCGATAAAATGCCTGTGTGGATATGTCTGTGTGAATATGCCTAGTATGTGTTTGATTTTATGCCTGATGGGCTGTGCGAATAGTGTTTGGTTTAATGCCTGTGTGACCTTGTGTGCTGTGCTTGTGGAACCCGGTGGCTGTGGAAGCCCGGGACTGGAAATGTTAGCCGGTGTGGCTAAGCCTGAGAGGTTGTGGATATGTTAGCCCGTGTGGCTAAGCCTGAGTGGCTGTGGATTTGTTAGCCTATGTGGCTAAGCCTGTATGGCTGTGGATAGGTGTGTGCCTTGTGAATGTGGAATACTACTTGTTTACATTTAATTGTCACTACACTGCACCTATACACACTCATGTAGACGCTAGGAGCATGGGATGGGTTGGGGAGACATGATCCCTACTAAGCTGTGGTTGCTCACCCCTCCCTCTATGTTGTGTTTTCTTTCAGGAACATACAGGCGTTAGGTGGGACCCCAAGGTGGAAGACCTTATTTACTTTACTGTCTACCATTTATGTTGTTTTTATGGGAACTGATGTAACCCCAGTGGGGATGGATTGAAAAGAGGACTTTGTTGTAATAAAGACTGGTTTGGTTTGTGAATTGCTTTGATGAACTTTATTTCCTTGAATGTGTTGTGGATGTTTAAAATGTAATATTCTTGGTTTGTATCCTAACCCCTCTGCCCTCCGTGTGGGTAAAAGGGGAGTCACGTGCCGGTTTCCTCGGGTTGGAAATCCGGGGCGTGACACCAGATATCAAAATAAACTGATCATCACCCAAATTCTGGGGTTGCATATCCAGGTTCTCCACTATTTGTGGTTCTTCTTTTTCAAACAATCCAGAAATGGTCAAGCCATCCTCCTCTTCTTCAGTTGGAAGAGACCAATGTAAAGCATGTTGTTCAGTTTGGGGCATCAAATTGCTTATATGTTCTTCCGCTTTTGGGAGAAAACAAGTAGATACATTAGATGGGCAAAATAGTTGAGATGGGAGAGCCACCTTGTCATGGTCAGACATTGTCCTTTGTATCACTTCAGGTTTTGTAATATTAGCAGCATCATTGTGGTGATCTAGAATGGGATCAGTATAAGAAGAATCATCATCATCCACAAAGTCCCATATTTTTGATGAAGAAGCTGAGAATGAACATCTTGAGGCAGGTACACCATCCCGATCGAATCCTATGTTGCCATTCTTATGCAGTCTGGTCATTGGAATTAGTGCTTTTTCCTCCTCTTCTTTTTCTTCAAATCTAGGAACAACAACTTCATTGTAGTAGGGATATAGGTCTGCTATCCCTGCTCGACCTTCTTTTGTAGCTTCATTGGCGAGAGCTAGCTGTTCTGATGGAAAAGTGAAAACAAACTGGTCTTGTTTTCCGTAGTAACTACTGCTACATAAAGGTTGAATGGGTTGTCAGGCATTGATGGTGTGTGTATTGTCTAATACTTGCCCAACCACCGTCTGCATTCGTGCTGCTAGGTCTGCCATCTCAGCGTCTAATTCTTCAATAGTCTTTTCGATCTTCACTTCTCTTGTCTCTGGTAATAAAACATTTGGAGAAGTAGGTTGTATCAACCCCTCAACCTTTGTATCTTGGAGTTGTTTTTCAGTTTCCTTGTTGACGTTCAAAAAGAACTCCCTCATTTCTTCATGAAGATCTTGTGACGGTGGATCATGCTGCCACTCAAAGTTCTGCTGTAAATCAATGCCTCCAAAGAGCGAGGATGAACAAATTAAATCATCATTATGTATCCTTGCCCATGTGTCCTCGTCATACTTCTCGAAGAATTCAGTCATGTGCTGGGGTGATGCTTCTTGTGGAGAATATTCGGCCTTAAATTGTTCTTGACTTGGCCAAACTATATAGCCATCTCCATAAAAGTTATTAGCATTAATCTGGGGCTGCTAGTAAGTAGAATTAGTGGCAAGATGTCCTTGGTTGTAGTCCCAATTTTTAGATGTTGAACACTTTATATAACTTGGGTCAGAATAAGCTTCATATGGAGAATCCCAAAATCTCCCTCGGTTTTCTTGGGTAGGACGAAACGTTGGGCAGTACGACTCCAACAAATCCTCCATTGCTTGCTTGGGATCAACTTCATAGCTCCAATCCATTGGAATGTTTGATCTGGCAACTGTGTTTGGTTTTTAAACCTACAAAAACAAAAACAACCAAATACCACACATAACCCTGAACCAAAAAGCAGAAACATGAGCACTCACATATACATATTCACATCCTAAAGCAAAGTCCATTATCTGTGAGGATTGTAAGGCAATAACTCTCCTCGAGTATGTCGCATACACTGAGGAATTAAAACAAACACTTGATGTGTACCCCTAAAAGAAAACAAAACAAAACAGAGAAATACAAAGCCACACCACACTAGAAAAATAGAAAATTAAAATTCCAGATCACAAATGACCTTGATCACCTCATGTCACCTAACCCTAACAATGTTTGGCTTGCCTCCCCGGCAACGGCGCCAAAAACTTGACCCGCATAAATTATGTCTGAAGGTTTTGCAGCAAGTGCACTGGTCAAGTAATAAAATGGAGTATTAAGACTCCGGTTATCGAACCCACAGGGAGGTAGCTAATGCTGTTAAGCAGCAAGCACTAAGCTAACAAGTTGTTTTTATGTCTGGACAATTGATTTTTGTTGGACAAATAATGTAAACGAAAGGTGATTAAATTAGAAAGTTGGCAAGCTATTGGTATAGAAATTTCAGTGATTATGGATCTAGGGTCACAATGTTTACCACCCAATCGATTGTAATAGTCTGGTTATGGCTCTCGTTCTTGATTGATGTTGTAGTTCACGTTCATGTTGATTATCTCCTACCTATCTTACATTTGGTCCACGCTAAGATAGATTTAAGGCTTTTATCCCATTTGGTCCATGTGAATAAAAGTGATCAAGGTAGATAAACAATCTAATAGTTGCAGACTTGGTCCATCATGTAATATTAAATCTAATTCACTAGTGTTCCACCCTAGACAAGGGCTAAGATTACCTAATTATGCATAAACTAGGCATTTCCATTCAAACAAATGAATTAAACAAGAACTAAATTCTATTTTATTGAACAACCATGTCACGCCCCGGATTTCCAACCCGAGGAAACCGGTACGTGACTCCCCATTCACCCACACGGAGGGCAATGGGGTTGGATTACTTGAATGCCACACAAGCAAGTCTAACAATTACAATAAATCAAATAAGCCACCTCTTTATTTAATTCCAAATCCAAAACATCAAAGGTTCACAAAACAACCAAGTCCCCGATTACGATTCAATCCCTTAGTACATTCCCCTCCCTGGGGTTACATAAATCATAAAAGTACATTACCGAAATGAACAATAAAGTGGAGAGGGTCTTCCACCTTGGTGTATCTACCTAACGCCTGTAAGTCCCCTGGAAAAACAAACAAACACAAGTAGGAGGGGTGAGCAACCACGACTTAGTAGGGATCATGTCTCCCCAACCCATCCCATGTTCCTAGCATTTACATGCCATGTGTACAAGTGCGGTGTCGTGATACAATAATTTCAACAGACATAATAACAATCACATCAACAATTTACAATCTTCCACCGCCACACAAGCTAACACTTTAACCACAAGTGATTTAACCGCCTCTTCAGGCCAAGTTATTTAACCGCCTCTTCAGGCCAAGTGATTTAACCGCCTCTTCAGGCCAAGTGATTTAACCGCTTCTTCAGGCCAAGTGATTTAACCGCCTCTTCAGGCCAAGTGATTTAACCGCCTCTTCAGGCCAAGTACCACAATCAAGCACACAACACACATGGTCACTCAAGCATACAACCAAATACTTGGTGTGCACCCGCTCACAAGCGCACAAACCCAACCATTCAGGCCATAGAGCAAACATCCAGCATACACACATACACTAAACCACGAGTCCAGTCACACGGACATATTACCAAACACTAAATGGGCATATACACACAACTAAGTTCACACAGGCATTTCATCAAACATGTAGCAGGCATGTCGTACGGGCATTTTATCAAACACTTTTCATGCATCACACAAACACCGAAACACCAAAATCGCCATTGAAGGCCAACATTCATATAGGAGGTCACACCTATATGAATTTACATATAAATAATATAACGAGATACGACCAGAATCCGCCCTAGGACCCTAGGACAGGAGGAGGGTTTAGGAAAGAACAGAACCCCTACCTTACAACAGATCTTCCTTGCTCCCGCGCTAAACGCCGTCCTCCCCACGCAAGATGCTCCGGAGAGAACCAAGCAACTCCCCTTCCTTCTCCCTCTCTAGCTCTCTCTCTCTACGACGGTCGCAGGCAGTGAAGAGAACCCTAAACCTAAAACAGAGGGCTTCTCCTCCTTATATAGACAACACAACGATCAAAACGACGTAGTTTTGATTAAGTGAATCCCGCATCAAAATGACGTAGTTTTGATCACACAAGTTAGCACCTTTTCGCACCCCTATAGGCCAAAATACTCAGAATTTCAACATGGTCCTTTGGAGAAAGTTCCTTAGAATGTCAAAACCAAGGGAACCATGCAAAAATATGCTTGCACGCCAATTTGCACGTGAATTCCCCAATTCACGTGCAACTCCATATGGACTCCAAATGCTCTCAAACTTCACCCCTAGCCTCCTTGCATCATTTAAAAGACAATTACACTTGCACGTGAATTGGACCCATATCACGTGCACCTCACATACATGTCCATTTGGCCTGAAACTTCGTGGTAGATAGAGGACATCATTCTAAGCATCTTTCCTTTTGCACGTGAATTCATTGGAGTCCATTTATTAGGTCAAAATCTAGAAAAACTCTACCTAGGAGGCAAAACGACTAACTCAAGGTACGGGTCCTTACATCCTCTCCCCCTTAAGACTTTTCGTCCTCGAAAAGAAATGACATAAGAGGAAAAACGAACACAAGCTACCCATTTGCCACACGGCGAGCCACAACACCCTAATGGGTCATACACCACACACAAGACAACAAAGACATAACAAGTACCACCATAATCCATAACCACAATAATGCACACAACACTTCCGCATGGCACGAATACACATCTCAAAGCACATCACATTTAAGCACATGTCTTTAAAAGACAATACAAATACATCAACTACTACAAGAAAACACATCACAAGAAAACACAACACTATCACAAGAAAACACAACACTATCCCTTGGCCAACAGTCACCTCCCACGCTTAAGATTGTTCGTCCTCGAACAAGTCCGGTGCTGCTCACGCATCACGGACTCACGTTCCCATGTCTCCTCCTCAATACCACGGTGTTGCCACAGCACGCGAACCAAAGGAATAGCACGACCACGCAATAGCTTCTCTCGCCGATCCAGGATACCAGGATAGGGGCCTCAATGACGGACATGTCATCCTCAATGTCCAATTTCCCCCAATCAATCACATGAGTGGGGTCAGGGTGATACTTCCGCAATCGGGACACGTGAAACACGTTGTGCACTCGACTCGGCCCGCGGTGGTAACGCTAACCGGTAGGCCACAGGCCCTACACGATCCAGAATCTCAAAAGGACCAATAAACCGCGGAGATAGCTTGGAACCTCGCCCAAACCGTCGATGTCCATGACGTGGAGAGACACGAAGGAACACATGATCACCAACAAAAAACTCCAAAGGTCGCCATCGCTGATCCGCATAAGATTTCGCCAACTCGAGCCGACAACAAACGCCGACGAATCAACTTGACCTTCTCGGTAGCCTCTTGAACCAACTCCGGTCCCAAGAGAGCTGTCTCCCCCACCTCGGTCCAACACAAAGGGGATCGACACGGCCGTCCATACAACGCCTCAAAAGGAGCCATCCCAATGGATGCCTGATAACGTTGTTGTTTAGGCAAACTCCACCAAAGGAAGGTGAGTTGCCCACGAACCCCCAAAATCTAGCACACAAGCCCTCAACATGTCCTCCATGGTCCGATTCGTCCGCTCGGTCGACCGTCGGTCTCAGGGTGAAAGGCTGTACTCGGGTGAAGCTTGGTCCCCATAGCCTCCCGCAAACCTGCCCCGAAACGGGAAGTGAACCTCGAATCTCGGTCCGAGACAACCGATGAGGGTACGCCATGCGGTCTCACAATCTCGTTCATGTACGGGCGACTCAAGGTCCCAATAGAGTCCTGCTCGCGAACAGCCAGGAAATGGGCCGACTTTGTGAGTCGATCCACAATTACCCAAATCATATCCTTCCTCCCGGTGGTGGGTGGAAGACCGATCCACAAAATCCATCGCTATATGGTCCCACTTCCACTCCGCGATGGGCAAGGGCAGTAACATGCCCGCCGGCCGCCGATGCTCGGCCTTCACCTGGCCGACACGTGAGGCACCGCGAAACAAAGGCAGCCACATCGCGTTTCATCCCAGGCCACCAAAAATGTGCCCGAAGCGCATGGTACATCTTCGTACCCCCCTGGATGCACAAAGAACTCTAGATTGGTGAAACGCCCTCATCACCTCATCCCGGAGGGAAGAAGCCACTACCAACCGCCCCCTGAAATGACAACTCATGCTCGGGACCCTCTGTCCGGTCCCCAGGATAGCTCCCCGGCCTCAATACGGGCACGGAGAACCTCACACTCAATGTCACCCAGCTGTCCCTCCCGGACGCGTTGGTACAACTCCAGGCACAACCACCAAAGGACTCAGGATTGTCCCACCATCATGAGCAACAGTCGCAGCCCGTAACGTCGCCAACTGCTCCATCGCCTTCCACTCCCTCACGGCCACCTCGGCTTTCCCTTTTCCGCTCAATGCATCGGCCACAACATTACCCTTGCCCGGGGTATAGGCAAGAGTAAAATCAAAGGTCCGTAAATACTCCACCCATCTCCTTTGCCTCAAATTCAAGTCCTTCGAGTAAAGATGTCCTGAAGGCTCTTGTGATCCGAGAACACCACAAACTTTTCCCCCAAGAGGTAGTGCTGCCAACTCTTCAGGGCGAAGATAACGGCCGCTAACTCCGGATCATGAGTAGGATAATTCTGCTCATGAGGCTTCAATGCCTTGACCCATAAGCTACCACATTGTGCTCTTGCATAAGCACACACCCCAAACCAACCCTGGACGCATCACAGATATACCTCATATGGAATATCCTCCCGAGGTAACCTCAACACCGGTGCGGTGGTCAAACGGGTTTTGAGAGTCTCGAACGCCCTGCCGGCACTTGTCCGTCCACTCAAATTTCACTCCTTTCCTAGTCAACGCCGTCATAGGAGCCGCCAAACGGGAGAACCCCTCGACAAAACGACGATAGTACCCCGCCAAGCCAAGAAAACTACGGATCTCAAAAACGTTGGTTGGCCTCGCCCACGATGCCACGGCCTCAATCTTGGCCGGGTCCACCCCGACTCCCTCGGTGACACCACATGGCCAAGAAAGTGAACCTCCTGCAGCCAAAACTCACACTTGCTAAACTTAGCAAACAGTGCGCTGGTCCCTCAAGGTTTGCAACACTTGTTGCCAAGTGCTCCACATGCTCCTTCTCGGTCTTGGAATACACCAAGATATCATCGATAAACACCACCACGAACGAGTCTAAGTATGGGGCAAAGACTTGGTTCATCAAATGCATGAACACTGCTGGCGCATTAGTGAGCCCGAAAGACATCACTACCCACTCATAATGCCCATACCGCACCGAAAAGCCGTCTTAGGGATGTCCTCCTCCCTTACCCCCGAGCCGGTGATACCCCGACCGTAAATCTATCTTGGAAAACCACCGGGCCCCACTCAATTGGTCAAATAGGTCATCTATCCGAGGCAACGAGTACTTGTTCTTCACGATCCACCGAATTCGGCTTCCTGTAGTCGATGCAGAGACGAAGCGTGCCATCGGCCTTCTTAGCAAAGAGCACCGGGGCACCCCAAGGTGAGGTACTTGGTCCGATATACCCTTGGTCCCCCAACTCCTCGATTTGCCTCTGCGGCTCCCTCGGCTCGGCTGGTCCCATACGATACGCTACTTGGGAAATCGGACCCGTCCCCGGCACCAACGCAATGGTGAACTCCACACTCCTCTTAGGTGGCAAACTCCTCAACCGCTCAGGAAAAACATCCTGAAATTGGTCCACAACAGCGGGCCACACCCTCTTTTCCACCTTACCCTCCTCGGCAAAGGTCGGGCGCTAATCTGTGGGTAATGGCACCCCACTGGTCCAACACCGGCCCGGCCCGACTCGCCTCACAATCCCACTCCCCCTGCAGGGTGCAAGAGGTCCCCGCAGGTGTCACGAAGGTCACACGCCGCCGATAACAATCTATCTTGGCCTAGAAAGCCATAAGCCAATCCATACCCAAGATCGGGTCAAACGTCCTCAAAGGCATTACATGCAAGTCAAAACTCGGCTCCACCTCGCCTATGGTTAACACACACCACGACACACTCTCCGTACCTCAATCATGCCTCCCACCGGAGACTCCACAACTAGGGGCCTTGCGGCTTCCACACAAGCTAACCCATGCCGTCTATTACAAGCTCGAGAACAAACGAACATGATGCACCCGTATCGAAAAGAACGAAGCTAATGTACGGGAGATCAAGAGGGTACCTCTAACCACCGATGGTCTTGCTCCACCCTCAGTGGTGGGGGCGGTAGCTCGGCCTCCTCCCCGGTATGTTGCCTCCAGCGCAAACACCCTTCCTTGGCCCGTGCCACTTGTCGGCTCACTCATTGGACGCTTCCCGCTAAGGTTGCCTCCGGCCTCGGTCCATTGCCGCTCCGGCCTCCCCCCGGGGTCGGGTCCGACTAGATCCTGCCTGGGTCGGCCTGCCACCGACGAGCTGGTCTCTCACTTGGTGCACGGAAGCTAGCATCACTCCTCACGCCGGATGCCGTGCCCCCCGTTCCTCTGTTGCCACTCCCGCAAACCCGGCGCAAATGACCCTCTCGTCCACGGTTGTTGCATCGCCGGTCCTTCTTGGGGCACTCCCCTTTGAAGTGACCCTGCTTTCCACAAGAAGGGGCATCCGCTCGGTAGACTCCCCGGATGGACCACCCTGTCTTCCGCCGCCAAAGGTGAACCTCCCAGGGTTCACGGAGGTCCGACCCCGATGCGAAAAGAAGCTGCTATCCCTCTCCTCCGTCTTGAGCCTCTTGGACCCTGCATCTCGATCAGGCCCACTCTGCAACTGGCGCCCCCGATGGGCCTGCCTCCCATCATCCGGTTCTCTCTCGGCTATACGGGCCGTCTCCACGGCCTCGGCATAGGTCCTCAAGCGTAGAATCGCCACCCTTTCCCTAAGGGCTGGTCCGAGACCCAAGGTGAACTTGTGGGCCTTCGGGTCCTCCCTTACCACGCTCTCGGGAGCAAACCTACTCAATCTCCAGGAACTCCCGCTCATACTCAGGTACCGTCTTGGATCCCTGCTTCAAGCTACCAAATTCTTCCCTCTTCTCGCCATCTCACCGATTCCGGGAAGAACTCATCATGGAAGAGTTGCAAGAACTCCTCCCAAAACATGAGTTGCACCGCACGGCTCCCCGCAACACTCGTCCACCACTCCAAAGCGTCCCCCCTCCAGTGCTGAATTGCCGGTCGCACCTTATCCTCCTCCCGGGGCAGGAGAAAGGAGAACACATGCTCAATCTGCCTCAACCACCGCTCGCCTACCACAGGATCTTCCCCCCCCCTTAAATCGCGGAGGTTGTTCCTTTCGGAACCGTGTCACCACGTCATCCTCTCGCACAGGTCGGTACACCACCCGGCGAACTCTCACGCTCACGAGGCGCCTCTCTTCCTGGTGGTGGTGGTGGTGGCACCACCTGGCGTCGCCATCTCACGGCGCACCTCCTCCCGAACGTCCTGCCGGAGTCCCTCCCGTAGCTCTCGTACCTCCACCGGATGCCTTCTTGTAGCCGTGCCGGTAACAACGCATGCCCTCCAATGGATGGTCCCGCACCCGGACCCTCATGGGCAGATGACTCATCGCCCATCGCCCCGGACGCACGTGTCACTCTCCTCGGTGGCATTCTTACTACATGAAGTAAGATGCACAAACGTCGAACGCGTTTGACTACTAACAAGTTGACTACCTCTACCCCATTATCAAGTCAAGCCATACATGGCATTACACACATTTTAACCATTGCATCAATCAATATTGCACACAACGATCCACATTGTAGTCATACCCAAGGCATTCCAAGAATATTCGAGTTGCACAGTTCACACATAATCATGTTATGCACACCTTCACACATGACAACAAATGCAACTAGTGCCCTAATGCCAATGTATGCAAATCCTACCACAAGACCGGACTACCCTAAGTACACCTTGGAGGCTCAAAGAGGACCATGTTGATCAGGCATGTCCCTCCAGGCTCCTCCAAAGGACTCAAGATAACCAAGTCCGCCCACTACCCTAGGCCAACTAGACCATGCTCGATACCATATTGTCACGCCCCGGATTTCCAACCCGAGGAAACCGGTACGTGACTCCCCATTCACCCACACGGAGGGCAATGGGGTTGGATTACCGAATGCCACACAAGCAAGTCTAACAATTACAATAAATCAAATAAGCCACCTCTTTATTTAATTCCAAATCCAAAACATCAAAGGTTCACAAAACAACCAAGTCCCCGATTACGGTTCAATCCCTTAGTACATTCCCCTCCCCGGGGGTTACATAAATCATAAAAGTACATTACTTGAAATGAACAATAAAGTGGAGAGGGTCTTCCACCTTGGTGTATCTACCTAACGCCTGTAAGTCCCTGGAAAAACAAACAAACACAGTAGGAGGGGTGAGCAACCACAACTTAGTAGGGATCATGTCTCCCCAACCCATCCCATGTTCCTAGCATTTACATGCCATGTGTACAAGTGCGGTGTCGTGATACAATAATTTCAACAGACATAATAACAATCACATCAACAATTTACAATCTTCCACTGCCACACAAGCTAACACTTTAACCACAAGTGATTTAACCGCCTCTTCAGGCCAAGTGATTTAACCGCCTCTTCAGGCCAAGTGATTTAACCGCCTCTTCAGGCCAAGTGATTTAACCGCCTCATGTTCAGGCCAAGTACCACAGTCAAGCACACAACACACATGGTCACTCAAGCATACAACCAAATACTTGGTGTGCACCCGCTCACAAGCGCACAAACCCAACCATTCAAGCCATAGAGCAAACATCCAGCATACACACATACACTAAACCACGAGTCCAGTACACGGACATATTACCAAACACTAAATGGGCATATACACACAACTAAGTTCACACAGGCATTTCATCAAACATGTAGCGGGCATGTCGTACAGGCATTTTATCAAACACTTTTCATGCATCACACAAACACTAGAAACACCAAAATCGCCATTGAAGGCCAACATTCATATAGGAGGTCACACCTATATGAATTTACATATAAATAATATAACGGATACTGGGAATCGCCCTAGGACCCTAGGACAGAGGAGGGTTTAGGAAGAACAGAACCCCTACCTTACAACGGATCTTCCTTGCTCCCGCGCTAAACGCCGTCCTCCCCACGCAAGATGCTCCGGCAACGAACCAGCAACTCCCTTTCCTTCTCTCTTTAGTTTTGAAGTGGAAAGTTGGCGCCATACAGTGTACGCTCCCTGGACCCTGCAGTCACAAGGCACGTGAGCCTGCATAGAATATGTGCAAATGGATGCATGAGAATATTCACAAATGCATGAGAATCTTTTAATAATCTTACTGAAAATCCAAGGGGAAAGGAAAGAGTTAGATGTCTCGAGCTTTGCAATCCCATCTTTACGGAGAGTTAGAGGTCCTGATGGAGTGTCATGGTCCTCCTTCAATAATGCCTGATCTTCACCACTCAGTCCTTCTCGGGGCTCTACTGGCTTCAACGAAGGATTACCACCTTTGTTTGATGACATTTATTGTCATGATTTGTTTTTCCTCAGGCTCCGCTGGCTTCAACGGTGGGCTACCACTTTCTTGAACAACAGTTTACCTTTTCGACACAGTACTTCTCGAGGACTTTGTCCAGGAGCCTTGGTGTCGCCTCACGATTTTGGTAGCAAGTCCTTCCTTTATGAGCAATCCTTAAGGGAGTCAATTAGGACTTTGAGGGGTTTCACTCTACAACAAGACAAAAAGTTAAGACCAAACACTTGAAAAAAGAATTTACGAGCATGATCTCAATTTATCATGATTTTATCATATAAAGTACCGCATGTTTAACTTTAACAAACAAAACCCGAGTTCTTGAGGGGCGTGAGGCACAATTTTGATTTGAGCGTGCCCTCAGTTTGACCAAAGTTCTTCCTTTGTTTGCAATATGTGGCTACTTCACTGGATGCTTTGTCCCGAGTTCATGATCATCTTTAATCCCAAGTTTTTAATGTTTCATCTTTTGGACTCTCCCTTTTTGTTGTCTTTGCGCTCTATCCTTTGTGCCTTTTCTGGTTTTTGCTAAGTCCAACTTTCTTTTTCTTTTGCCTTTGTATTTTACCTTTAGCGCCCTTTCAGATTTTCACAAAGTCCAACTTTTGTTGTTTTGTTTCTTTTTTTCTCTTGAGCTTTGTATCTTAACCTCAGCACCCTTTTTGGTTTTCACTAAGTCTGCTCCTTGATTCCGGATTTCCTATTACTCATATCAAATTGAGAAAAGGATCATACATGTAATCAATGATTGAGGAAGGGGTATAGGCATTGGTAGTTGGCTTTTGGATGGAATAGAGAGAAGGCTAAGGAAGGTATTTGGTTTTTACTGATAACAGTTTTTGGCATCTCGCCACAGTCGTTATTGAGAGCAGGGCATCCCTAAGCGTTGAACATTTTTGCTAACTAGTCAGGCACTTTCTTCTTTTCTTTTCTTTTCTCTTTTTTTTTTTCATTTTTTTTCCTTGGAAATGTGGGATAAGTGGGACTTTAGTCATGTTCTTGCACGCCAATTGTTTGAGGCCATGTACTATATCAAAAGTGAGCTCCAAAATCCGCCAAAACAGCTTAAAAACGCATGTATTTACAAATAGCATCTTCCTAGGGGTTAGAGCAAATATATATGATATATGAAGCAATAAGGCTCTAATCATGCTCTTAAACATCCTAAATAAACACTAGAATAACGGCATAAAATGCACGTTATCAAATACACCACACTTGAACCACTGCTTGTCCTCAAGCAAAAACATACAAGCATGCAAAAAAATAAAATAAACACGCAGTCAAATGGAAGAAAAATAAAATAACTATCAAGGAGAATCATGGTTTCCTAAGCATGCAACTCTATCATGATGAAATGGAATTTAAGCATCAAAATGAGTCATAGCTTAGTTCATTCATGTCCATATCCCTAGTCCAATAACCATGCAATATCACCACTTAAATTTCAGATATGAGCAAGCAATCCATGATAAAATAGCACCTAGTTTCCCTTTAAGTTCTTACCAAGGATAAGCGGCCTCACTCAAATATAATAATTCTCAAGCCCAATACCTATCAATGAACAATGGATGGAAAACTCTATCTCTACACTCGCCATCAGCTATTGATTAAGTACTTGCCAAGCAATCATGAGAGTTCCCTAATGTGCTCATCAAAGAAAACACACCCTCTATTCTACTTTATTTGAACTTACACGCTAGTCTAAACTCAATAAACTCACACTCTATTCTAATAACTGATAAAACAAAATCATGAGCTAAAAAAATTGAGCTCAACACTCTCAAATAAACAAAACTCAGCCAATGTGGCTACCAAACTAACTAATTACTCGTATGAACATCAAGCCAATGTGGCTTTTATTTTGAATCCCTCTTTTCTTTTCTTTTGGTTTTTTTTTTTTAAGTAATAACCTTACAAGGTTGCATTTTATGCTCTCCCTTGATGGATTATTCACTCTTTTTTTTTACTCACATAACACATAAATAAGACTGATTTTTCTAATGCATACCCCTTGCCATTTTGCTACATAAGGAGAGACAGAAATTCATTGATGTCTCACATCCCATTTCCCAATTAAGTGATGGCTTTTTCACAAATGTGCAACACAGCCTTTTCCAATAATATCACAAAATAAAGAAAAGGATGCAAAGACAGTCACAGTGACTTAGAGATCTTGCATCCTAACTCCACACACCAAACACTGAGTACTAATAAGTAATCACATTCTTACTTGACTCCTGCCATTAAATAACCAATGTTGAATGCAAGAAGAGTAGCAATTATTACCCATACCCTAAAATGGCACTCAAAGGCTAAAAGAAGCTGTTCTCATTTTTCATTTCTTTTTCACTCAACTTTAAGGGTTACTTAGGTCTATCATAGCATTTCATGTTTAACTAATATTCAAAACTCAGCTCCAAAAACATGGTGATATCATTCAAAAGATAAAGACATGATCAAACTAAATTAGAGCACATTTTAACTACGTAAAAACCCTTATGACAACATGATACTAATGTGGCATAAAAAAATTTTAAAATTTTAAGCCAAAATTGCATACTTAATATCCATGCCTCCACAAGCAAATCATTCAAGCAAATAACTCAAACAATCATGCAACTAAAAACATTTTTTTTAAAATAAAACATGCAATCACAACATAAAAGACAAGCAAGTGGCTCAAGTCACTCCCCATACACCACACTTAAAATATGCTATGTCCTCATGGCATAAAATAGGGAGTAGGAAAAACACTAACCCCTGGTTTGGCACACTGTAATAGTAGATGACATTGGCCACCATTCATCGCACCTGAGCCACAAAGTCAACCGACGTCTCGCCGCGCACTTCCCAAGTTTCCTTCCCTTGCAGAATAGCCATCATGTAGTAGCAAGCAAAGATCCCACAGCTGAATTGGTCAGGCTGTTGGGGAATTTCCATTTTGTTGTAGTGAATAAGAGGAAGCTTGTCCGCCAACAAGCCTTCTTTGATCATCGCCACTTTGATTCGTTTGATGAACCCATGCACTAACTGTCTTTTCCGTCTGGCAAACCCTTCGCCTTGGCTTGGATCATATAGCACGGCATGTCCTACATCCAGATTCAAACGGACTAATACATAGTGGCGGTCAATGTGCACCGGAATTAGCACCTCATGCATACCATGCCAAGGGCGGTGCCCTTCATTCTCACCATTGATGCGTTGGCGCCACACCTCTTCAGACAAGGGTTGATTGTATATCTCGCACAGCATGATGGAAGTGAACTGAGCTAAAAGGGTAGTTATGAGGCTCAGCCTCCACTACATAGCGCATGGTCCTACAGAAGAGGTCTATCTCTTCGGAGTAGAGATATTCATTCTCTGAGATCCTCTTAAGGCCAAAAGGGGTGAAGATATCATTATCCCATATAAAGCGAGCCCTCTGAACCGTGGAATTGATGAATTCTTCAAATGCTGCTTGGCTCTCGTCGGATGGTAAAGCTGGATTAATGACTAAATGGATAGGAGGGCCAAGAAGGTCTTCAGGTTCAGCAAGCATGTATGTACCCCAAGAGACAGGATGTATAACAGGCACAAGAGCCTGAGAAAATGCAGGATCAGTAAAAGGCTGGAAGGGTGAATACCCTACTGCTGGCTCTGTCTCCTCTTGAGGCTGGAAGGGTGAATACCCTATTGCTAGCTCTGCCTCCTCTGGGTGATAGTAGGATGGCCCAACTGAAGATTCTGGTTGAGGTGGATCTGCCTGGGCTGGATAAGAAACTTCAGGGGATGGAGAGGGTTCTTCATCAGATATCTCCACTATAGGAGAACGTTTTGATGCTTTCCTCTTGCTCAAGGCCTTCCAGATTTTGCCTAGGAGGCCTTTGACTTCTTTGTTGTCCTTCCTCAGGGCTTCCACCTCGCGCTGGGTGCTGGCATTTGCCTCCCTGAGCTGCTGTGTTTCTTGCCTCCAAGCTTCGGTAGATGCAAGACTGGAGCTTCGGGCTTCCCATGCTCTAGGAGATGCATGAGCAGCTACGTCCTGGGGCCTCCCATGCTCTAGTTCTAGGTCGTGAAGTAGCTTGTTGGTCTCCCAGAGATGAGGGCCATTAATTCTTCAAATTGGGCACTAGTGATGTGCCCATTAGTGATCGCCCAATTGATGACCTCCACTTCGCTCACCACCTGCCCACGAATGCCTTGAAAGAAATTGAAAATATCTTCTTTGTGTACATTGAACCGCATGTACATGGCGGTGAGTCCGTATAGAGTCTGCTTCCTTTGATCCAAATGAGGAGAGGTCTCCCTTGCAAAGTCAATGGATCGCTCCACATGAACACCGTGCCTAGCGGGTCGTGATGGAGGAGGAACATTGGTTGCCCAATGACCTCTGGTACTGATCCCCAAACCCCCTTCAAGATGCAATACTCTTAACACCCAGGTGAGAAGGAAAAGTGATGCTATCAATGGAGGAAAAATGCAAAGCAGGCATGCTTTGAAATATCAAACACAAAAGTCTGCCATTTATCTGCTTTGATGAGTTTTTGTTCCACCATTTAAAAATGGTAGTGGCCCAATCCACATTTAGCATATGATCAATGCTATACATGAACTCCAGGTGTGGCTTAGGCACACTATCTATCCCACTGTCCGAATCAATAAGCATTTCCTGCCCAGGTATGCTAGGCATCTAAATTTTCCAACAAAACCATTCTTGGTATACTGCCGTCGACTTTGAAATTTTCTAGCATAGTTGCATGCAGTACCAAAATCTCCTAGGCTTAGTTGAGGGAAGCTATCACTGGGTGCAGGGAGGTTAAAGCAATGTCTAATAATTCCAGGGGTAATTCTGACATAAACCCCTTGCACAAACCCTATTAGTTCATCCTCACTCACATAGACAGATGCATAAAATTCTTGTAGGGCAGAGTAGGAAATAGCTGGCTGGGCAGAAACTAACCTTTGTAATCCCAGATTTTGAATTTTAAGAGCCACCACTCTAACCCAGCCCAGCTCTGAAGCCTCCAAAGCCTGCATATCAAGAGTATGCCCCAAGAGTATCTCCTCCTCAGGTTGGCTATCAGCACTAGGTGAGTGCACCTCCTCCTGGCCAGTCCTCCTTGTGCGCACCATCTTTGGAATGAGAATAAAGAGCAAAGAGCAGAAAACTGAAGAGCAAGAGAGCAAAAGAGCAGAGTTTCTCTAATACTCAGATCTGGAGTGATTTTGGTGTGGAACCCTTTGAAGATGGCCTCTCTTTATATAGCGTGCAGAAGGAAAGATGCTCCAATTAGCGTGATACACGTGCCCCTAAATTTTCAGAGTGTTCTAACCAAAATAGCCCTTGCACGTGAATTGGTTGAATTGGCGTGCAGGTCGGAATTGTCCCAAACTTTGGTGGTGGGTCCCAATTGAGCTGGCAAGCAATAGTCCCTTCTGCACGTGAATTGTTTGAAGCTTTTAGGAGGGCTAAAATCAGTAGTTTGCATTTTTGAGCCTCCATATGACGACTAGCAATTCGCGTGCAAGAGTAAACATGATTCACATGGTCTTCATCTACCATTCCAGAAAGTTACAGCTCAAAAGGAGGTGCACGTGAATTGGGCAATTCACGTGCAAATTCACGTTCAGGCCTAAATTGGCCCAAATTTCTCCACTTAGTTGCTTGTGCATTATGGACCATCTTTAAGTCTTGCACGTGAATTGTTTGAGCCCATCTTCAAGCACTTTTGGGCTTCACTTGCTCCTTGCTCCTTGACTTTGACTTTAAAAACAATTCCACAAGTTCAGGACCCAATAATTTGCTAATCCTGCAATTGGTTAGTTAAGAAAGAAGCAAAGTCTCCTGCACAATGGTTAGCTTGCAAACAAATTTATTGAATAAAATAAATAAAAGAAAATAACATAAAATAAAACATAGCAATAAACATTGGGTTGCCTCCCATCCAGTAGCTTTATTTAAAGTCTCGTAGCTAGACTTTCGGTTATGATCATGCAATGGTGAAAGAGAGGGAATCAACTATCTCCCTCTGAGTTGAATCAAAGTATGGTTTCGATCTGTTGCCATTCACCCAAAATTTCTTGCCATCTACGACTTGGAGCTCAAAGCTCCCATATGACTTCTTATCAACTATCACAAAAGGTCCCATCCACTTGGACCTTAATTTTCCAGGAAATAACCTCAACCTTGTGTTAAATAGAAGAACTTTTTGCCCTAAGGTTAAAGGTTCATTGTTGAGTTGCCTATCATGCCATTTCTTAGTTCTTTCTTTGTAAAATTTAGCACTATCATAGGCATCCAGCCTAAGCTCATCTAACTCAATTAATTGAGTCATCCTAAGCTCCTTGGTCTCTTGTGGGTTAAAATTTAACTTCTTCAAGGCCCAATGAGCCTTGTGTTCTAGTTCCACAGGCAAGTGACATGCCTTACCATATAGAATACGGTAAGGTGACATCCCAATGGGAGTTTTATAGGCTGTCCTATAGGCCCATAAGGCTTCATCAAGCCTTTGAGACCAATCTTTCCTATTGGCTCCAACAGTTTTCTCTAAAATGGCCTTAATCTCTCTGTTGGACACTTCTGCTTGTCCATTAGCTTGTGGGTGGTAAGCTAAAGACTTCCTATGAGTGACACCATACTTGTTCAATAACTTGTCAAACAATTTGTTGCAGAAATGACTACCCTCATCACTGATTATAGCCCTTGGTGTCCCAAAATGGCTAAAGATGTTCCTAGTAAGGAAGTGAGTCACAACCCTAGCATCATTCACTCTAGTAGGAATAGCTTCTACCCACTTAGACACATAATCCACAGCAAGCAAAATGTATGAATACCCATCAGAATTGGGGAATGGCCCCATGAAGTCAATGCCCCAAATGTCAAAAATTTCAACTGGAAAGATTCCAGTTAAGGGCATCTCATTTTTCCTAGATAGACCACCTACCCTTTGACATCTATCACACTTTTTGATGTGGACATAGGTGTCTTTCACCATGTGAAGCCAATAAAAGCCACACTGCATGATTTTAGCCACAGTTCTTTGCACCCCAAAGTGGCCCACATAATGTGATGCATGACAATGATGTATTATGTCGTCTACCTCCTCCTCAAGGACACACTTTCTAATGATTTGGTCTGGACACCTCCTATAAAGAATTGGGTCTTCCCAAATGAATTTCTTAGCATCCACTAACAATTTCTTTCTCTGGTGGTAGTCTAACTGCTTGGGTATGAACCTAGTGGCTAAATAATTTGCTATGTCAGCAAACCAAGGAAGATGATGCACCTCAAACAACTTCTCATCAGGAAAGTCATCTACAATGGGTAGAGACTTAGGTGCATTCTCCACACGGGAGAGGTGATCAGCCATAGAATTTAGGGCTCCCTTTGTGTCTCTAATTTCAAGGTCAAATTCCTGTAAGAGGAGAACCCACCTAATCAAGCGTGGCTTAGCTTCTTTTTTTAGCAAACAAATATTTCAATGCAAGCATGATCGGTATAAACAATGACTTTAGACCCAAAAAGGTAGGGCCTAAACTTGTTGCGGCCATAAACCACGGCTAGCAACTCTTTCTCGGTGGTGGTATAGTTCGTTGAGCATCATCTAAGGTCTTACTAGCATAGTAAATGACCCTAAACACCTTTTCTCGCCTTTGCCCTAAGACTACCCCCACAAGATAATCACTCGCATCACACATTAGCTCAAAAGGTGAGCCCAGTCAGGTGTGACTATAACAGTGCGATGACTAACTTACCCTTGAGGATGTTGACAGCTTCTAAGCAATCTGCATTAAACTCAAAGCTTGTGTCTTTTTCTAACAACCTACTCATGGGTTTTGCAATTTTTGAGAAGTCCTTAATAAATCTCCTATAAAAGCCAGCAAGGCCAAGGAAACTTCTCACTCCTTTTTCATTAATTGGAGGTGGCAGAGTCTCAATAGTGGAGATTTTTGCCTTGTCTACCTCCAAACCATGTGTAGACACCTTGTGCCCTAGAACTATCCCCTCAGTTACCATGAAATGGCATTTCTCCCAATTTAGGACTAGTTCCTTCTCCTCACATCTCTCTAAGACCACATCTAGATTTTTCAAGCACTGTTGGTAGGAAGAACCAAACACCGAAAAGTCATCCATGAATACCTCCATGATCTCCTCAACCAAACCCTGAAAAATGGCCATCATACACCTTTGAAAGGTGGCAGGGGCATTACAAAGCCCAAATGGCATTCTCCTAAATGCAAAAGTGCCAAAATGGCATGTGAAGGTGGTCTTTTCTTGGTCCTCGGGCTTAACCATGATCTGATTATACCCGGAATAGCCATCTAAAAAGCAGTAGTGACTATAGCCAGCTAACCTATCCAACATTTGGTCAATGAAAGGAAGAGGAAAATGATCCTTCCTAGTAGCCTTGTTCAGCTCTCTATAGTCAACACACACTCTCCACTCCGTCATAGTACGAGATGGGATCAATTCATTTTTCTCATTTTTAATCACGGTCATGCCCCCTTTCTTGGGCACAACATGCAATGGACTCACTCACTCACTATCGGAAATAACATAAATTATACCCGCATTTTTTCCATTTTAAAATTTCTTTTCTAACAACTTCTTTCATGGCAAGGTTTAATCTTCTTTGTCTTTCAGCAGTGGGTTTAAAATCATCATTCATCAAAATTTTATGCATGCAAATCCCTAGACTAATACCCCTAATGTCTTCAATGTTCCATCCTAGGGCCTTTTTGTGTTTCCTAAGGACTTCTAGCAATTGAGTGCACTCCACATCATTCAAATTAGAAGCAACAATGACAGGGAATTGATTTGTAGAGTCTAGAAATTCGTACCTTAGGTGTCCAGGCAGCTCCATCAGTTCTGGAGCTGGAGGCACGTCATCTTCTTTCTCCTCCTCAGCTTTCTCCAGAGAGTTTGTAGGTTGCTCATCTTCCTTAGCTGTCAAGTACATCTCTTCATCTTATTGAGCTTCTATAAGCTGAAGGGCTCCATTATTGGTGGTGGTAATTTCTTCTACCAAGTAGTCTTCCACCAATTCATCAAGGTCTTCAACCCAAAGGCAGTCCTCCTCCTCTTGACCTTGCAAAGCCTTCCCCATGTGGAAGACTAAGGTCTCCTCATTAATTCTCAGAGTTAGCTGCCCTTGAGCAACATCAATCAATGCACAACCCGTTCTGAGAAACGGTCTTCCAAGGAGTAGCTGAACTCCTCTATCTTCTTCCATCTCCAAAACTACAAAGTCCGCTGGAAATATCAAGGAGCCCACTTTGACTAACACGTCTTCAATTATCCCTTCAGGCCTTCCAGTAGACCGGTCAGCAAACTACAATGATATGGAAGTGGGCTTCATGCCCTTAAGCCCAAGCTGCTTGTACAAAGCAAAGGAGATCAAATTGATGTTGGCCCCTAAATCACATAGGGCCTACTGCTGCGGTGCATTGCCAATCACACAAGGGAGATTAAAACTGCCCGGATCTTTATGCTTGATGGGCAAACTCTGTTGAACAACACTGCTCACCTCGTTAGAATCGCCACCGTCTCATGATCCCTATATTTCCTCTTCTTCTTCACAAAATCTTTGATGTACTTTCTATACCTAGGCATCTGCTCCAAGATTTCCACAAATGGAATGTTAATTTCAAGCCTCTTGAACAAACTTAGAAAGCGCTCATGCTCTTCTTCAACCCGCTGGTTCCTCAGCCTCTGAGGAAATGGCATAGTAGGCCTGAGCTCTTGCCTCTGTTCTTCAGCTATTCTGTCTTGACTCAGCTGCTGGTCCTTCTTTTCTTGCACTCTTTCTTCAGCTTTATCTGATTTTCCTTGGTCATCAGCTTCCAAGGGTTTGCTCTGTTCTTCTGGAATTGCCTTCTTCTTAGGCTCTTCAGCTTCTTTCAGTGCCTTCCCACTTCTTAAAGTAATAGCCTTGTAGCTCTCCTTGGGGTTCACCTCAGTATCACTTGGAAAAGATTTAGCTGAGACTCCTTGATTTACATTCTGGGCCAAACTCACAAGCAGCTTTTCTATATTCTTCATTGAAGATTCCATGGTAACTACCCTTTCCTCCAAATTATCCTCTATTTTGGTTGGCTCATCCACATTCTGATATACCCTTCCTCTTTCTTGTTGAGGCCGAGGTCAAGCTTTTCGAATCCTGGAGGTGGATGTAAATAATTATCCGTAGCATACGGATTCCGCTTCATCCCTGGGGGGCACATATTTGTCTTGAAATGAGGTATCTCCCCCTCGGTTCTGGTTTTTCTGAAATGGCTGAGATTGCTGCTGGTTCTGGTTGTACCCTTGTTGTTGATGTTGAGGATAAAATTGCTGCTTCTGATACAAGCCTTTACCTCCAACATAATTTGCTTCTTCAGCTCCACTCCAGCCCTGCTCAGCTACTAGTAAAGCTTGTTGTGATCCTTCAACTTTAAGAGCCAATACTTCCATGCCTTTCAGTAAAGCTTGAATATGTGCTTGCATGTCATTGGAAGAATTATCAACTGAAGCTATCTTCTCCCTTGGCTTTGAAGTACGCACATTAGACCACTGCCAATCAGCTAATGACAGCCTCTCCAAGAGCTCTGCTGCTGCGTCAGGCTCTAGATTCATCAAGCATCCTCCAGTAGCTACATTCACCTTGTCTTGTGAGTGAGACTAAAGACCTGTATAGAAAGATTCAATTTGAATCCACTGGGGTCTTCCATGATCAGAGCATCTTCTCACTAAGTCTTTGAAACGCTCCCAAGCTTCATGAAGAGT
Source organism: Taxillus chinensis (assembly GCA_023512835.1). Taxonomy (NCBI): domain Eukaryota; kingdom Viridiplantae; phylum Streptophyta; class Magnoliopsida; order Santalales; family Loranthaceae; genus Taxillus; species Taxillus chinensis. Next base: position 45,713,396 of record CM042084.1, on the reverse strand, counting down.
CTCCATCTCATCTTGCCTGAATCTGCTAATCTCCCCTCTGAGCTGGATCACCTTGGAAGGAGGGAAGTACTTTGACATGAATTTGGTCTGCATCTCCTCCCAAGTGTTGATTGAACCTGCTGGCAAACTGTTGAACCAGCCAAGAGCTCTATCCCTTAAAGAGAAAGGGAAAAGCCTTAGCTTTATTGCCTCCTCCGATACATTGTTGATCTTTATAGTATCGCACATCTAGTAGAACCTCATCAAATGCTAGTGTGGATCATCCACGGCTGTTCCTCCAAACGCGTTGTTGCTCACCATGTTAATCAACGCCGGCTTCAGCTCGAAGCTATTTGCTTGGACTCTTGTCTGCCGAATCCCAGAATAATGGTCTGACATCATCGGTCTCGCATAGTCTAAGAAGGTTCTGGGCATAAACCTATTACCCTCTTCTTCTGGATATTGGCCATTGTAATTGGCCCCTCCTTGCGGTGCACCACCATCAGGCCTTAAATCTGCCATCAATTCACCTACTGAATGCTCTAAGCCTTGCAATGCTTCTTGACCTCACGTCTTGCTTCCCTAGCTGCTCTACGACGAGCTTTGAACAATCTTTCAGGTTCCCGATTAAATGGTATAAACTCCTGTCTTGGCATGCACGACTAGGAATTCCTCAAACACTTGGTGTATGTTCCTGTAAAACAACAAGAACACACCCAGCAGCTCCGAACAATGCAAAATAAACAAATAAAGAACACAAAATAATAGAAAATAAAAGACAAAATAAAACACCAAGATCAGAATTCAAACAATTTCACTCAATGTTGATTTTAAAAGCTAGTTAACCGTTGAATCCCTGGCAACGGCGCCAATTTGACGAACGGGTATTTCGTGAGCGAAACCAAAGTGAGGGTTAAGCTACTGTCGTTTAAATCCCTTCTCAAAATATTAATTCCCTTAACTAATGCTAAATAGAATAGCGACAAGAAAGGGGTCGATCCCACAGAGATTACCAAATTATCTAGCTTTAACTCAAATCACCAAATTAATCTTGCTTAAAACAATGTCTCAGCAAACAAAATTATATTTTAAAATTACTTTACTGAAAACAGAATTGCAATTGAAATAACTAAAAACGTTGGATTTAGAATCAAGGATTAAGGCATCTAGGGTCACAATTTCACCTCCCTATGTTATCTCTACTGGTTCATGGTATTAGGGTTGTCTGATTGAAAACATGCTAAACATAAGCCAAGGACAACAAATGGTCATTGAGGTCCTTTTAAGAGTTGTATGCCAGAATGGTCATCTAAACACATAAACATGCAAAGCCAATAAATCATACTTGCAAAAGGATAATGATCACACCAATTACAAATAAGTTATGAATCTCAATCCGCCCCAGACTAGGGCTAAGAATACCAAGGTGTACATCCAAAGATAGAAATTAAAAACAGATTCATAAAACATGCAAAACTCAATCATCCAAACCCAATATTCATAAACACAGCAAAACAACAAGGGGGCTAAATTGCTCCCCTAGATTATAAGAACTACTCACGCATGATTACAAGCAAAACCATAGCAGTAAAGCTAAACATCTTCTTCTAATCCACGCGCGCAACAAGGCTTCAAATTCAGGCTCCAAAATCCACGACGGGTGATTGCGACGGCTGCTCTCCTAGGTCAAGGAGCAACCTCCAAGTCGTGAAGCCTCTCTCTCTCTCTCTAAAAACGTGTAGGGGGGTCTAGGATACATAGCATGGGGCATGGAGCCTCTATTTATAGAGGTTGGATGGGCCTTGAGGTGTGTAACCTAGCCCATCTATCAAAACGACGTAGTTTTGATAAGTGACACTTCAAACTTTAAAATCTCTATCTTCTATCCACAATTTGGACATGGGCCTTGAGGAACAAATGATCAGCATGAAAAAATGATAGGATCGGTCCAAAAATATCTCTACACGTCAATTTGCACGTAATATGGTGAATTCACGTGCAACTCCAATTCAGCTCAAACTTCTCCCCAAGCTTTCTTGCAGCCTGTAGAGGCTTGAGAAGCAAAAATAGGCTTGCACGTGAAATGGGTGAATTCACGTGCAGCTCCAAATGCTCTAAAATTTCTGTGGTAGGTAGAAGACATCATTCTAAGCAACTTTTGTTCTTGCACACCAATTGTTTGAGGCCATCTACTATATCAAAAGTGAGCTCCAAAATCTTCCAAAACAACTTAAAAACGCATGTATTTGCAAATAGCATCTTCCTAGGGGTTAGAGCAAATATATATAATATATGAAGCAATAAAGCTCTAATCATGCTCTTAAACATCCTAAATAAACACTAGAATAATGGCATAAAATGCACGTTATCATAAAGGATTGTTTATATTAAGTGTGTCAGAGCCATTTTCTTGTGTACTGTGTGTTTCCTTCTTTTGAGAGAGAGATTAAACTCACAATTTTGTCGTTAAGTGCATGAGAGATATATTTTTAAGATTAAAGTGCTCGTGCGCCATAATGTCCATCCCGACAGATTGACTTCCCGCCACTGAAAATGCGGAATGTCAGGGGATGGGTTGATCTGCTCTGATTTACAGATCAGATGCCCATACTGCATTTTTGGCATGCAGTTGATCTTGGCCGTTCATCTGTGGATGGTAGTTGGCAACAATTAATGTGTCATTAAATGCGCTCAACTGCTCGGGACGGCGCAGGCTTACTGTACAAACCCTAGCCGACAATATCGCTAAGTGGCTGTGTTTAGGGTTGTAAGTTTGCTTCGGAGGTGGATGCCTCGTAGGTTAGGAGACTCGAAGATTTCAGCTAGCACCTGTAGAAAGTTGCGATGTCTTACTTCAGGCTTTATGGTGTTTCTGCGAGTCTACGACTCACATCTTCGAGTCTTCGAGGCTGGAGTTTTCGAGGCTGGAGGTTAAGTTGGATTAGCCTTTTAGTGTCACTCTGTTAACTAAAATCTACGACTCTGCGTGTCTACGACTCTACGAGTCTACGACTCTCCGAATAGCACTTAGAGTGACTTCTTCGATTACAGCTGATCTACTTGTTATTGGAGCTACGAGTCTACGACTCTAGCTCTACGGGTCTACGACCTTCGGGTCTCTCAGTTTACTATATTTGACTAAGTGGTCTGAAAAGCTTCGACTCTACGAGTCTTCAACTTCGCTTTTCTTCTTAGTCTTTCAAAGAGGTTCATAAACTAAGTTCCTTTATAGCTACGACCCTTTAGCTCCAACTCTCCGCCATCGATCTCCGAGTCTGGAAGTATGGCAATTTCTCTATAGTGACTGTGTCCCTTGAGTCTACGAGTCTACGACTCTATGACTCTTGAGTTACAGTTTCATTTGTTTGCCAGTCTTTACAGCGTCGATTTTTCGACCTTCAACCTACGAGTCTACGAGTCCAATTTTCTTAACCGTGTTCAACGGCTTTGACTTTATGACTTCCGATCTACGAGTCTGCGAGTCCTGTTTTCTTAACAGTGTTCGAAGGTTTCAACCCTACGACTCTACGAGTCTTCGAGTTAAGTGGCAATTGAAAGATCTGTTAGTTGAAGTGTCTGTGGGGACTCTACGAGTCTACGAGTCATTTAGCGTTAGTTACTGTTCTTAACACTGCTTCGACTCTACGAGTCTCCGAACTTCGTTGACGCTTACAGTAACACTTTCTTTTCCGTATCATGACTCTACGACCTTCGACCCTGGATATATGAGGCGCACTGTTCTGTCACTATTTCGCCTTGAGTCTCCAGACTCTACGAGTCTCTTGCCAATATGTCCTGTGACAGTTTCACTTCTACGAACTTCGACTCTCTGACCCTACGACCGTCGGTTCTTCGAGTCTTCGGACTTAGACTATTTGTGGCAGCTTCATCAAATCCTATATTTCCAACACACCTGATAGCTGTTATTGTAAGCAAACTCCACAAATGGTTGGTGAGTGGCCCACAAACCCCCAAAATCCAACACACATGCTCGCAGCATATCCTCCAAGGTCTGGATCGTCATCTCAGACTGACCATCCATCTCAGGATGAAAAGCTGTACTCAAGTTCAGCTTTGTCCCCAAAGCCTCCTGCAAACCTGCCCAAAAGCGGGATGTAAACCTCGCATCCCTATCCAATACAATAGATGAGGGCACCCCATGCAACCTCATGATCTCACTGATATACAGCTGGCTCAAAGCCCCAATGGGATCCCGCTCCCTTATTGCTAGGAAATAGGCTGATTTTGTTAGCCGATCCACAATAACCCAAATCATGTCCTTCCTCCTCGAGGTAGGTGGAAGTCCTATCATGAAATCCATCGTAATGTGATCCCATTTCCACTCTGCCACTGCTAAGGGCTGCAACATACCCGCTGGACGCTGGTGCTCCGCCTTTACCTGTTGACAGGTAAGGCATGCAGAAACAAACTCTGCCACATCCCTCTTCATCCTAGGCCACCAAAAATGTCTCCGAAGAGAATGGTACATCTTGGTGCCTCCTGGATGAACAGCAACTCTAGACTGATGGAACTCCCTCATCACATCCCTACGAAGAGGAGACGCCACAATTAGACGCCCCTGAAAGGTCAACTCATGCTTAGGACCCTCGGCCCAATCTCCTGCTAGCTCCCCAGCTAAAATTCGTGCACGGAGTGCCTCGCACTCATTATCCCCCAATTGTCCCTCTCAAACTCGCTGATATAACTCAGGCACCACAACAATAGGGCTCAAAACCATTCCTCTCTCAGAGGTACTAGGCTGGAGCTGCAATATAGCCAACTGCTCCATCAGTTTCCACTCTCTCATAGCCACCTCGGCCTTGCCCTTCCTACTCAAGGCATCTGCCACAACATTCCCCTTACCAGGGGTATATGCAAGGGTAAAATCAAATGTCTGTAGATACTCTATCCACCGTCGCTGCCTCAGGTTCAAATCCTTTTGGGTAAAGATATACTAAAGACTCTGATGGTCTGTATACACCACAAACTTGTCTCCCATAAGATAATGCTGCCAACTCTTTAAGGCAAAGATCACTGCCGCCAACTCTAAATCATGTGTGGGGTAGTTCAACTCATGAGGTTTCAACTGCCTTGAACCATACGCAATCACATTGCGTTCCTGCATCAGCACACACCCCAGGCCTACTCTGGACGCATCACAATACACCTCATAAGGCACCCCCTCTCGTGGTAACCTCAACACTGGCGCGGTTGTCAACCGGGCTTTCAAAGTCTCAAAAGCCTGCTGGCACTTGTCAGTCCATTCAAATTTAACCCCCTTCCGAGTCAATGCTGTCAAAGGTGCTGACAAACGGGAGAACCCCTCCACAAAGCACCGATAATACCCTGCCAAGCCCAAAAAGCTCCTAATCTCAAACACATTCACTGGCCTCCTCCACGATGACACTGCCTCAATCTTAGCTGGGTCCACTCGGACTCCTCCAGCTGATACCACATGGCCAAGGAAATGCACTTCCTGCATCCAAAAGTCACACTTACTGAACTTGGCATACAGTGATGCTCCCTCAATGTTTGCAAAGCTATAGCCAAATGTTCCTCATGCTCCAATTTGGTCTTGGAGTACACAAGGATGTCATCAATGAATACCACCACAAAGGAATCCAAGTAAGGAGCAAATACCTGGTTCATTAACTGCATAAAGACTGCTGGTGCATTAGTAAGCCCAAAAGACATCACCAACCACTCATAATGCCATATCGACACCGAAAAGCGGTCTTGGGGATATCCTCCTTCCGGACTCTCAACTGATGATACCCCGAACTCAAATCTATCTTTGAAAACCATTGAGCCTCGCTCAACTGATCAAACAAATCATCTATTCGAGGTAATGGGTATTTATTCTTTACCGTTACTTGGTTTAGTTTTCTGAAATCAATGCACAACCATAGTGTCCCATTTGCTTTCTTGGCAAAAAGTACTGGAGCACCCCAAGGCGAAGTACTCAGTCGAATAAATTTCTTGCCCTCCAGTTCCTCTAGTTGTTTCTGCAGCTCTCTTAACTCTGCAGGCCCCATCCGATAGGCCACCTGCGAGATAGGCCCTACCCCCGATAGCAACTCAATGCAAAACTCTATACCCCTCTCAGGTGGTAGACTCCACAACTCCTCTGGAAACACATCCTGGAATTGGTCCACGATCACTGGCCACACTCTCTTCTCTACATTCCCCTCGGCAAATGTGAGTGCTGCCAATCTATGAGTAATGGCGCCCCACTGCTCCACCATCGGTCCAGCTCGACTCGCCTCACGATCCCATTCACCCAACAAGGTGCAAGGAAGCCCTGTCGGTGACACAAAAGATACCCGCCGTCTATAACAATCAATAGTAGCTTGGAAGGTTCTCAACCAATCCATGCCCAAAATCAAATCAAATGCCCTCAAAGGCATGACATATAAGTCAAATGACAACTCTACATCACCCACGGTGAGAATACACTGGCGACTCACCTATCGCACCTCGTAGATACCACCCACTGGTGATTCAATAGACAATTATCTCTCAACTGCATCACTCTCTAAGCCAAGGCTATTCACTACAGACTCAGCAACAAAGGAACACGATGCACCCGTATCAAATAAAACAGATACAAGTGTGCGAGAAATCAAAATAGTACCTCGTACAACTGAAGGTCCTGCCCCACCCTCGGTATTTGAGGATGGAACCTCTGCCTCCTCCTGCGGTGTCGTGGTCAAGGCAAACACTCTGCCCTGAGCTGCACTACCAGTAGCCTCGCTCCTCTGTCCTCTCTCCTCTGTATGGATCCCACTCTGGACCCCTCCACCTCCATGTGGCTGCCTCTCTAGCCTCCCCTGAGGTCTAGACTGACTAGAACCTGCCTGACCACCCTGCCACTGACGGGCTGGTCTCTCCCCTGGAGCTCTAAACTGGGTGTCACCTCGGACACTCTGTGCTACCCCTCCAGCACCACTCGTACTACCTCTGCTACGGCACACTCTGCTTAAGTGCCCCTCTCGCCCACAAGTACGGCATGTCAAATGTCTCCGGGGACACTCCCGTTTCCAGTGTCCTGGATCCCCACAACACAAACAACCTCCTAGTGGACCACCCGTCGAACCCCCCTGTCTCCCACTAAGGTGGGACCTCGCTGGCACCACTGGAGCCTGACCCCTCTCTTTAGAGCTGCTCCCAAACTCTATCTTGGGCCTCTTGGAATCAAATCCACTCTGGAGATGTCGTCCCTGATGGGCCTGTCTCCCCTCATCGAGACCACTCTCAACAATACGGGCCGTCTCCACTGTCTCTGAATATGTCCTTAGACGGAATGCCTCAACTCTCTGTTTGAGGGCAGGCCTCAAACCCAAGGTAAACTTATGGGCCTTTAAGTCATCCTGGGCCACGATCTCGGAGCAAACCTACTCAGGTTCCTGAACTCCCGCTCATACTCTGACACTGTCCTCGACCCCTGCCTCAGACCGGCAAACTCTTCCCTCTTCTGCCACCTCACGGACTCAGGGAAGAACTGATCATGAAATAACTGAAAGAACTCATCGCACAGTATCATCTGCACATCACGGCTCCCAGCAACACTAAACCACCACTCCAGGGCTTCACCCTCCAACTGTCTCACTGCCAATCTCACCTTATCCTCCTCCCGCAGTATGAGAAAGGAGAATAGGTGCTCAATACGCCTCAGCTAGTGCTCTACAGCCACTGGATCACCCCTTCCCAGGAATTTACTTGGTTGTTACTTTCGGAACCTCGTGACCACATCTTCATCAACATGTTGGGTCTCCACTGCCTTGCGTGGAACCCTATCCTCACGCTGGGACTCCTCTCTGGGTGGTGGTGGAACCACTTGCTGTGCCGCTAACTCACGACGCACCGCTTCCCGAACCTCGTCCCCCATACTTTCCCTCAGTGCCCCCACTTGGGCCACAAGCTGTGCCAACAACTCATTTCCCCCAACGGACTGCCCCGCATCTGGTGCCACATGAGTGGAAGACTCATCACCAACTGCCTCGACGCACGTAGCACTCTCCTCGGAGGCATTTTCACTACACAAAGAAACAAAGGTTCAATCTCTAGTCCATCCCCATCACATGGGTCAATCACACATATGGCACATATCCCATATGGCTCACACTAAAACACACAAGTCACACAATGCACATATATAAGCTGTCACACAGTCACACATGTCTATACTGTCACACAGTTATTTATATCATCACATATAGCACATCAAATCAGTTTCACATTCTCAATGCAAACTAGTGCCTATCCATGCATGCACACCTACACAATAACTGATTACCCTCAGTACACCTAAGAGGCTCATATAAGACCGTGTTGATCAGGCATGTCCCTCTATGCCTCTCAAAAGGACTCAAGAGTAATCAATCACCCCACTACCCTAGGCCAACTAGACCAAGCTCTGATACCATCTGTCATGCCCCGGATTTCTGACCCACAGAAACCGGTTAGTGAATCCCCATGCCCGCACCCGAAGGGACAAGGGGTGGTGAGAACACCGAGAAAGGGACCTTAGCACGGGTGCCGTCCCTAAACCATATCACACATATACTAAAATCTCATTTCAAAGCATAGTACAAACACACATACATACATGTTCTTTCCCCCACGGGGTTACCACATAGTTTTTACAATACAATAAAATAAACAAACACACACGAGGTATTCACCTATGGTGAACCTCCTAGCTCCTGTAAGCACCTGAAACAAACAAAAACAAACACAACAGGAGGGGTGAGCAACCACAACTCAGTAGGGATTATGTCTCCCCGACCCATCCCAACTCATAAACTAGTGTAGGCATGTGCTCGTGTAATGCTACATATACATATATCACCAACTCAATCATGTACACATATTGAAATGAAAGAAAACCTCTCAGGTAATCCCAAACATTGCCTCTCAGGCACACAGTACTGCCCCTCGGGCACAGCAGTGCCTCTCAGGCATAATATTGCCTCTCAGGCACAATATTACCTCTCAGGCACAATAGCCTCTCAGGCTCTGAACAAATCTCACCTCCCAGGTCCTCAACAGTAGCCTCCAAGGCTTATCAAGATAGCCTTGCATGCCCACATGATCACTTGAGTTCACAACTCTATCCTTATGTCTTGACCAAGAGAGAGGATTCTCGTAGAAGCTATTTTCTTGAAATAAAAAGTCTCGGCATTGGCTCCCCATAGCATAACTAAGATAATCTGATTTTTGGGGATTTTTCTGAGGGGTCTAACCCCACTTTCCAAAAAGTCACCACTATGAACTTTTGAAGATTTCCGGGATTTTACACTAAATCCCATTTTTCACATTTCGAAGGAGGGGGAATTAATTTTTCTAGTATTTTTCTTTAAATCCAAATGGGGGTTATCTCGTTATTTACAATGTAACTTAAGTATACTTAAATGTGTATGGGTATGGGTTACAATGTAAATAGTCCAGTCCAGTGAAACTTGAACTCCAGAACTGCACTGCCTAACTGCTCGACGCTCCTGCTCGACACTCTGCTCGACGCTCTGCTCGAGGCTAGCCTCGAGCAGTTAATCAGTCGCGAACTGTCAACTGCATTCTTCCCGATTTCGGCCCAAAACAAAATTATACCCATTAAATCTCCATTTTAAGTACTAATTTACCCCACTAATGGCTTTCTAGCTCATCCTAGCCATCTTAGGCTTCCAAAACAACATCAATTCATACAAAAACAACAAAAATTGAGTTTCTCAAACTCTAGGGTTCATACTTCTAATTCCACGAATTGGGGGTTAATTAAAATGTTTTAGCTACTCTAGCAAGTATAATCAACGATATAGGAGTGAGAAGAATGAATCTCTACCTCGACTTTGGCCGATTTCAGCTCCGGATCGTCAATTCCTCTTTTCCCTCTTCTCTTTCTCTCTCCTCTTCTCTTTCTCTCTCTAGAAAGGCAAGCACGTAAGATACTTAGGGATTTGAGTTCTTCACTGCCCTATTTATACTTTCCCACATTTAATTCATTAAAATATCAAAATTACCCTCACAGGGTCCCGACTCCAAATCGAGCCCAATTACTGTCAAAATGCTCCGTTTAACGAGTACATCACTATACTGAGGTTTGTTTTTCCAAATAAGCCCTCGAATACAAAGTCACCTGACCATACTAGAAAAATCCCAAAATTAGCTTTTCGGGGCTCCAACTCCAAATCGGTCCCACTCACAGTTAAAACTCTCTATTCGACGAATACGTCGTCGTACTGATATTCACATCCCTCGATGCGTATTCCATCACATGGCTCTCTCCCAGAACCCCAAACACGGGTCCTTACAGTCCTTTTCAAGTCTTGTAACAGTAAATTCAAGGCACTTAGTCTGACTTTCCATACATTTGAGTAATTATTAGTCTCTCATTCTTTTTCATGATCATGTTTAGTAGTAAGAGATTCTAATTTACTCATAAGCTCAGAGATAGAAGGCACCTCAGTATTTTCCATGAGGTAGACGTTCGGCTTCTGTGTTGGCTCATCATCAGAGGAGTCCTGTAAGGACCCGTACCTCGAGTTAGTCACAGTTTTGCCTTCTGAGTAGTTTTTCTACATTTTGACCTAGTAAATGGGCTCAAATGAATTCACGTGCAAAAGGAAAGATTCTTAGAATGATGTCCTCTATCTACCACAGAAGTTTCAGGCCAAATGGACGTGTATGTGAGGTGCACGTGATATGGTTCCATTTCACGTGCAAGTGTGGTTGTCTTCTACATGATGCAAGGAGGCTAGGGGTGAAGTTTGAGCGCATTTGGAGTGCATTTGGAGTTGCACGTGAATTGGGGAATTCACGTTCAAATTGGCGTGCAGGCATATTTTTGCATGGTTCCCTTGGTTTTGACATTCTAATGATCTTTCTCCAAAGGACCATGCTGAAATTCTGAGTATTTTGGCCTATATGGGTGCGGCAAGGTGCTAACATGTGTGATCAAAACTACGTCGTTTTGATCCTGGGTTTACTTAATCAAAACTACGTCGTTTTGATAATGGGAGGTCTATATAAGGATGAGGAGACTCCTTGTTCTAGGGTTAGGGTTCTTTTCAGCCATCGCAGAGAGAGAGAGAAGGAAGGAAGAAGAGGCGGGCTTGCTTGCCAGGAGCGTCGTGCGTGGGGAAGACAACGTCTAGCGTGGAAGCAAGAGCTGGAGGACGTTTTCAAGGTAGGGGTTCTGTCTCACCTGGTCTGTTCCGGGGTTAGGCCCTGTGCAGAGTTTCTCGAGTTTCTATTGTTATTGTTATATTATTTATATGTAAATTCATATAGGTGTGACCTCCTATATGAATGTTGGCCTTCGATGGCGTTTTGGTGTGATTTCCGAGGTTGGGTGGTTAGTGCATGTTAAGTGTTCGATAAAATGCCTGTGTGAATATGCCTGTGTGAATATGCCTGTGTGTATGCTCAAAACATGTTTGAAATAATGCCTGTGAGGCTATGCATATTATGTGTTTGAAATAATATCTGTGTGGCTGGGTTTGTGAGCTTGTGAATATATGCATGCTAAGTGTTCGACGTTATTCCCGTGTGACTAAGCATATTAAGTGTTTGATGTTATGCCTGTATGGCCTTATGTGCTGCGTGTTTGCTTGTACACCCGGTGGCTGTGGAAGCCCGGGACTGTTTTGTGTTAGCGTGTGAGGTCATGGAAACTATGCCTGAGAGGCGGTTAAACTATTTGCCTGAGAGGCGGTTAAATCATTGGCCTGAAGAGGCGGTTAAATTACTTGAATCATTGGCCTGAAGAGGCGGTTAAATCACTTGAATCATTGGCCTGAAGAGGCGGTTAAATCACTTGTGGTTAAAGTGTTAGCCTGTGTGAATGTAGAAATGATTGTATTTTGCTGGTGGTTTGTTATTATATATGTTGGAATGTATCACGACACCGCACTCGTACACATGTCATGTGGATGCTAGGAGCATGGGATGGGTTGGGGAGACATGATCCCTACTGAGCTATGGTTGCTCACCCCTCCTACTGTGGTGTGTTTTCTTGCAGGAACCTACAGGCGTTAGGTGGGAACACCTAGGTAGAGGAGTTCCGTTTTGTGGCTTTGTTTTATGTTATGTAATTTGTGTTATGTAATTTCGTTGAGGCCTTGTAACCCCAAAGGGAGATTTTTGTAATGAAGTTTGAAACATAATAAAGGCATGTGGTTTGAATTTAATAATTATGTGATTTTGGTCTCTGAAAATAAAATGTGAAGTGTATGTTGTATTTTACCCCTTTATCCAAACCCGGGTAAAGGGAGGGTCACGTTCCGGTCTCCTCGGGTTGGAAGACCGGGGCGTGACAATATGGTATCAGAGCATGGTCTAGTTGGCCTAGGGTAGTGAGCGGACTTGGTTATCTTGAGTCCTTTGGAGGAGCCTGGAGGGACGTGCCTGATCAACACGGTCCTCTTGGAGCCTCTAAGGTGTACTTGGGGTAGTCCAGTCTTGTGGTAGGATTTGCATGCATTGGCATTAGGGCACTAGTTGCATATGTTGCTCATGTGTGATTGTGTGGGAACTGTGATTAAGCTGTGTATGTGGTAGGAATGCATGAATAACGTGATAAAGTGTTAATCTGTGCAACTCTGATCTTTTGTGGTAATGTGAACATGAAAGCAAGGAAAGGAAATTGTGGAATTGAAACTGTGTGCTTGGAAACTTGTGGCTTGTGAACTGTTAACAAAATAAAATAATAATAATAAAGAAATAAATAAATAAATAAATACATTAAATTAAACATGTAATAATGTTGGTGTTCTGTGATGGAGCATGTGATTTGTTTGGTATGGTGTGCAATAAACGAGGTTATGAGCAATGCGATGGAGTGTAAATTTGTATAGTCTGTGAAATTTGTTTGGTAAATTTGTAAATTTGTGTGGTAATAATGCGTGTTATAGCTTAAGCTGCTTAGTCGGTAGCGGTCTCGCGATTGTTGAGATCATTTAGTGTTAATCTGGAGCGCTACCTTTTCGCTTAACCAATGTTTCTGGAAACTATAAGCCGTGCGACTATTGAGGTAACAGAGAGGAGGCCGCGACCCAGGTTGGGCAAGTGAGAGAGCTCAGGCTGAAGGTGATAGACTAATCACGGCAGAGGTTGGCGTCTTGAGCTCGATTATTCCAGAGGTGAGGGATGCAATTCGACAACTGATCAGGAGCGAGGTACGCCGAGAGCTGTCAGCCCTCAACACTCCCGTTTGAGTCCTGTTTCTCAAAAGATTACGCTTGTTGTGGACAGCCGGGGCACTGGAACAGGAAGTGTGCCAAGAAGCAGTACCGGTGTTACCTCTGTGGAAAAGTAGGACGTCTTCGTACAGTCTGTTTTAGTCGGACCGGGAGTGATGCTAGGGGACTGGCTCAGCAAGCTAGGGGTAAAGCTCAACGCCGAGTCCCGATTTGGAGGCAGGAGGACTACCTAGTGAGGCCAGTGGAAGAGCAAGACAGAAATTCACTGGTGGTATCGTGCCCCTTTGGTAGGTTGTCGGTTGAGTCTCGTACTGGTTTATGTGAGGCTGGGTGGACCCTATCGTGTCCCGTTTGAGTTAGCATTTCGAATGGATGTGGGTGGTGATCTATTAGGAGATATATATTTATAACGCTGGAAGAATAATAAGTAACTAATGAATATATATGGGTATTGATTTTGTATGTGAGTGGTATTCAACTTTGGCACGTGTTGATAATCAGAGTAACCAAATCTTGTAGGCTACCTTTTGCCAGTGGGAGGAAATTTAGATTGGCTAGCTAGTAGAGCTTGAGGTGTGAAGTGATGGCTTGTGGGTTGTTGTGTGACCCCTCCTTGGCAACCTTGAGTAATAGCAACGTGTTTTTATGCGGATAGAGGTATGTGTTGGAATACTACATGAGAGGGATATTCCTACGGTTACCCTTCCAAGTGTTGTGGTTGAAGGAGGAAAACACAGCTAGTATAGCCGCTCCTTGGGTCCATGAGGTATTGACTTGTTGGCTAGGGTGGTCATTGCTAGTTCTTGTTAGTGAATATATAGGTGTTATGGGTTCTCAGATGGTCAAGGGTGGTGTTATGTGTCGTGTTTATGGTGTGTCGAAAACACCGAGTAAGGTAAAACAGATATGTTGTGAAACCAGTTTGTGCATGTATGAAATGTGCGGTGTTCTAGAATTGAACTAGCGGCTATGAGTGGGTTTTGAGGGTTATGCCCGGTGCATTAGTTTGGTAAAAAGAGGTAAGCAAGTGAGATTTGGGCAGGCCTTGTTTGGGTTTTTCCTCACAATTTGAAGACATCTTTCGAGGGGTTGAGGATGTACTCCTGGTGGTAGGACCATTCCGCTAATCCATGACCTGTGGGTAATAGGCTTAAAAGAGGCGAGGAGGTGGGGGCTAGTATGTCCTCTCTTACATGTGTTCTACACAGTAGTTTATTTCGTGTGTTGTGGTTGCTTTGTTTTGTTGTGTGTGTTGCATATGTGTTAAAGGGGTATAGCAAAGTTCTTATGTGTGGGTCTCGTGGTAGACATATGCAGCGGAGTAGGAGGTGATGCATGCGCATATTATGTGCGGTGTGGGGTGAAGAGGGGTGTTATGTGTAATGTTGATGCTATTCCTTGTCACGTGTGATGGCATGCTAAGTTAAAGTGTGAAAGTATTGATGAGTTGTGATTCACTAAATGGAGTCAGATGTGAGTTTTGCTTGTAAAGGGTATTAGTGCTACCCCTTTGGGGGAGATTTGTGTCTTGCGGCTATCATGGGGTCCTCATGCTACATAGGTTCTTCTTGAAAGTCTTTCGTGTGTGTTTTTATGCGGTAAGTGAGATGGTCCATGCCATCAAAGTGTTGGTGTGTTTGGGAGCTGCGTGAATGTCCCGAATAAGGAGTTTGCATGTCTCGTTTCTTGTGCCTACCCGGAGGAATTGCAGTGACCATATTAAGCTGCGACTAGAGCCTGAGTATTTCTTGGTCTATTTGAGTGTTTTGTTGGTGTGTTGAGATAGAACGTAATAGTTGTTATAGCGGAGTTGGTGGGCCATGAGGTGGAGTGTGTCTTGGAGGCAAGGGATTTTCATGTGACCTGTGAGTGGTGACATAGAGGATTCCATTGTGGTCAGGTTGCAGATAGGAGAGTTTTCAGTATGGGGAGAACTATATTGTTCATAGCTACTCAACGTCAAGGGATTCCTATCGCGTGGCGCGTCTGCTGGCTTGGTAAGGCATTATCTCTTGGGCTATACGATAAGCCTCAGTTGTGAAGGCTGTGTGGGACCTTGGTGGATCCCTATTTAACCGTGATCAAGGAGGTCGATTCTCAAAGTCGGTGACTAGTGATAGCCCGATAGTGGGTTCTGGTCTTACCATGATTGTGTGTGTGGTGCTGCATTTACTATTTTTAGTGCATCCTTGGACTCCGTTGGGCGCCAGGCTGACTGTGACCGAGTGGTTGAGAGCACACTCCATTCTCGTGTTGTTATGTCCGGGCTTGTACTTCGTTCTGCGTCACCAATGGCGTTGGTTGGGTTTCAATGTTCCTTGCTTAAGTGAGGTGGTTTTCAGCTGTGATGCAGGTGCTGCTGTGGTGATATCCCTGTGTGGGACTGTGATTGTGGTTTGCATAATGCTTTTCTCTTGTTTGTTCGTGTTTCCTTGTGACCTCTTTGTGTTTGCTGTCAGGGTAAGGTCTACATATGGAGTGTGGCTGCGTTGTAAATTGTTAGTGTCCGTTGACATCAAATCTCAGTGGTGTCATTGTTAGGTATTTCACATTGTGGAGTGTTGGTCCTATTGTGACACGAGTAGGCATCTAACGCCGAGTACCCTGCTATGTCGATGTAGTGACTTCTCGTTCAATCATATGAATTCTAGCGAATGGATACTTCATGCATAGGCTTGTGGTGTTGGCCTTGTTCGATTGTCGGGGTCTTAGCGAATCTATGGGAGGTTTCTCGACCTCACTGTTGTCAGACTTGCTCACATGAGTTGTTGTCAGCACGCTAATTGGCCAAGCCCTAGTTCTTGTTGTGCTCATGGGTGTTATGTGTTGCTTTGATCTTCTCGTGTTGTTACTTACTTGATTTCTCTTTTTGGGGACGAAAAGTCCAAAGGTGGGAAGGTTGTGAGGAAACTCCCTGCGGATGAGTTTGTATGGTGTCGGCGAGTGGGCAGTGGAACGTTAAACGTGTAGTAGTGTTTTGTTTGTGCTTTGTTCCTTGTAGTGGTGTTTATGATGTGAGTTGGTCTGTGACCTATGTGATTTGTTAAACGTACGTGTTGGGGATGGGTGTATATGTCGTACACCGTCGTGACATGTGAATACTTGTGACATGTGTTAGGTGAGGAAAACAAGGATTGTTTGTGAGTTTAGAATATGTGTTTCCCTATCATGCTGTGTTGTATTGGGTCTGTGGGTACGTGCCTTCATGTGTGTTATGGTGTGATATCTTCAGTCGCGGGTATGTGAATGGTTGTGGGCGATGTGCATCAGCATGTGCGTTTTGGAAGCTGTGTTGTCTTTTCGAAGCCGACACGTCCTGCAGAGGATACATGGAATGTGAGTCCATGATGCGTGAGCAACACCCAGAATTGTTCGAGGACGAACAATCTTAAGCGTGGGAGGTGGCTGTTGGCCAAGCGATAGTGATGTGTTTTCTTGTATTAGTTGTGTATGATTTGGTGTATGAGTTGTGTATCACATCATATTTGTGATGTGTTTTGAGGTGTTTGTGACGCACATGCGGATATGTGTTATATACATTATTGTGATGCATGTGGTTATGGATTATATGGATTATGGTGGTACCTTGTTATGTGCCATTATGTGCTATGCGCGGTGTATGACCCATTTGGGTGTTGTGGCTCGTCGTGTGGCAAACGGGTAGCTTGAGTTTGTTTTCCTCGTATGTCATTTCTTTTCGAGGATGAAAAGTCTTAAGGGGGAGAGGATGTAAGGACCCGTACCTCGAGTTAGTCACAGTTTTGCCTTCTGAGTAGTTTTTCTACATTTTGACCTAGTGAATGGGCTCAAATGAATTCACGTGCAAAAGGAAAGATTCTTAGAATGATGTCCTCTATCTACCACAGAAGTTTCAGGCCAAATGGACGTGTATGTGAGGTGCACGTGATATGGGTCCATTTCACGTGCAAGTGTGGTTGTCTTCTACATGATGCAAGGAGGCTAGGGGTGAAGTTTGAGCGCATTTGGAGTGCATTTGGAGTTGCACGTGAATTGGGGAATTCACGTTCAAATTGGTGTGCAGGCATATTTTTGCATGGTTCCCTTGGTTTTGACATTCTAATGATCTTTCTCCAAAGGACCATGCTGAAATTCTGAGTATTTTGGCCTATATGGGTGCGGCAAGGTGCTAACATGTGTGATCAAAACTACGTCGTTTTGATCCTGGGTTTACTTAATCAAAACTACGTCGTTTTGATAATGGGAGGTCTATATAAGGATGAGGAGACTCCTTGTTCTAGGGTTAGGGTTCTTTTCAGCCGTCGCAGAGAGAGAGAGAGGGAAGGAAGGAGAGCTGCTGGCTTGCTGCCGGAGCGTCGTGCGTGGGGAAGACAACGTCTAGCGTGGAAGCAAGAGCTGGAGGACGTTTTCAAGGTAGGGGTTCTGTCTCACCTGGTCCTGCTCGGGGTTAGGCCCTGTGCGAGTTTCTCGAGTTTCTATTGTTATTGTTATATTATTTATATGTAAATTCATATAGGTGTGACGTCCTATATGAATGTTGGCCTTCGATGGCGTTTTGGTGTGATTTCGAGGTTGGGTGGTTAGTGCATGTTAAGTGTTCGATAAAATGCCTGTGTGAATATGCCTGTGTGAATATGCCTGTGTGTATGCTCAAAACGTGTTTGAAATAATGCCTGTGAGGCTATGCATATTATGTGTTTGAAATAATATCCGTGTGTGGCGGGTTTGTGAGCTTGTGAATATATGCATGCTAAGTGTTCGACATTATTCCCGTGTGACTAAGCATATTAAGTGTTTGATGTTATGCCTGTATGGCCTTATGTGCTTGCGTGTTTGCTTGTACACCCGGTGGCCGTGGAAGCCCGGGACTGTTTTGTGTTAGCCTGTGAGGTCGTGGAAACTATGCCTGAGAGGCGGTTAAACTATTTGCCTGAGAGGCGGTTAAATCATTGGCCTGAAGAGGCGGTTAAATTACTTGAATCATTGGCCTGAAGAGGCGGTTAAATCACTTGAATCATTGGCCTGAAGAGGCGATTAAATCACTTGTGGTTAAAGTGTTAGCCTGTGTGAATGTAGAAATGATTGTATTTTGCTGGTGGTTTGTTATTATATCTGTTGGAATGTATCACGACACCGCACTCGTACACATGTCATGTGGATGCTAGGAGCATGGGATGAGTTGGGGAGACATGATCCTTACTGAGCTGTGGTTGCTCACCCCTCCTACTGTGGTGTGTTTTCTTGCAGGAACCTACAGGCGTTAGGTGGGAACACCTAGGTGGAGGAGTTCCGTTTTGTGGCTTTGTTTTATGTTATGTAATTTGTGTTATGTAATTTCATTGAGGCCTTGTAACCCCAGCGGGGAGATTTTTGTAATGAAGTTTGAAACATAATAAAGGCATGTGGTTTGAATTTAATAATTATGTGATTTTGGTCTCTGAAAATAAAATGTGAAGTGTATGTTGTATTTTACCCCTTTATCCAAACCCGGGTAAAGGGAGGGTCACGTTCCGGTCTCCTCGGGTTGGAAGACCGGGGCGTGACAAGTCCTCCTCTTCTTCCGAGCCACTAACATACTTTGTGACAAACGCCTTCCTCTTGTTCTTGTTGTTATCTGAGGTGGAGCGTCGGGGAGTAGTCTTGTCACTTTTCTTAGCTGTCTTATATTTGGATTTATAATCCTTGGCCCAGTGACCGGGTTTCCCACAGTTGTAACATTCTTGGGAACTCGACTCCGATCGCACCTTCCTTCTGGATGATGATGAGGAGCTTTTTTTGAATCCTCTTCTGCTTTTCCATAGGAATCGCTCGAAGGATTTGACCAAAAGAGCTATTTCTTCTTCTTCATCTGAGTCAGAGTTCTCTAACTCTTCCGTATCATCATCCCATTGTATGCTGAAACATTCCATAGCTTTGAAGGCTACCCCCTTTTCTTTCCGGGCTATTTTCTCATCTCGGTCAGTGTATTTGAACCTAACCTCATGAGTCCGTAGCTCTACGTATAGTTCTTCAAGGGGAGCATACTGCCAGTTCTTGTCCGCTTGCATCTGGAGCTACTTGGAGTAGTAGCAATCCAGCAAAGAGCGAAAAAACTTGTCATTGATTTGGAACTGAGTGTAGTGCTCATTGACAATTTTTAGCTCAAGGATGAGCTTGCCGAATCTCCAATAGATGCTCTCGAAGGATTCGCCAGGTTTGTGATTGAAGCTCTCAAAGTTCTGCCTGACAGCACAGATGACGTTCTGCATTTGGGACTGACTTCCCTCATAAAGGATTATCAGTTTATCCCAAACATCTTTCGCTGTCGTGTAGCCCTGGATGTCCGTGAAAGCTTCAGAGTCCAAAGACAATGTTACATAGGCCAGAACCTTTTCGCTTGCACACTGCTAGGCTCTTTCATCATTGCTGAGTTCAGCATTTGTCTTTGGCCTTCTAACTCCATGTTATCCGATAGTCATCGGAGTGGGTATCTCCTGATGAAGACATGGCCACATGAGATGATCATGACATACCATGAACATTCTCATGCGAGCTTTCCACTAGGAGAAAAGCTCATGTGTGAACTTTGGCGGTTTAATTAGAGTGAAACTAGAACTCCATGGTTGTGGAGTAGTGGCAGCAGCAGGTTGAGGTGGATCGACATTTTCACTGTTGCTTTGATTGGGGAGGGGCTCTTATGCAACTCTAGAGTTAAGGCGAGTGTTGAATAGCATGTTGCTTTCTTCGGCCATTGTTGAGAGAGAAAGAGTGGGATCTCTACTTTGAGCAGGTAGAACTGGCTTTGATACCACTTGTTGGTCCCTAGGAGCCTAGAAGGGGGTGAATAGGCTTTTATCGAAAACTCTTTACTCACTCTTTAGCACAACACTTATCTGGTTAAGAGATTAAATTAGTGCAGAAGATAACCAGATAGTGGAAGTATTTTGTTTTATTATCAACTGATAAGTACAACAAAATAGAAGTAGATTAAAGCTTGTAAAGCTTTTCGATCTACTCTAACAACTCTCTTACACTCTGTTTACAAAAGGCTCACACACTAGCCTGTATGATCTCAATGTGCTCTTGTACATACATGCTTATTTTAAACTCACAAAAGATCAACAACACATTTAATATACGAGTGTTACAATATATATAGAAACATCCTTGAGAGACAATCTTGGAACTTATTTTTCCGAGCAATGTGCAGCATTGACTATTCCTCGTAATTCTCTCTGCCTTGAATGCTACGGATGTGGAGCTCAAGTTCTTGGGTTTGTAAAACATAAGTGTCTTTGTGAGTACCCAAGTGCAGTTAAAGTTGTGTCCACATATCCGTGTGATCCACATGTAAGATGCTTTAGGTTATCGATGAGTTTGTCTTACATTGGGACACAGCAAGCTGGTGACTTTGAATGTGAAGAGATAAGTTGAAGCAGCGTCTTCTTAATCCGTCGCAAAGTTCCTTACTCCGTGCTAATGAAGCTCGTATCCTTAATCCCTATCATTTGTTGCTTACTCTGTGTTAGTTTGGTACAGGAATCCTTATTCCGTGTTAGCGCTTCCTTACTCCGTATAAATGAGAAGTCCAAAGAGCTTACTCCGTATCAACGCTTCCTTACTCCGCATGAGTTGAAAGGACCGGATGGCTTACTCCGTATCAGCACATCCTTACTCCGCATGAGTAACTGGTTTGGATTCCTTACTCCACATCTAGTTTCCTTACTCCGTACGAACAAAGGACTCGGGTCCTTATTCCACACAAGTACTTCCTTACTCCACATCTATGAAAGACTCGGATCCTTATTCCATGTCTAGTTTCCTTAATCCGCTTGAGTGGAAGACTTAGATTTTTAACTTTCCAAAGACTATCTCTTACTCCATGTGACTTGTAGACTAGGATTCTTACTTTGCATCTATTTGACTTAGTCCGTTTAAGGTGTTAGGCACAGTTTCCTTAGTCCGTAGCTTTAAGTGATTAGTCCGTATAAATGATCCTTATTTCGTATGAAGTAGAGACTTGGTTATTTACCAAGTGTTTGACAACACTCACTCTTGTTCGGATCATGATTATATATCCTGTCCTTAGCTTTGCTCTCACGAGTGTAGGTCTGGATTAAGATCGTATCTTTTACAACAACTTAAGATAAAATAACCAAATCTTAGATCAAATTAGATAGGGTTTTATCCGCATCATCCAAATTCTGGGCTTGATCCAATAGCTTTAAGTCACAAACTGAGGAATCCATGTCTAACACTTTAATGGACTAAGTTAAATAGATGCGGAATAAAAATCCTAGTCTACATCTCGCACGGAGTAAGAGAGAACAGTCAAAGAATAAAAAGCTAAGTCTTCCACTCAAGCGGACTAAGGACAAGAAGACACGGAGTTAGGAACCCGAGTCTTTCATTTATGCGGGGTAAGGAACAACTTGTGCGGAATAAGGACCAAGTCCTTTATTCATGCGGAGTAAGGAATCCAAACCTTTTACTCATGCGAAGTAAGGATGTGCTGATACGGAGTAAGCCATCCAGACCTTTTAACTCATGCGGAGTATCTGGACTTCTCATTCATACAGAGTAAGGAAGCGCTGACACGGAATAAGGATTCCAGTATCAAATTGACACGGAGTAAGCAACTACTGACACGGAGTAAGGATCCGAGCTTCATTAACACATACTAAGGAACTTTATGACGGATTAAGAAAACGCTACTTCAACTTATCAGCTTCACATTCAAAGTCGTCAGCTCGCTGTGTCCCAATGTAAGACAAACTTGTTGAAAACATAAATTATCTTACACGTGGATCACACGGAAATGTGGACATAACTTTAATTGCACTTGGAATCATGTAAAGTAATTCAAAGTTTAAAGACCTAAGATTTTGAGCTCCACATCCACAGCAATTGAGACAGAGAGATTTCCGAGGAATAGTCAATGCTTCACGTCGCTTGGAATAACAAGTTTCAAGAATGTTTTCTAACGGATGGCTATATATATTAACACTTGTATATTTTCATATATGTGCGTATATGTACAAGAGCTTTTAAAGATCATATTGGCTAGTGTATGAGTTATTGTAAACAGAGTGTAAGAGAGTTTGCGGCTTTGACTGACAGAAGCGGTAAAGCAATCCGGGCTTTATAAAGAAATGAGTCATACACATTTCGCTCCTACTGAAAAGCTGAAAGCAGTGATTCGGAGCAAGAAGAATGTGCCCTAACAACCTGATGGAGTTGCGGAGCTTTTGTCTGCTACTTTATTAAGTCCTTCATGAAGGTGGATGAAGACTGGAACGACATCCTCAACTTTACAATGGAGCTTCATGAGAAAGCAACAACAATGATCTTCAAGTATAGTAAGTTTTATGTACCTTAATGTAAAATTCTTGTATCAAGGCTGAATTGTACTCATGTTGCTGATTAAATGGAATGTGGACGTTATCTTTATTTCTGTATGTTATCTTTTTGCTTCACTTACCAGATCAGATTACAAAGGGTTTTGGCATATCCATATTGGGGGAGATTGTTGGATCAAACCCAGAATTTGGATGATGCGGATAAAACTCTATGTAATTTGATTTGAGACCTTGTATGTTTATTCTCAGTTGTTGTAGAAGATATAACTTTAATCTGGACCTTCACTCGTGAGAGCAAAGCTAAGGACAATATACGTAATCCTGATCCGAACCAACGTGATTGTCGTCACACACTTGATAAATAACCAAGTCTTCATATGAAATAAGGATCACTCATGCGGACTACACACTTAAAGTTATGGACTAAGGAATCCGCGTCTTTACTTAAATGGACTAAGTTTTGTTGGGAACTATAGGATTTGATGAAGCTGCCAAAACCATTCCAAGTCTGGAGACTCGAAGATCCAGAGGTATCATAGCCGAAGAGTCGAAGCTCGTAGAAGTAAAACTGTCACTAAACATACTGACAAGAGACTCATAGACTTGTAGGGTCTGGAGACTCGAAGCAAGTAAGTAACAGAAAAACATGCGACTCGTAGATTGGTAGGGTCGAAGGTTATAGAGTTGAAGTTCGGAAAAGCATAAGTCACTGCATTCAAGGATAAACTCGCAGACTCGCAGAGTCAAAGAATTCTTAAGAGAAGTGACTGGACATCAATTGACTTGAAGACTCGAAGCCCGTAAAGTGAGAGTCTCCATGTGTAGCTAAGATAATTAATAGAACCTAATTTTCCACTAAAACTCGAAGATTCGTAGGGTCATAGGGTTGAAGCAATAAACACTGTTAATAAACAAAATGGAGACAAACAGACTCGAAGACCAAAGGTGGAAGAGTCCATGTAATATAAACTGACAAACGAAAAGATAACTGTCACTAGAGAGAGATAGTATGGGCATGCAAATATGCAGTATGGGCAACAGATCTGCCAAGTCAGAGCAGATCACCCATCCTCTATACTTCCTCATTTTCAGTGGCGAAAAGTCAGACTTTCAGGATGGATAACAAGGCGCATGAGCACTTAAAATATAAAATATATCTGTCACACACAAAAAATGAAAAATAACGAGTTAACCTCTATCTCAAAAGGCATGGAACACACAGAACACAATACATAAGATTCTGACATACATTAAAGAAAAAAACTTTTCGAGAATCAACTTGAGCGTTCCAACGCTAGAGAGAGAGTTTGAGAGAATTCTTCCAAGTGTTGTGCGCCGTATTGAAAGAAGAACAAGAACAATCTACTCATGCACAAATCAATATCTTGTTTTATTTACTAGTCAGCAAACCTTCGTGTCTAATCCTAGTGTTGTTGGTTCACAATCCAAAATCTATCACAGAACATTCCAAACAGAGTCAATTAGTTCATATTGACTTCCATAGGAATATTCACTATGTTCACATCCGAGAACTGTTACTGCTTCAACAATTACTCCACTCTCAGATTTGTTTGATAGCTATTTATCACTCTTATTCCATATTGTCATCTTCTTCATAAATACTCATTGCGGTTCTCTATAGAAGAAATAACCAACTAACAATCAGCTTCCGCCGTAGGAATATTGACCATGTTCACATCCGAGAACTGTTACTCCTTCAACAATTACTCCACTCTCAGATTTGTTTGATAGCTATTTATCACTCCTATTCCATATTGTCATCTTCTTTATAAATACTCATTGCGGTTGTCTATAGAAGAAATAACCAACTAACAATCAGCTTCCGTGAAGAGAGTCTATTCACCCCCCTCTGGACTCAAATTTGGGACCTACAAGTTTAATAGATGCGGAATAAGAATCCTAGTCTACATCTCGCATGGAGTAAGAGAAAACTGTCATGGAATAAAAAGCTAAGTCTTCCACTCAAGCAGACTAAGGACAAGAAGACATGGAGTAATAAATCTGAGTCTTTCATTCATGCGGAGTAAGGAAGGACTTATGTGGAATAAGGACCCAAGTCCTTTGTTCGCACAGAGTAAGGAAAACAGATGCGGAGTAACGAATCCGAACCTTTTATTCGAGCGGAGTAAGGATGCGCTGATACGGAGTAAGCCATCCGGACCTTTTACTCATGCAGAGTAAGGAACTCATGCAGAGTAAGGAACTCAAACGGAATAAGGTAGCGCTGATACTGAGTAAGCTCTCCAAACCTTTCGTTCATACAGAGTAAGGAAGCGCTAACACAGAATAAGGATTCCAGTATCAAACTGATACGGAGTAAGCAACCACTGACACGGAGTAAGGATCCGAGCTTCTCTAGCACAAAGTAAGAAACTTTACAACAGACTAAGAAGATGCTACTTCACTTTATTAGCTTCGCATTTAAAGTCATCAACTCATTGTGTCCCAATATAAGACAGACTTGTTGATGATCTGAATCATCTTACATGTGGAACACACGGAGATGTGGACAGAGCTTTGATTGCACTTGGAATCATGTGAGGTAATTCAATGTTTAAAGACCCAAGATCATGAGCTCCACATCCACAACAATTAAAGCAAAAACATTTCCGAGAAGAATTCAATGTTACACGGTGCTCGGAAGATCATGTTCCAAGCATGTTTTTCCAACGGATGGCTATAGATATTAAGACTTGTATATTTTCAATGTATGCGCGTACATGTACAAGAGCTCTTAGAGATTAAATTGGCTAGAGTGTAAGTTACTATAAACAGAATGCTAGAGAGTTTTTTGTAGATCGAAAAGCTTCATTAGCTTTAATCTGCTATATTTTGTTGTAATTATCTTTTGATAATAAAACAGAATACTTCCACTATCTGGTTATCCTCCGCATTGATTCTATCTTTTAACCAGACAAGTGTTGTGCCAGAGACGAAGAAGAGTTTTCGATTAGAGCCTATTCACCCCCCATCCCAAACACAACAAGAGGGGTGAGCATCATGGTGAGGGCAACATGGTGCCTGAGGGGCAATGTCCTGTAAGCACCTGAAACAAACAAAAACAAACACAACAGGAGGGGTGAGCAACCACAGCTCAGTAGGGATCATGTCTCCCCGACCCATCCCAACTCATAAACTAGTGTAGGCATGTGCTCGTGTAATGCTACATATACATCACTATTTCAATCATGTACACACATTAAAATACAAAGAAAACCTCCTAGGTAATCCCAAACATTGCCCCTCAGGCACCATGTTGCCCCCAGGCACAGTACTGCCCCTCGGGCCCCGTATTACCACTTAGGCACAGTAGCCTCTTAAGCTCTAAACAAATCTTGCCTCTCAGGCCCTCAACAATAGTCTCCCAGGCTTAACAAGATAGCCTCGCAAGCCTACAAAGTTCACAACTCTCCCCGAAATATAGGCCAGTTTTCACAAAACTATCCTCAAGTCTTGACCAAGAGAGAGAATTTTCGTAAAAGTTGTTTTCTTGAAATAAAAAGTCCCGACATTGGCTCCACATACAATAACTAAAATAATCTGATTTTTGAGGATTTTTCTGAGAGGTCTAGCCCCACTTTCCAAAAAGTCACCACTACAAAAAACTACAAATTTCTGAAATTTTACACTAAATCTCATTTTTCACATTTTGAAGGAGTAGGAATTTAATTTTCTAGTATTTTTCTTTGAATCCGAAAGGGGGGTATTTCGTTACTTACATTGTAACTTAAGTATAATACTTACTGGTTTACAATGTAAATAGTCCTACTGTACCTTGGAACTACTAACTCGAAGCTTGCAGAATTGCTAACCTAGAGACTCGAAGCTCAGACTTGAAGACTCGAAGATCTGCCTCGACCTTTGACCTTTGACCTTCGAACTTTGACCTTTCGACCCCTTCGAAGTTTGACCCTTCGACCCTTCGACCTTCACCCCTTCCTAGATCACCTAGGGTACTGTTAATCATCGTTTTTTGGCTTGTTCTTCGTCTGGAATCAACCCAGTGACCTCCAGACACCTAGGAATCCACTTTTAACTCAAAAAAACCACAAAATATACTCCAAAATGCGTCTTTAACGCCTCTAAATCACACGGTAACAATAGAAACACACATATATATTGTTTTTATAAATTATATCCATGTAAATCTTGATCTACCTTAACATCATGGTTGGCTTCTCAACCCTCATGAAATACATGGTTATAAACCCCCAGATTTCAAAAATACATACCCACAATGATATAAATCAGATCTTAACCACAGATCTTATGATAAACCACCAGATCTAACTTAAAATCTGGATTTTCCCTAAATTCCCTAAAATCCAAGGTTCATGCTATATTTCATATCATGACAAAATTTGTGCAAATCAAGAACATAATCAAGAGAAGGAGTACAAGAACCCCTACCTAGAGTGATTCTTTGAGCTTTATGAGCCCAAATCGCCCCAAATCACCGAGGCTTCAAGCTTCCAAGCTCTCTAAGCTCTCTCTCTCAAACACACCAATGTGATATCGTAAAGTGGATCTCTCTTTATGTTTCCTCATATTTATATTTCTTGCTAATTTTTTAATTAATAAACACCCAAAATTACACAACTAGCCTTCCAAGGCCCCGAACTCCAAATTCCTAACTGTAGCCAAAACGCTCATATCACTGGGCACAATACCAAAATGAGATCCTCAAACACGAGTCATTACATTAAAGTTTGCTCTAGTGATTGATAACGTGCATTTATGCCATTATCCTAGGCCTTATTTAGGGTGTTTTAGAGTATATTTTGTACCTAGTTGCATGATATTTTACACATATTTGCTCTAACCCCTAGGAAGACCCTGTTTGGTGTATAGTGGTACTTTTTGAGTGTTTTTGGAAGGTTTTGGAGCAACCTTTTCCCACACACCTTGGCTAGATCACTCCATACACTCAAGAGGAAGCTATAGGAAGAAGATGGAAACAAAATGAAGGCAAAATCAAGGTGCACGTGAAAAGGCTTTCTCACGTGCATTCTCACGTGCAAGGATTTTATTGCTTAGATGCCTTCTACCACTCAAGAGGAAGCTTTGGAGCAAATTTGGGATGATTTGGAGCTGCACGTGAAAAGGGTCTTCTCACGTGCATTCTCACGTGCAAGCATTTTTGAGCTCCAAATGATGTGTTTTGTTGTTTTAATCATTTTCCTCTAAAGAACTGGGGTCAAATTTGGTGTGAGTTTGGGTGTTATTGAGCCTAGAACGTTGAATAGTGTCACTAACCAAAACGACGTCGTTTTGGCTGCGACCACATTTATAATTAGGGCACATCTTTTGTCACCCTAAATTGGCCCACTAAATCCTATAAATAGGGGTCTTTGGAGGCATTGTAAAGCATCTTGAGTGGGAGAATCTGATCTGAGTTCTGAAAAGAGCTATAGCCATTGCTAAAAGATCAGATTGTCCTTGGCAAGGAGTGATTTTGGGCAGCAGACGCCAGAGTCTTTGGAGGCTGGAGTCCTGGTTCATCTTGGGGTCTTCCTTTATTGTCATGGTACTATAATCATGTTCTTTCTTGTAATTGTTATTGCTTTTGTCATGATTATGGAGTAGTTTTATTAGTCTAGGGGAGCAATGTAGCCCCCAATAAATTGTATTCAGTTTGGTTATGGTTGTTCAATAAAATAGAATTCAGTTCTTGTTTAATTCACTTGCTTGTATGGAAATGCCTAGTTTATGCATAATTAGGTAATCTTAGCCCTTGTCTAGGGTGGAACACTAGTGAATTAGATTTAATATTGCATGATGGACCAAGTCGGCAACTATTAGATTGTTTATCTACCTTGAGCACTTTTATTCATATGGACCAAATGGGATAAAAGCCTTAAATCTATCTTAGCATGGACCAAATGTAAGATAGGCAGGAGATAATCAACATGAACATGAACTAGAACATAAATCAAGAACAAGAGCCATAACCAGACTATTACAATCGATTGGGTGGTAAACATTGTGACCCTAGAGCCTTTATCACTGAAATTTCTATACCAATAGCTTGCCAACATTTTGATTTAATCATTTTTCGTTCAAACTATTTGTACAACAAAAATCAATTGTCCAGACATAAAATCAACTTATTAGCTTAGTGCTTGCTGCTTAACAACATTAGCTACCTCCCTGTGGGTTCGACAACCGGAGTCTTAAGACTCCATTTTATTACTTGAGCAGTGCATTTGCTGCAAAACCTATAGACATAATTTATACGGGTCAAGTTTTTGGCGCCGTTGTCGGGAAGCAAGCCAAACGTTGTTAGGATTAAGTGACATAAGGTGCTTAAGATTATTTGTGATCTGGATTTTTACTTTCTTGTAATTTTCTAGTACGGTGTTACCTGGTATTTATTTGTTTTTGCTACTTTGCAGGGGTGCACCATAGGTGTTTGAGAAAATTCCTCTGTGTATGCGTCACACCAGGGGTGAGTTATTACCATACGATCCCGAAATCGAACGGACATTGCGAGAGCAGCGAAGGGCTCAGAGGGTATTAGCTGCAATGAATAGAAGTTGGAAGGCTTACATACCTTGTGCGAAGAAATCATGGCTGAAAACAGAGCAAGAGAAGATGTACAACGGCCAAGGAGGTTATCAGCCGAGGACCTTCATGGATTATGCTAGACCTGTACTATCGGTTGAGTATTCAGGCATTAGAAGGGTGCCGGTCCAAGAAAATAACTTCGAGCTGAAGCATGTGCTACTGCAGATGGTGGGGCAAGATGTATTCCGAGGCTCGGCACTA
Organism: Taxillus chinensis; assembly: GCA_023512835.1. Lineage (NCBI taxonomy): Eukaryota > Viridiplantae > Streptophyta > Magnoliopsida > Santalales > Loranthaceae > Taxillus > Taxillus chinensis. Next base: position 45,684,112 of record CM042084.1, on the reverse strand, counting down.
GATGATCCACATAACCATCTAGCGCGATTCTTGCAAATTTGCGACACCATCAAAATCAATGGAGTCTCGGATGACGCCATTAAGTTGCGACTCTTCCCGTTTTCACTGAAGGACCGAGCTCTTGGTTGGTTCCAGTCCCTACCTGCTGGTAGCATACACACATGGGACCAAATGGTGGAGAAGTTTCTCTCCAAGTACTTTCCACCAACAAGAGTTATTCATTTAAGGAGCCAAATAAATCAATTCACCCAGCATGGTGATGAGTCACTATACGAGGCCTGGGAGCGATTCAAAGACTTGGTTAGGAGGTGTCCTAATCATGGCAGGCCAGAATGGTTACAAGTCGAATCTTTTTATGCAGGTCTGCACGCAAATACAAGGAGCATGATAGATGCAGCCGCTGGAGGAGCATTCATGATGATGGAGCCTTCTGCAGCAGTGAAGCTTATAGAGCGAATGGCGTTGTCCAACTGCCAATGGTCCAATGACAGACGCCCTAGAGCTGAGCCGGTGGCTGCGGTATCAAATTCATCAAATTCAACTCAGTTTGATGAGTTGACAAGGAAGATGGAGTTACTGACAGAGCAAATGTCAGTGATGGTTGTTCGCATGGAGGGCAGAACTGAACAACCCAAGGCGATTCGACGACGCCGCTGTAGCCCGGCTATACGAAGAAGCCCAATATGTTGGGAATCGAGGTGGAGGATTCCAGAGACAATTTCGAATCCAAATCGGTGCCAGAATCCTCCTCGGCCTAACAACTTCCAGGACTCGGGGAGGACCTCAACAATTTCAACAACGGCCTTACTTATGGCAAAGGCGAAATAAGGTCCCTGCCATGGAGCAAGACAAGGTATGGAGAACATTCTCAGGCACAACTTCCTCCTAGGTTCCAGAAGATGCCTCAACAGAAGGAGGAAGACAAAGAGAAGGCAAAGGATGAAGAGATGCGGAACTTCTTTTATCAATTTGCTAAGCAAGCAACCGACGGAATGAGTAAGGGGGAGACGAGGATTGAGTCCCTTACCACTTCGTCCAGGATCTTGGAGCGGGCGTGAAGAATATAGAGCGGCCAGATTGGCCGGCTAGCAAATGCGGTTAGGCCATCTTCATCAAATACTTTTCCCAAGAATACGGAGGTCAACCCAAGGGAGCAATGCAAAGCTATAATGCTTAGAAGTGGGAAAGAACTACTAATTGGAGAGAAGAAAATTGAGCGAAACAAGGAGGAGTCGAACAAGACGCCCAGGAGGAAGCTAAAGAAGGAGGTCTTGAGCGATAAGGACCCAAAAGGACAGGTTGGAAGTAGTCAACCGATAGCCCGTCGGCACCGAAGCTAGCTCTCCCATTCCGTATAAACCTCCTATGCCGTATCCTCAAAGGCCGAGGAAAAAGAAGTTAGATGCTCGGTTCCCAGAAATTTTTAGACGTATTCAAGAAGCTTGGAGGTGAACATCCCATTCATAGAAGCCTTGGAAAGATGCCTGGTTATGTCAAATTTTTAAAGGATCTCGCTGTCCAAGAGGAGAAGCTACACCGATTGTGAGATAGTGGCTCTCACAAATGACATCGGTGCGGTGGTGCGGCCAAGCTACCACCCAAGCTTAAAGATCCGGGTAGTTTCACTCTGACCTGCACCATTGGCACCTCGCAATTGGAGCAAGCCCTATGTGATTTAGGGGCGAGTATAAATCTGATGCCAATGTCCATCTATCGGTGACTGGGCTTGACTGGAATAAAGCCCACTTCCATATCTTTACAATTTGCTGATCGCTCAATAGGAAAGCTGGCGGGCATCATTGAAGATGTTTTAATCAAGGTGGATCGCTTTATCTTCCCAGTGGACTTTGTTGTTTTGGAAATGGAGGAAGATAAAGGAGTCCAACTGATTCTTGGAAGGCCATTCCTAAGTACCAGAAGGGCCTTGATCGATGTAAACTCAGGGGAGTTGACACTGCGTGTGGATGAAGACGCAGTGGTGTTCACATGGAGCGTTCGATGCGCAAGGCGAATGATCATTCCAGCTGCTATTGGATGGATCAGATTGCTGAATTCGTAGACAGCTACTTCGAAGAGAGCTTGATCACTGAAAGCTTGGATCGCGAATTGCAGCAAGTGGATTTTGCTGAGGCGGAACCGGAAGAAACTTATGAAGTGCTGGAAGACCAAGCTGAGCAGCAGCCTCCCTCAACTGAATCCTCAGCAATCTCAGAACCCTTGACAGTTCTGAAGGAACTCCCAGAACATCTGAGGTACGAGTTTTTGGATACACAAGGGCGTTACCCTGTGATAGTAGCTACGTCCTTAACAGTAGAAGAAACCAGACAGCTACTAGAAGTCTTAAGGGAGCATAAGCAGGCCCTGGGGTGGTCTCTGGATGATATAAAAGGTATAAGTCCAGCAGTCTGTATGCACAAGATACTGATGGAGGAGTCTTATACTCCTACTGTAGAGCGCCAACGCAGGCTCAATCCTGCAATGAAGGAAGTTGTTGGCAAGGAGATTCTGAAGTGGAGGAAAGCGGGCATCATATATGCCATTTTAGATAGCTCCTGGGTTAGTCCAGTGCAAGTGGTTCCCAAGAAGGGCGGCATGACAGTGGTACGCAATGAGAAGCCACTCATTCCATCCCGCATAGTGACCGGGTGGCGCATGTGCATCGACTACCGCAAGCTGAATAAAGCCACTCATAAGGACCACTTTCCGTTACCTTTCATTGATCAAATGCTAGATCGGTTAGCTGGCTACCCGTATTATTGTTTTCTGGACGGTTGTTCCGGATACAACTAGATAGCAGTTGCCCCGGAGGATCAAGAGAAGACTATATTCACGTGCCCTTTTGGCACGTATGCTTTTAGGCGTATGCCATTTGGTCTCTGCAACGCACCTGCTACTTTCCAGAGGTGTATGATGGCAATCTTTCAAGGGTTGGTGGAGGACATTATGGAAGTCTTTATGAATGACTTCTCGATATTTGGTTCATCTTTTTCCATCTGCCTCAGAAATCTGGAAACCGTGTTGATCCGATGCAAGGAAAAGGACCTGGTCTTGAACTGGGAGAAGTGTCACTTCATGGTCAAGGAAGGAGTCGTCCTTGGGCATAGAGTGTCCGCAGCTGGGTTGGAAGTAGATAGAGCAAAGATCTCCACCATTGAGAGTCTACCTCCTCCCACCAATGTGAAGGGCATCCGAAGCTTTCTGGGTCATGCAGGGTTTTATCGGCGGTTCATCAAAGATTTCTCAAAAATTGCCAAGCCCCTAAGCATGCTTTTAGAGAAGGATGTTCCTTTTGTTTTTTCTGAAGACTGCCTTCAGGCCTTTACAGTGCTGAAAGAGAAGCTCGGTTCAGCACCGGTGATAGTAGCTCCAGACTGGTCGCAACCCTTTGAGCTGATGTGTGATGCGAGTGACTTTGCAGTCGGAGCGGTGCTTGGGCAGAAATGGGACAAGGTTTTCAGGGCAATATATTATGCCAGTCACACACTCAATGAGGCCCAGCTCAATTACACTACTACAGAGAAGGAGTTACTTGCTGTGGTGTTTGCTTGTGATAAGTTTCGGTCATATCTTTTGGGCACTAAGGTCATTGTTTACACCGACCACGTTGCCTTGAGATACTTGTTCAGCAAGAAGGATGGGTTTTGTTACTCCAAGAGTTTGATCTGGAGATTAAAGACTTGAAGGGGACTTCCAACACTGTGGCGGACCATTTGTCAAGGCTAGAGCTAGGGGAAGGTAGTGCTCAAGGTGCTACTATTTCTGACACCTTCCGTGATGAGCAGCTCTTTGTAGCTGAAGTGAAGACGCCATGGTTTGTTGATATAGTGAACTACCATGCATGCGACTATGTACCTACCGAGTTTACTTATCAGGAAAAGAAGAGGTTCCTCTTTGATGCAAGAAGATACATTTGGGATGAGCCTGTCCTCTACAGACAATGTGCTGATCAAATCATCAGAAAATGTGTGTCAGAAGAGGAAGTGGACAGCATATTGAAGCATTGTCATTCATCTGACTACGCTGGCCATTTAGGAGTGCAAAGAACGGTGGCAAAGATCCTACAAAGCGGGTTTTACTGGCTAACCATGTTTAAGGACACATACACCTTTGTTAAGTCATGTGATCAGTGTCAAAGAACAGGAGGAATTGCAAGGAAGCAAAAGATGCCCCAAACTGGCATTATGCCAGTAGAACTTTTTGACATATGGGGAATGGATTTCATGGGACCTTTCCCACCATCAGATGGGTTTTCTTACATCCTTCTGGCTGTTGATTACCTCTCGAAGTGGGTTGAAGCTATACCCACTAGGAAGAATGATGCTCAAGTGGTTACCAAGTTCCTTCGCCGCAACATATTCAGCAGGTTTGGAATACCTAGAGCAATTATCGGTGATGAAGGGAGTCACTTCGCAATAAGCTTTTCGACAAGCTCTTAAACAAATATGGAGTTCAACATAGGCGCACCTTAGCCTATCATCCACAAGCAAACAGTCAAGCTGAAGTCTCAAACCGTGAGATCAAGCACATTTTGGAAAAGACAGCGGGAGGCAACCGAAAAGATTGGTCTCTAAAACCCGATGAGGCGTTGTGGGCTTACCGCACAGCATTCAAAATGCCCATTGGAATGTCTCCTTATCGTCTACTATACGAAAGGCCTACCACTTGCCTGTTGAATTGGAACACAAGGCATTTTGGGCGATTAAAAAGCTGAACATGGATCCCAATGTTGTTCTTTGAACTACGATTGCACCAACTAAATGAGTTAGAGGAATTTCGCTTCAATTCCTATGACAGTGCTAAGTTGTACAAGTGACAGACAAGATTTTTAGCCTCTCTAAAAGAGGTAGCTAATGTCGTTAAATCTCTCTTCAAAATAATAAATTCCCTAAGTTTGCACTAAAAGAATAGCGACAAGAAAGGGGTCGAACCCACAGGGATTAGCCTAGTTTTCTAGTTCGCAAATCAAATCACCCAATTACTCTTGTTCTATAAAATGTCTTGGCAAAAAGTTTTCTTTTTTTAAACTAAAGATCTAATTTTTATGTGGTTTTCTGAATAAACAAACAAAGTAAACTGATTTTAGGATTAAGATTCAAGGATTAAAAGCATCTAGGGTCACAATTTCACCTCCCTATGTTATCTCTACTGGTTCATGGTATTAGGGTTGTCCGATTGAAAACATGTTAAACATAAGCCAAGGACAACAAATGGTCATTGAGGTCCTTTTAAGAGTTGTATGCCAAGAATGGTCATCTAAACACACAAACATGCAAAGCCAATAAATCATACTTGCAAAAGGATAATGATCACACCAATCACAAATAAGTTATGAATCTCAATCCGCCCCAGACTAGGGCTAAGAATACCAAGGTGTACACCCAAAGATAGAATTAAGAACAGATTCATAAAACATGCAAAACTCAATCATCAAACCCAAATATTCATAAACACAAAGAAAGCAACAAGGGGGCTACATTGCTCCCCTAGATTAAAAGACTACTCACGCATGATTACAAGCAAAACCAAAGCGAAAAAGCTCAACATCTTCTTCTTGATCACGCGCACAAGCAAAGCTTCAAATCCAGGCTCCAAAATCCGCGACGGCTGCTGCGTGACGGTTGCTCTCCTAGGTCAAGGAGCACCTCAAAGTCGTGGAGCCTCTCTCTCTCTCTAAAACGTGTAGGGGGTTAGGCATATCTAGCAAGGGGCATGGAGCTCTTATTTATAGAGTTTGGATGGGCCTTGAGGTGTGTAACCTAGCCCACTTATCAAAACGGCATAGTTTTGATAAATAACACTCGAAACATTAAAAACTCTATCTTCCATCCAAAATTTGGACTTGGGCCTTCAGGAACAAATGATCGGCATGTAAAAACGATTGGATCGGTCCAAAAATATCTCTGCACGCCAATTTGCACGTGATATGGTGAATTCACGTGCACCTCCAAATCAGCTCAAACTTCTCCCCAAGCTTCCTTGCATCATGTAGAGGCCTGAGAGGCAAAAATAGGCTTGCACGTGAATTGGGTGAATTCACGTGCAGATCCAAATCAGCTCCAAATGCTCTGAAATTTCTGTGGTAGGTAGATGACATCATTCTAAGAAACTTTTTGTTCTTGCACGCCAATTGTTTGAGGCCATCTACTATGTCAAAAGTGAGGTCCAAAACCTGCCAAAACAACTTAAAAACGCATGTATTTGCAACTAGCATCTTCCTAGGGGTTAGAGCAAATATATATGATATATGAAGCAATAAGGCTCTAATCATGCTCTTAAACATCCTAAATAAACACTAGAATAACGGTATAAAATGCACGTTATCAAATACACCACACTTGAACCATTGCTTGTCCTCAAGCAAAAACATAAAGCATGCAAAAATAAAATAAACACGCAGTCAAAATAAAATAACAATCAAGGAGAATCATGGTTTCCTAAGCATGCAACTCTATCATGATGAAATGGGAATTTAAGCATCAAAATGAGTCATAACTTAGTTCATTCATGTCCATATCCCTAGTCCAACAACCATGCAATATCTCCACTTAAGTTTCAGATATGAGCAAGCAATCCATGATAAAATAGCACCTAGTTTCCCTTTAAGTTCTTACCAAGGATAAGCAGCCTCACTCAAATATAATAATTCTCAAGCCCAATACCTAATAATGAACAATGGATGGAAAACTCTATCTCTACACTCGCCATCGGCTATTGATTAAGCACTTGCCAAGCAATCATGAGAGTTCCCTATTGTGCTCATCAAAGAAAACACACTCTCTATTCTACTTTATTTGAACTCACACTCTAGTCTAAACTCAATAAACTCACACTCTATTCTAATAACTAATAAAACAAAACATGAGCCAAAGAATTGAGCTCAACATTCTTAAAACAAAACACAACTCAGCCAATGTGGCTTCACAAATAAATAATCACACATAAACATCAAGCCGGTGTGGCTTTTATTCTGAATCTTTTTTTTTTTTTTTTTTTTTTTTTTTTTTTTTAGTAATAACCTTACAAGGTTGCATTTTATGCTCTCCCTTGATGGATTATTGTAACGCCCCCAAATCTGGACTTCCAGACCAGGTGCGTTAGATAAATAAAATATTACAATTATATGAATAGTAATCTATTACTCAACATAAATTCGATGGTTTATTTATTACATCAAGACTCATCACAAGATCTTTAAGGTTTAGCGTTTAGAGACTAGGTGTTGATAACCCATTATAGTTTACATGACATATAAATACTACATGCATAATCTTCTTATGATTTTATTCCAAGCATTCCTGGACACCATTATCCTAGCATCCTTGCTTTCTCCTAGTTCCCTGGGGTTGGAAGAAAACATAAAGGAAATGAGCTCAAATAGCCCAGAAGGTTAAAAGTAACGAATAATATATATGGAGAAAAATCAGCTCATGAAAGAATAAGAATATCTACTCATCTAGGTTCACCACCTAGATGTCATGCATAACCTGTTATCAACTGGATTGACACTCTCCAGTGACGTTCTTTACCCAATGCATTGGAGGTCTTTCTGGAACCACCCATAACATATTGCCAAACATAAAACATATCTTCACGGAATTTCAAACAACCACATCAATGGTAAATTTCAACGTAAAGGAAGGTCTTACAATAATAGCCCCGATAAGTAAAAGGGTTATTCACCATTCAATAAATTAGATTACCAACCTTTCAAGAAGTGTCAAAGAAAGTTAATTATTAAATATCGAGATAGAAATATAGAGAAGAAATAGGAAATGAATTTCCACGTCGGAGATCGTGGTAAGGAAAGGGAGAGGGGATCCTTACTATCTTTTTTGTCTTCCGCGTTTATAAACCTTGAAACAAAATTTAAAAGTTAATATTTTAGTTTGAATAATAATAGTATTTTCATAAATAATATATTGAGAGACATATATAAGTATATTATGGTGGAAAAACTTCTCATGATAATAATAATAATCTATACGTATACATATACATATATAATATACGTATATACTATACAATATACATATATATATTGAGGGGCAAAGCCATCCATAATATATATATGTATGAGGAGACATAGCCTTCCATGGAATAATAATAATCTATATACTCATATATACATATCATATACATATATATATTGAGGGGCAAAGCCATCCATAATATATATATGTATGAGGAGGCTTAGCCTTCCATGGAATAATAATAATTTATATATATACATATACATATTGTTTAATAAATATACATATATATATTAAGGGGCAAGGCCATCCATAATATATATATGTATGAGGAGGAAGAACATGATTAATATATGCTTGAAATATTTACCTCTTGGAACTTTCAACAAGTGAGAGAAAGATTGAGAGAAGAGAAGGCTTGGAGGGCTATTGGGGTGTTAATAGAACTTTTTGGGAAGTATTTGGAGGAGAGTTTTGTAGCTTATTTGAATGGAAAGAGTGCTTGAGAAGGGAAGTGAGGCATGCTATTTATAGGTAAGGTGGTAGGTGTAATAGTGTGAAAAATAGTGTACGAATTTGACTTTGGCATTAAATTAAATTATTTAAAATATATATAATACTTTATTTTCCTCATATTATCTCTTATCAAAAACGTGGTTATCTCCTCCTACCATTTAAAAATGTTTTAAGACTTTTAAACCTAGAAGGTTCCTTTGGCATCAAAAGTCCACATTGGTGTACTCCCTACTAATTCAATTATAACGTTTTTAATTTTGTAGTTTTTGACAAATGGCCAATTGTATTGAATTAGTAACTCAAATATCTACAAATGGGTACCAATTTTATAATTTGCACATGTGTATAACAAAAGTTATTGAATTTTAAAGTCATACTAAAATGTTTACCCGTTCACACTGAACCTATGTGTAGTATTTTAACTTCTGGAATTGATTGGCTTCATATTAAATTCTGAAATTTTTACACGTTTTAGCTAAGTGATAAAGGAACAAATGGGCTTTGGTTTCATGTCAATTGGATCTGTATAACTCAAGTTATGAATTTTTGAATGGGACCTCCAGAATCTGCCTTATTCAAATTTTTGGGTCTTACCTATGTTTGATACTTTTGGTAAAGTTAAGGCTTGTAATACTTACTTACCCATAGTAATTTGGTTTAAGAAACTAAATGACATAATATATAGAATTTAAACTTTTTATGACGTATAAGAAATTATTTTATTTTTATAACATATTTAATATTAACGCGGATAAAATAATATAATTACGTAATCAATAAATAATAAAGTAAGATAACATTATATTCCATGACTTCTTACTTTATAAACTTATAAAGTATAATATTATAAAACATTATTACATACACATACCTATTTATAACAATTCAAACGGATACTATTCATAACAGTTAGTTACTTATTCCAACGGTTAGTTACTATTCTAACTGCTAGTTACTATTCTAACGGCTACTTACTAGTCACATGCTACTTAAATGACTATATTGGGTACTTATTTTTATTTTGATAATATCTAAAATATTCTTTCTAACTATTTTTTTTTTAGTAATGACATTATTATTATTACTATTTAAGGAAGAGCTTAAATTTTTTGCGGGTCTTACATTATACCCCACTTAAAAGAATTTCGTCCTCGAAATTATCGCGTACCTTAATCATGGAAAAGTTTAGGATATTTTTGCCTCATCGTTTCTTCATGCTCCCACGTTGCCTCCTCGGTGATTTGATTCCTCCATAACACTTTCACGAGTGGAATTCTTTTCGTACGTAACACTTGTTCCTTGCGGTCAAGGATTTGCACCGGATGTTCTTCGTAGGTCAAGTCAACATCGAGTTGGACAGGCTCTTCGTTAAAACATGTGATGGATCTGGTATGTATTTTCTTAGGAGAGACACATGGAACACATTATGCACATGTTCCAAATGTGGTGGTAGGGCTAGGCGATATCTTGTTACTCCAATCTTTTCTACTATGTCAAATGGTCCAATGTATCGGGGGCTTAACTTCCCTTTCTTTCCAAATCGCATGACTCCTTTCCATGGTGAAACCTTTAGAAATACATGATCGCCTACTTCAAACTCCAAGTCCTTTCGTCGGTGGTCCGCATAACTCTTCTCGCTGCTTTGAGCGGCTCGCATATGGTGCTGAATTAGACGCACCTTTTCTCGTTGTTTCTTGCACCAAATCGGGGGCAAGTAATTTGCTTTCTCCTACCTCATCCCAACATATTGGTGTTCGACACCTTTTCCCATAAAGAGCTTCATATGATGCCATTTGTATACTTGTGTGATAGCTGTTATTATAGGAGAACTCCACCAAGGGAAGGTGTTTCTCCCAATCCCCTTGAAAGTCAATAGCACAAGCTCTAAGCATGTCCTCCAAAGTTTGAATTGTCCTCTCCGATTGCCCATCTGTTTGAGGGTGGAAGGCAGATACTAAACTTCGATTCGGTACTTAAAGCATGTTGAAGGCTCCTCCAAAACTTAGATGTGAATCTTGGATCACGATCGAGAGACGATTGATAATGGCACTCCATGCAATCGAATGACTTCCTTGATGTATAGCTTGGCTAATTGATCCAAAGAGAAATCATCGCGGATAGGGATGAAGTGAGACGTTTTTGTCGGGCGATCCACTATGACCCAAATCGCATTGTGTCCTTTTGATGTTCTAGGTAGACCCGTGACAAAATCCATAGTTACATTTTCCCACTTCCATTCGGGTATTGGAAGTGATTGCAATACTCCACTTGGTAATTGGCGCTCGGCCTTTACTCTTTGACACACCAAGCACCTGGATATAAATTCCGCGATTTCTCTCTTCATGTTGTCCCACCAATAGTTCTTTCGTAAGTCTCGATACATCTTGGTGCTTCCTGGATGTATAGAGAATGCGGAGCTATGTGCTTCGGTTAGTAACTCCCTTTTTAGTCCAGAAGATGATGGTACACGAGTCTTGTACCAAATCTTAAGAAGCCACCGTTATCGATGTTGAACTCAGGAAGTTTACCTTTTGCGCTGCTTCCCTCTTTCGTTGTAGCTTGGGATCTTCTTGTTGTGCCGCTTTTATCCTCTCCAAAAGTGTTGGTTGTATGGTCATGTGGAATAGGTAGCTTCTTTCCCCCAGGTTTTACGATTTCAACATCCAACCTCTTCAGATCTTCAATTAGAGGCCTTTGCGAAGTGATCAATGTTGCCAAGGTTCCGACATGTTTCCGGCTTAGTGCATCCGCCACCACGTTTGCCTTCCCAGGATGGTAGTTGATGGTGCAATCATAGTCTTTTAATAATTCTAGCCACCTTCTTTGTCGCATGTTGAGTTCCTTTTGGGTGAATATGTATTTTAGACTTTTATGATCGGTGTAGATCTCACATTTCTCCCCATAAAGATAGTGACGCCAAATCTTTAGTGCAAGGATGATTGCTGCTAGTTCTAAGTCGTGTGTGGGATAGTTCACCTCATGGGTCTTTAGTTGTCGTGATGCATAGGCAATTACTTTACCATTTTGCATTAACACACAACCAAGTCCTTCCTTCGATGCATCGCTATAAATTGTGAAGTTTTCTCCTCCTGAAGGTAGTGCCAGGCACAGGTGTACTAACTAGGCGCCGTTTTAGTTCTCGAAAGCTTTCCTCACACTTCGTGGTCCATTCTATCTTAGCACCCTTACGAGTCGGCTTTATTAATGGGCCTGCCGGTCTCGCAAAGTTTTCTACGAACCTTCGGTAATAACTGCGAGTCCGAGAAAACTACGAACCTCCGTTCTTGTTTTGGGTCTTGGCCGGTCTTCTATTGCCTTTGTTTTTGCAGGATCCACGGAGATGCCTTCATGAGTGACAATATGTCCTAAAAATGCGACTTGTTGTAACCAAAATTCGCATTTGCTGAATTTGGCATATAGTTTCTTCTCCCTTAAGGTTTGTAGTACGCTCCTTAAATGCTCTTCATGTTCTTCGCGACTCTTGGAGTAAATAAGTATGTCATCAATGAAAACAACGACACACTTGTCCAAGAAGTCATGGAATATTCTGTTCATCAGGTCCATGAATATTGCGGGGGCATTGGTTAATCCGAAAGGCATTACGACGAATTCATAGTGGCCATACCTCGTTCGGAAGGCCGTCTTGGGAATGTCCATCTCCTTCACCCTTAATTGATGGTAACCTGATCGAAGGTCAATTTTTGAGAAGTATTGAGCGCCTTTAAGTTGATCGAAGAGATCATTTATCCTTGGTAAAGGATATTTATTCTTGATGGTGACGTTGTTTAGTCCTCTATAGTCGATGCAGAGCCTCATTGAGCCATCCTTCTTCTTCACGAACAAGACCGGTGCTCCCCAAGGTGATGCACTAGGCCTAATGAATCCTTTGTCCATCAAATCTTGCAATTGCTTCTTCAATTCGTTTAACTCTGTTGGTGCCATCCGATAAGGACTTTTGGAGATTGGATTTGTCCCAGGAAATAGATCGATGGAGAATTCAACTTCTCGTGGCGGAGGAGGTCCTGGCAATTCTTCTGGAAACACATCTTCATATTTGCAAACGATAGGGACTTCTTTTAATGTAATCTCACCTACACTTGTGTTGACCGAGGAAAGATATCCCTCTTTTGGATGGTTAGATACATCATCTCCATCCTTTTGACACGTAAACACCAACTTAGGTTGGTTTGGGAGATTAAAAATTACTCTTTTCCGAGTACACTCTATGGTGGCGTGATTGGATGTTAACCAATCCATCCCTAATATAACATCAAAGTCCACTATTTGTAAGGAGATTAGGTTTCAGGAAGTACCCTATCACATATAGTAATAGGGCATGCTTTATATATCTTAGTGGCATTTATGGTGATACCACTTGGTGTCATTACCGTTAATTCCACTTTTAATCTCCGATGTGGAATATCCATATGTTCAGGATATTTTGGTGAGACGAAAGAATGCGTTGAACCAGAATCAAATAAGGTATAAGCGTTTCTTGAACTTATGAGCAAGGTACCTTTCACCACATCGTTGTTTGATTCTTTTTCCATTATTGGCTCCACTTCGCAGATTGTAATGGCGTACGAGCGAGCTGGTGCCCTAGGTGGTTGTTGCGGCTGCTTTGGTTGTGGGCTGTCGTTGTGGCCGTACATGTCGAAGTGGTTGCTTGCAACAGTTGTCGATAATCCCCCGTAGTTTTTGCATGTGGGCATTTATTTGCATAATGTCCAAATTCATTGCAATTGAAACATTGGACGGTCGGGCGTGTACTTGGTTCTGGTCTTGGTGCATGTAAAGGGTTATGCATACGAATGGGATTAGGACCCATTTGGGGCCCTTGTTTAGGCCTCTCCCGGCATTCACGTGCTTGATGTCCAGCTTTACCACACTTGAAACATTTTCCCGATCCTTGGAGACATTCACCAGAGTGTCTTTTACCACATTTAGGGCAGGTGGAATGTACTACCTCCTTCATACTAGGCTTTGTGATCTCCGATCCATTAGCTTGGTGTTTCCTTTTCTTATCATTTTGACTACGATTTTGGTGGTAGTCAAGATGTTCCATTTCTACTTTGATTGCGCATCGAACAACAGCTTCATAGTCGGGGAAGTCAAAAGCTGCCAATGCTCTCCGTATGCTTGGTTTCAACCCATGGTAGAACATTTGAACTTTACTTTGCGTTTCAGCTACGTACTGAGGTGCGTACCTTGCTAACTTGGTGAACTTTGCCTCATACGTGGCCACAGTATCATCATCCTTTTGTTTAAGATCGAGGAAGTCCCTCTCCATCTTACTCCTCAATGGTCGAGGAAAATACTTTTCTAGTAAGATTCCTTTGAAAGCTTCCCAACTTAGAGCTTCTATCTCTCCCTTAGTTTTGGTATTCTTAACAAGGGTCCACCATTGGTTTGCCTCGCCCTCCATTCGTAAATGGCAAACTTTATCTTTTTCTTGGTCAGGACATTCCAATACTGAGAATATCTTTTCTAACTTATTAATCCATTCCTCCATGTGAGTGGGATCAGTTGAACCAGAGAAGGTTGGGGGATGCTGCTTCATAAATTGGTCAACTGTCACCTCTTTTGGTTGAGGGTTTATACCTTGCTCCTGGTTGACCAACGGGTGTGTTGGGTTGAGTCATATTTGCTGCCATCGTTTGTGCCATTTGCATAAGAAATGCCATCGGGTTCTCTGCGCTTACACCTTGTGGTGCTGCCATGTTTGAAGGTTGCCCATTTGGTGGTAGTGTTCCCATGACCTGTCCACTAGAGGAAGAGTTCATTGGTGTTGAACCCTCTTGAAGTTCATTTGCCATACCGTTATTCCTTGTGGAGTTGTTCCTGTTTCCTCCGTTCCTTGTTTTAACCATTTTGGCCCTTTAAGCACACACGTTACTCGAGGTTAGGTTAGTTCAAAATTAACCATATAACCACAATAATACTTATGTAAAACAATTCACTATAATTGTTATAAGCTTAGGACTTTATACTATGTTATTTATAACTAGTCTCTACACCTAACTAAACCTTTGCTCTGATACCAGCTGTAACGCCCCCAAATCTGGACTTCCAGACCGGGTGCGTTAGATAAATAAAATATTACAATTATATGAATAGTAATCTATTACTCAACATAAATTCGATGGTTTATTTATTACATCAAGACTCATCACAAGATCTTTAAGGTTTAGCGTTTAGAGACTAGGTGTTGATAACCCATTATAGTTTACATGACATATAAATACTACATGCATAATCTTCTTATGATTTTATTCCAAGCATTCTGGACACCATTATCCTAGCATCCTTGCTTTCTCCTAGTTCCCTGGGGTTGGAAGAAAACATAAAGGAAATGAGCTCAAATAGCCCAGTAAGGTTAAAAGTAACGAATAATATATATGGAGAAAAATCAGCTCATGAAAGAATAAGAATATCTACTCATCTAGGTTCACCACCTAGATGTCATGCATAACCTGTTATCAACTGGATTGACACTCTCCAGTGATGTTCTTTACCCAATGCATTGGAGGTCTTTCTGGAACCACCCATAACATATTGCCAAACATAAAACATATCTTCACGAATTTCAAACAACCACATCAATGGTAAATTTCAACGTAAAGGAAGGTCTTACAATAATAGCCCCGATAAGTAAAAGGGTTATTCACCATTCAATAAATTAGATTACCAACCTTTCAAGAAGTGTCAAAGAAAGTTAATTATTAAATATCGAGATAGAAATATAGAGAAGAAATAGGAAATGAATTTCCACGTCGGAGATCGTGGTAAGGAAAGGGAGAGGGGATCCTTACTATCTTTTTGTCTTCCGCGTTTATAAACCTTGAAACAAAATTTAAAAGTTAATATTTTAGTTTGAATAATAATAGTATTTTCATAAATAATATATTGAGAGACATATATAAGTATATTATGGTGGAAAAACTTCTCATGATAATAATAATAATCTATACGTATACATATACATATATAATATACGTATATACTATACAATATACATATATATATTGAGGGGCAAAGCCATCCATAATATATATATGTATGAGGAGACATAGCCTTCCATGGAATAATAATAATCTATATACTCATATATACATATCATATACATATATATATTAAGGGGCAAAGCCATCCATAATATATATATGTATGAGGAGGCTTAGCCTTCCATGGAATAATAATAATTTATATATATACATATACGTATTGTTTAATAAATATACATATATATATTGAGGGGCAAGGCCATCCATAATATATATATGTATGAGGAGGAAGAACATGATTAATATATGCTTGAAATATTTACCTCTTGGAACTTTCAACAAGTGAGAGAAAGATTGAGAGAAGAGAAGGCTTGGAGGGCTATTGGGGTGTTAATAGAACTTTTTGGGAAGTATTTGGAGGAGAGTTTTGTAGCTTATTTGAATGGAAAGAGTGCTTGAGAAGGGAAGTGAGGCATGCTATTTATAGGTAAGGTGGTAGGTGTAATAGTGTGAAAAATAGTGTACGAATTTGACTTTGGCATTAAATTAAATTATTTAAAATATATATAATACTTTATTTTCCTCATATTATCTCTTATCAAAAACGTGGTTATCTCCTCCTACCATTTAAAAATGTTTTAAGACTTTTAAACCTAGAAGGTTCCTTTGGCATCAAAAGTCCACATTGGTGTACTCCCTACTAATTCAATTATAACGTTTTTAATTTTGTAGTTTTTGACAAATGGCCAATTGTATTGCATTAGTAACTCAAATATCTACAAATGGGTACCAATTTTATAATTTTCACATGTGTATAACAAAAGTTATTGAATTTTAAAGTCATACTAAAATGTTTACCCATTCACACTGAACCTATGTGTAGTATTTTAACTTCTGGAATTGATTGGCTTCATATTAAATTCTGAAATTTTTACACGTTTTAGCTAAGTGATAAAGGAACAAATGGGCTTTGGTTTCATGTCAATTGGATCTGTATAACTCAAGTTATGAATTTTTGAATGGGACCTCCAGAATCTGCCTTATTCAAATTTTTGGGTCTTACCTATGTTTGATACTTTTGGTAAAGTTAAGGCTTGTAATACTTACTTACCCATAGTAATTTGGTTTAAGAAACTAAATGACATAATATATAGAATTTAAACTTTTTATGACGTATAAGAAATTATTTTATTTTTATAACGTATTTAATATTAACGCGGATAAAATAATATAATTACGTAATCAATAAATAATAAAGTAAGATAACATTATATTCCATGACTTCTTACTTTATAAACTTATAAAGTATAATATTATAAAACATTATTACATACACATACCTATTTATAACAATTCAAACGGATACTATTCATAACAGTTAGTTACTTATTCCAACGGTTAGTTACTATTCTAACTGCTAGTTACTATTCTAACGGCTACTTACTAGTCACATGCTACTTAAATGACTATATTGGGTACTTATTTTTATTTTGATAATATCTAAAATATTCTTTCTAACTATTTTTTTTTTAGTAATGACATTATTATTATTACTATTTAAGGAAGAGCTTAAATTTTTTGCGGGTCTTACAATTATTCACTCTCTTTTTTTTTTTTACTCACATAACACATAATTAAGATTGATTTTTCTAATGCAAACTCCTTGCCATTTTGCTACATAAGGAGAGACAGAAATTCATTGATGTCTCACATCCCATTTTCCAATTAAGTGATGGCTTTTTTACATTCTGTATCACAGCCTTTTCCAAAAATATCACACAATAAAGAAAAGGATGCAAAGACAGTCACATTGACTTAGAGGTCTTGCATCCTAACTAAACACCAAACACCGAGCACTAATAAGTAATCACATGCTTACTTGACTCCTACCATTAAATAACCAATGTTGAATGCAAGAAGAGTAGCAAATCAAACTATTACCCAAAAACCATGAATGTCACTCAAGGGCTAAAAAGAAGCTGTTCTCATTTTTCATTTCTTTTTCACTCAACTTTAAGGGTTACTTAGGTCTATCATAGCATTTCATGCTCAGCTAATATTCAAAACTCAGCTCCAAAAACATGGTGATATCATTCAACAGATAAAGACATGATTAAACTAAATTAGAGCACATTTTAACTACTTTAATACCCTTATCACAACATGATACTAATGTGGCATAAAAAATTAAATTTAAAGCCAAAATTGCATACTTAATATCCATGTCTCCACAAGCAAATCATTCAAGCAAACAACTCAAACAATCATGCAACTAAAAACATTTTTTTTTTAGAATTAAATAAAACATGCAATCACAACATAAAAGACAAGCAAGTGGCTCAAGTCACTCCCATACACCACACTTAAAATATGCTATGTCCTCATGGCATAAAATAGGGAGTAGGAAAATACTTACCCCTGGTTTGGCAAGCTGTAATAGTAGATGACATTGGCCACCATTCGTCGCACCTGAGCCACAAAGTCAACCGACGTCTCGCCGCGCACTTCCCAAGTTTCTCTCCCTTGCAGAATAGCCATCATGTAGTAGCAAGCAAAGATTCCACTGGAGTGATTTTGGTGTGGAAGCCTTTGAAGATGGCCTCTCTTTATTAGTTAAGAAAGAAGCAAAGTCTCCTGCACAATGGTTAGCTTGCAAACAATTTATTGAATAAAATAAATAAAAGAAAATAACATAAAATAAAACATAGCAATAAACATTGGGTTGCCTCCCAACCAGCGCTTTATTTAAAGTCTGTAGCTAGACTTTGTCATACTAAGCTCAACCAATGTATGAAAGGCTTTCATCCTGGCATTGTAAACCTCGGCGAGTCTCATAGACCATAGCAATCGGATGAATGAACCGTTGTGGGAGCCACTTGAACTCCCGATTCAATTGTTGATAGGGAGACACCTCCACAAACTTATGGTTCTCCTTCCTCTCATTCCAACGAGGTGGTAACACAAATTCAACATACTCCACAATTGGAGTAGTCATGATGCATGCATGGTTACCTCCCTTGTCAAGCACTTCCTTCTCTTGTATAAGGGAAGATGATTCCAAAGCAAACATAGTAGTGGTGGGCTCATGTAGCTTGTCTTCATAAAGAGTACCTTGGTTTGATGTGCCTTCAGATATGAGAATTATAGCATCATCATCCAAGATTTGTTGCTGCATCCTTGGGTTGTCATTTATTGGTTTCTCATGTTCTTCTAACACCCCAGAACAATTCAAGTCTTCCTCTTCTTCTTGGATAGAAAAATTGTCCTCATAAGCTCCAACCATGGGAAGAGTTGAAGTGGATACATCGCATGGGCTATTAAATTGTGGTGGAGGGACCACCTCATCATAATGAAACATTGCCCTTTTATCCACCTCTTGTTCTATAGCAGCATTAATGGTTTAACCATCTAGAATGCGAGCTTCATCTTCAGAATCATTATTAGCGAGAAAACTCCCATTCTTGTGAGGCAAATGTCAAAGATTGATACATGGAAGTTGGAGTGATGGCTTTGCAATTCTCTTCGGTCTCTATCTCTCGTGTCACTAACAAAGGAGTTAGATGAGACTCCGTTATCTGCATTTTGAACCATACTCATCAATAATTGCTCTACATTTTTTATGGTAGTCTCCAAACTTCCTAGCCTTTCATTCAAAGCCTCTCCCTCTCTTCTGGTTTCTTCATCTTCAACTTGGGGCTGCCACTCTTGTTGTTGATATGGACAATAATTACCATAGAGTGGGGCTTCATAGTAAGCTTCATCTTGATATTGCCCAACCCATCTATTCTCGAATATCCATTGAAGAAACCATTAAACTCCTCAGGTGGTGGCTCTTGTGGATAGTAGTCACCCTCCAGGTTGGGTGTAAGTTGGCCATACTTCTCTACCATCTCCATTAATACTCCCACCATAACAAGGAGGCTCCTGGTATGAATAGCTGCTTGTGGGAGGATCATAGACAGTGCAATCCCAAGCACTATATGAAAATTGATCTGCCGCATGACCTGGAATATAAACATTTTGGTCTGCCATCATTGAATTCTCCTCATCTCTCCTTTGATTTTCCCACAAATATTTGTTGCCTTGGATCATCCTTTCCAAACATTCTTCCACTTGTTAGCTCCTCCTCATCTCCAAACTTTCTGTCCATTGGAGTGCTATTCAGGTTCTGGATTAAAGGACACAAGTTCCCCTCATTGCATACACAACTAGTAATACCTCAAACACTTGGTGTATGTTCCTGTAAAACAACAAGAACACACCCAGGAGCTCCGAACAATGCAAAATAAACAAATAAAGAACACAAAATAAAAATAACAGAAATTAAAAGACAAAATAAAACACCAAGATCGAAATTCAAACAATTTCACTCAATGTTGATTTTAAAAAAACTAGTTAACCGTTGAATCCCCAAGAACGGCGCCAATTTGACAGACAAGATTTTTAGCCTCTCTAAAAGAGCTAGCTAATGTAGTTAAATCTCTCTTCAAAATAATAAATTCCCTAAGTTTGCACTAAAAGAATAAGCAGCAAGAAAGGGGTCGAACCCATAGGGATTAGCCTAGTTTTCTAGTTCGCAAATCAAATCACCCAATTACTCTTGTTCTATAAAATGTCTTGGCAAAAAGTTTTCTTTTTTTAAACTAAAGATCTAATTTTTATGTGGTTTTCTGAATAAACAAAGAAAGTAAACTGATTTTAGGATTAAGATTCAAGGATTAAAAGCATCTAGGGTCACAATTTCACCTCCCTATGTTATCTCTAGTGGTTCATGGTATTAGGGTTGTCCGATTGAAAACATGCTAAACATAAGCCAAGGACAACAAATGGTCATTGAGGTCCTTTTAAGAGTTGTATACCAGAATGGTCATCTAAACACACAAACATGCAAAGCCAATAAATCATACTTGCAAAAGGATAATGATCACACCAATCACAAATAAGTTATGAATCTCAATCCGCCCCAGACTAGGGCTAAGAATACCAAGGTGTACATCCAAAGATAGAATTAAGAACAGATTCATAAAACATGCAAAACTCAATCATCAAACCCAAATATTCATAAACACAAAGAAAGCAACAAGGGGGGCTACATTGCTCCCCTAGATTAAAAGACTACTCACGCATGATTACAAGCAAAACCAAAGCAAGAAAAGCTCAACATCTTCTTCTTGATCACGCGCACAAGAAAGCTTCAAATCCAGGCTCCAAAATCCGCGACGGCTGCTTTGACGGTTGCTCTCCTAGGTCAAGGAGCACCTCAAAGTCGTGGAGCCTCTCTCTCTCTCTAAAACATGTAGGGGGTTAGGCATATCTAGCAAGGGGCGTGGAGCTCTTATTTATAGAGTTTGGATGGGCCTTGAGGTGTGTAACCTAGCCTACTTATCAAAACGGCGTAGTTTTGATAAGTAACACTCGAAACATTAAAAACTCTATCTTCCATCCAAAATTTGGACTTGGGCCTTCAGGAACAAATGATCGGCATGTAAAAACGATTGGATCGGTCCAAAAATATCTCTGCACGCCAATTTGCACGTGATATGGTGAATTCACGTGCACCTCCAAATCAGCTCAAACTTCTCCCCAAGCTTCCTTGCATCATGTAGAGGCCTGAGAGGCAAAAATAGGCTTGCACGTGAATTGGGTGAATTCACGTGCAGATCCAAATCAGCTCCAAATGCTCTGAAATTTCTGTGGTAGGTAGATGACATCATTCTAAGAAACTTTTGTTCTTGCACGCCAATTGTTTGAGGCCATCTACTATGTCAAAAGTGAGGTCCAAAACCTGCCAAAACAGACTTAAAAACGCATGTATTTGCAACTAGCATCTTCCTAGGGGTTAGAGCAAATATATATGATATAAGAAGCAATAAGGCTCTAATCATGCTCTTAAACATCCTAAATAAACACTAGAATAATGGTATAAAATGCACGTTATCAACAAGGAGAGGTCTAAGCTCCGACATGATAAGAAGATCGGCCCCTCTCGTTGAACTAGGGCAAAGGTGCTTCTCTTTAATTCCAGAATTAAACTCTTCCCTGGGAAGGCTGCGATCTAAGTGGATGGGGCCTTTCACTGTTACAAAGGTTTTCCCATATGGCGGTGTTGAACTCCAATCAACCTCCTGGGCAAATATTCAAAGTAAATGGTCGGCGTGTGAAGCCATACTACATTCAAGACCATGTTAAGGAGGTTGATCATTTCACTCGAGCACAACTTGACAGAGGGGATGGTCAAGCTAAAGACCTAAACTCAGCGCTTCATGGGAGGCAACCCATGGTGATTTCTTTTCCTTGCTATTTTATTTTATTTTATTTTATTGGGATATTTTATTTTAACCCATAGTCGCGGAGTGCATATATGCTTTGTTTTAATTTTATGTGCAGCATTTGAACCAGGGCCTAGGCCCATATTTCTTTGATGGAGCTTACTTCGCTTGGGGTTACTCGGGCCTGTGTATCGAACTTTAGATAAATATTCTAAGGCCCAAATCCAAGCCCGGTTGAATTGAATCGAGGGGGCCCACTCCAATCTATTGCCAAACCAAGGAGATGAAGTTATGGATTATAAGATGGTATTTTGGGCCCACTAACTGACACGTTATTGGTCCTTGGGAGATGGGCTTCCAGCTTATCAAATTTCAGAGCATTTGGAGGGAATTAGAGGTGAAAAAGGCTTGCACGCTAAAATAGCCTTTTCACGTGCACATGTATAATGGATCTACAGTTCATCCGTGACCTACTAGTGCAATTTGGACAAAAAATGCCCTGACTGTGAAAAGGCTTTTCGCGTGCACGAGGGTAGGATGGTCCAATCGATCTGAAACTTTGCACAAAGGCAACTGGCATCTTCTAGACCTTTCTGAGACCTGCTCGTGAAAACTCTTTTCGCGTGCACAAGGATAGACACGTCTTTTCGCTCTCAAATTTTGGTGGAAGACATCTGGAAGTGTCTAGATTCATCCAAGCCCTGCCCGTGAAATCACGCTTTTCACGTGCACACCTACCTTTGGCCAATTAGTCTGAAATTTCGGTGGGAGCTAGCTGGCATCTTCTAGAGTCTTCTTTGTTCTGCACGTGAAAATGATGGAGCACTTTAAGAGGGCATTTTCGTTATTTACCCTTGTAGCGAATCTCTATAAATAAGGAGGGGTTCCAAGCTTCAAACTCACATCTCATACTTTCCTCTTCCTTCCTGCTGAGAGCAAATTCCTTTCTGGTTAATGATGGTGCACACAAGGAGAGCCCGCCAAGGAGAAGGCAGTCCTGAAGCCTCCGCCACCTCTATACCTTCAGCATTGAGAGACGCCGACACTATTTTTGTGGGGAATGTGCTTGATTGGGAGATCCTGGAGTCCTCTACACTTGACTGGACTGAAGAAGTTATGACCAAGCTGCAAGCTTTGGGACTGAGAAGGTTAGTATGCGCTCGTAGTGATCTATATTACCCTGCCATGTTAGACTTATATAATTCAGTCTATGTCAATGAGGAAGATGATGAGATAATTGGGGAGGTTCAAGGTGTTTTAATTTCTATTTCCCCTGCTATGTTGAGAGACTGCTTTGATCTGCCAAATCCCATGCATGCAATGCCTGCGTTGAACTTAGGAGATTATAGTAGAGCTTTACAGTATAATAAGGAATTTGGGAAACGTCGACAATTTACTAAAAACGGATTTCATGGGAAATACCGTTGCCTTGCCAATTTGGTAGGGAGGTGCTTACTGTAACAGACTAGTGGTGTAGACTCAGTCCCTAAGTCCCATTTGGAGTTTATGTTTTGCATTGATCGTCAGTTACACATTGATTGGGCTGCTGAAATTTTTAAACTGTGGAAACGGAACATTCACAAATGTTTATATGGTCGACTACTTAGCATGCTTCTGCAATATCAATATGGTCATCTTAGTGCTCAAGTAGTTCCCACTGTTTTCCCGGATAACCTGCAGTTACGAGTTCTCCATCCAAAGGGTGCTTTAGGCGTTAGTTACAAGGGCAAATGGGGAGATAGTATCCACGTCGCTCCACAGCCTTCACGTCACAGCGTACATATGGAGCGACCCACCGAGCAGTTTAGGGACACCTCTACTCCCATGAATGCCCGTCGACAGCACATCTTTCTGACAAACGGGTATTTCGTGAGTGAAACCCAAGTGAGGGTTAAGCTACTGTCGTTTAAATCCCTTCTCAAAATATTAATTCCCTTAACTAATGCTAAATAGAATAGCGACAAGAAAGGGGTCGATCCCACAGAGATTACCAAGTTATCTAGCTTTAACTCAAATCACCAAATTAATCTTGCTTAAAACAATGTCTCGGCAAACAAAATTGTGTTTTAAAATTACTTTACTGAAAACAGAATTGCAATTGAAATAACTAAAAAAAATGTTGGATTTAGAATCAAGGATTAAGGCATCTAGGGTCACAATTTCACCTCTCTATGTTATCTCTACTGGTTCATGGTATTAGGGTTGTCTGATTGAAAACATGCTAAACATAAGCTAAGGACAACAAATGGTCATTGAGGTCCTTTTAAGAGTTGTATGCCAGAATGGTCATCTAAACACACAAACATGCAAAGCCAATAAATCATACTTGCAAAAGGATAATGATCACACCAATTACAAATAAATTATGAATCTCAATCCGCCCCAGACTAGGGCTAAGAATACCAAGGTGTACATCCAAAGATAGAAATTAAGAACAGATTCATAAAACATGCAAAACTCAATCATCCAAACCCGATATTCATAAACACAGCAAAGCAACAAGGGGGCTACATTGCTCCCCTAGATTATAAGAACTAGTCACGCATGATTACAAGCAAAACCATAGCAGCAAAGCTAAACATCTTCTTCTAATCCACGCGCGCAACAAGGCTTCAAATCCAGGCTCCAAAATCCGCGACGGGTGACTGCGACGGCTGCGACGGCTGCTCTCCTAGGTCAAGGAGCAGCCTCCAAGTCGTGAAGCCTCTCTCTCCCTCTAAAAACGTGTAGGGGGGTCTAGGTTACATAGCATGGGGCGTGGAGCCTCTATTTATAGAAGTTGGATGGGCCTTGAGGTGTGTACCCTAGCCCATCTATCAAAACGACGTAGTTTTGATAAGTGACACTCCAAACTTTAAAATCTCTATCTTCCATCCAGAATTTGGACATGGGCCTTCAGGAACAAATGATCAGCATGGAAAAACGATAGGATCGGTCCAAAAATATCTCTGCACGTCAATTTGCACGTGATATGGTGAATTCACGTACAGCTCCAAATCAGCTCAAACTTCTCCCCAAGATTCCTTGCATCCTGTAGAGGCCTGAGAAGCAAAAATAGGCTTGCACGTGAAATGGGTGAATTCACGTGCAGCTCCAAATCCTCTGAAATTTCTGTGGTAGGTAGAGGACATCATTCTAAGCAACTGTTGTTCTTGCACGCCAATTGTTTGAGGCCATCTACTATATCAAAAGTGAGCTCCAGAATCTACCAAAACAGCTTAAAAACGCATGTATTTGCAAATAGCATCTTCCTAGGGGTTAGAGCAAATATATATGATATATGAAGCAATAAGGCTCTAATCATGCTCTTAAACATCCTAAATAAACACTAGAATAACGGCATAAAATGCACGTTATCATAAAGTCCCCATAAATACTTAAGTCAATTAAAAGAAGCTGTTCTCATTTTTCATTTCTTTTTTACTCAACTTTAAGGGTTACTTAGGTCTATCATAGCATTTCATGTTTAACTAATATTCAAAACTCAGCTCCAAAAACATGGTGATATCATTCAAAAGATAAAGACATGATCAAACTAAATTAGAGCACATTTTAACTACTTAAAAACCCTTACCACAACATGATACTAATGTGGCATAAAAAATAAATAAATTTTAAGCCAAAATTGCATACTTAATATCCATGCCTCCACAAGCAAATCATTCAAGCAAACAACTCAAACAATCATGCAACTAAAAATATTTTTTTTTTAAATAAATGACTAACAAACTATCTAAGATAAAATTATAAATAAAACATGCAATCACAACATAAAAGACAAGCAAGTGGCTCAAGTCACTCCCCATACACCACACTTAAAATATGCTATGTCCTCATGGCATAAAATAGGGAGTAAGAAAAACACTTACCCCTGGTTTGGCACACTGTAATAGTAGATGACATTGGCCACCATTCGTCACACCTAAGCCACAAAGTCAACCGACGTCTCACCGCGCACTTCCCAAGTTTCCTTCCCTTGCAGAATAGCCATCATGTAGTAGCAAGCAAAGATCCCACAGCTGAATTGGTCAGGCTGTTGGGGAATTTGCATTTCGTTGTAGTGAATAAGAGGGAGCTTGTCCACCAACAAGCCTTCTTTGATCATCGCCACTTTGATTCGTTTGATGAACCCATGCACTAACTGTCTTTTCCGTCTGGCAAACCCTTCGCCTTGGCTTCGATCATATAACATGGAATGTCCTACATCCAGATTCAAACGGACCAATACATAGTGGCAGTCAATATGCACCGGAATCAGCACCTCATGCATACCATGCCAAGGGCGGTGCCCTTCATTCTCACCATTGATGCGTTGGCGCCACACCTCTTCGGACAAGGGTGGATTGAATATCTCGCACAGCATGATGGAAGTGAACTGAGCTAAGGGGTAGTTATGAGGCTCAGCCTCCACTACATAGTGCATGGTCCTGCAGAAGAGGTCTATCTCTTCGTAGTAGAGATATTCATTCTCTGAGATCCTCTTTAGGCCAAAAGGGGTGAAGATATCATTATCCCGTATAAAGCGAGCCCTCTGAACCGTGGAATTGATGAACTCTTCAAATGCTGCTTGGCTCTCGTCGGATGATAAAGCTGGATTAATGATTAAATGGATAGGAGGGCCAAGAAGGTCTTTAGGTTCAGCAGGCATGTATGTACCCCAAGAGACAGGAAGTATAACAGGCACAAGAGCCTGAGGATATGCAGGATCAGTAAAAGACTGGAAGGGTGAATGCCTTTCTGCTGGCTCTGTCTCCTCTTGAGGCTGGAAGGGTGAATACCATGTTGCTGGCTCTGCCTCCTCTGGGTGATAGTAGGATGGCCCAGCTGAAGATTCTGGTTGAGGTGGATCCGCCTGGGCTGGATAAGAAACTTCAGGGGATGGAGAGGGTTCTTCATCAGATATCTCCACTATAGGAGAATGTTTTGATGCTTTCCTCTTGCTCCAGGCCTTCCAGATTTTGCCTAGGATGCCTTTGACTTCTTTGTTGTCCTTCCTCAAGGCTTCCACCTCGCGCTGGGTTCTGGCATTTGCCTCCCTGAGCTGCTGTGTTTCTTGCCTCCAAGCTTCGGTAGATGCAGCAGGAGGAGCTTCTGGGGCTTCCCATGCTCTAGGAGATGCATGAGCAGCTACGTCTGGGGCCTCCCATGCTCTAGTTCTAGGTCGTGAAGTAGCTTGTTGGTCTCCAGAGATGAGGGCCATTAATTCTTCAAATTGGGCACTAGTGATGTGCCCATTAGTGACTGCCCAATTGATGACCTCCACTTCGCTCACCACCTGCCCACGAATGCCTTGAAAGAAATGGAAAATATCTTCTTTGTGTACATTGAACCGCATGTATATGGCGGTGAGTCCGTATAGAGTCTGCTTCCTTTGATCCAAATGAGGAGAGGTCTCCCTTGCAAAGTCAGTGGATCGCTCCACATGAACACTATGCCTAGCGGGCTGTGATGGAGGAGGAACATTGGTTGCCCAATGACCTCTGGTATTGATCCCCAAACCCCCTTCAGCATGCAATACTCTTAACACCCAGTGAGAAGGAAAAGTGATGTTATCCATGGAGGAAAAATGCAAAGCAAGCATGCTTTGAAATATCAAACACAAAAGTCTGCCATTTATCTGCTTTGATGAGTTTTTCTTCCCCCATTTAAAAATGGTAGTGGCCCAATCCACATTTAGCATATGATCAATGCTATACATGAACTCCAGGTGTGGCTTAGGCACACTATCTATCCCACTGGTCTGAATCAATAAGCATTTCCCTACCAGGTAGGCTAGGCATCTAAATCTTCCAACAAAACCATTCTTGGTATACTGCCTTCGACTTTGAAATTTTCTAGCATAGTTGCATGCAGTACCAAATTCTCCTAGGCTTAGTTGAGGGAAGCTATCACTGGGTGCAGGGAGGTTAAAGCAATGTCTAATAATTTAAGGGGTAATTCTGACATAAACCCCTTGCACAACCCCTATCAGTTCATCCTCACTCACATAGACAGATGCATAAAATTCTTGTAGGGCAGAGTAGGAAATAGCTGGTTGGGCAGATACTAACCTTTGTAATCCCAGATTTTGAATTTTAAGAGCCACCTCTCTAACCCGGCCCAGCTCTGAAGCCTCCAAAGCCTGCATAACAAGAGCATGCCCCAAGAGTATCTCCTCCTCAGGTTGGCTATCAGCACTAGGTGAGTGCACCTCCTCCTGGCCAGTCCTCCTTGTGCGCACCATCTTTGGAATGAGAATAAAGAGCAAAGAGCAGAAACCTGAAGAGCAAGAGAGCAAAAGAGCAGAGTTTCTCTAATACTCAGATCTGGAGTGATTTTGGTGTGGAAGCCTTTGAAGATGGCCTCTCTTTATATAGCGTGCAGAAGGAAAGATGCTCCAATTGGCGTGATACACGTGCCCCTTAATTTTCAGAGTGTTCTGACCAAAATAGCCCTTGCACGTGAATTGGTTGAATTGGCGTGCAGGTCAAAATCGTCCCAAACTTTGGTGGTGGGTCTCCCTTGAGCTGGCAAGCAATAGTCCCTTCTGCACGTGAATTGTTTGAAGCTTCTAAGAGGGCTAAAATCGGTAGTTTGCATTTTTGAGCCTCCATATGACAGCTAGCAATTCACGTGCAAGAGTAAACGTGATTCACATGGTCTTCATCTTCCATTCCAGAAAGTTACAGCTCAAAAGGAGGTGCACGTGAATTGGGCAATTCACGTGCAAATTCACGTTCAGGCCCAAACTAGCCCAAATTTCTCCACATAGTTGCTTGTGCATTATGGACCATCTTTAAGTCTTGCACGTGAATTGTTTGAGCCCATCTTCAAGCACTTTTGGGCTTCACTTGCTCCTTGCTCCTTGACTTTGACTTCAAAAATAATTTCACAAGTTCAGGACCCAATAATTTGATCATCCTGCAAATGGTTAGTTAAGAAAGGAACAAAGTCTCCTGCACAATGGTTAGCTTGCAAACAAATTTATTGAATAAAATAAATAAAAGAAAATAACATAAAATAAAACATAGCAATAAACATTGGGTTGCCTCTCAACCAGCGCTTTATTTAAAGTCTGTAGCTAGACTTTCAGTTATGATCATGCAATGGTGAAAGAGAGGGAATCAGCTATCTCCCTCTGAGTTGAATCAAAGTATGGTTTCAGTCTGTTGCCATTCACCCAAAATTTATTGCCATCTACAGCTTGGAGCTCAAAGCTCCCATATGGCTTCTTATCAACTATCACAAAAGGTCCCATCCACTTGGACCTTAATTTTTCCGGAAATAACCTCAACCTTGTGTTAAATAGAAGAACTTTCTGCTCTAAGGTTAAAGATTCATTGTTGAGTTGCCTATCATGCCATTTCTTAGTTCTTTCTTTGTAAAATTTAGCACTATCATAGGCATCCAGCCTAAGCTCATCTAACTCAATTAATTGAGTCATCCTAAGCTCCTTGATCTCTTGTGGATTAAAATTTAACTTCTTCAAGGCCCAATGAGCCTTGTGTTCTAGTTCCACAGGCAAGTGACATGTCTTACCATATAGAATACGGTAAGGTGACATCCCAATGCGAGTTTTGTAAGCTGTCTTATATGCCCATAAGGCTTCATCAAGCCTTTGAGACCAATCTTTCCTATTTGCTCCAACAGTTTTTTCTAGTATGGCTTTAATCTATCTGTTGGACACCTCTGCTTGTCCATTAGCTTGTGGGTGGTAAGCTAAAGACTTCCTATGAGTGACACCATACTTGTTCAATAATTTGTCAAACAATTTGTTGCAGAAATGACTACCCTCATCACTGATTATAGCCTTTGGTGTCCCAAAATGGCTAAAGATGTTCCTAGTAAGGAAGTGAGTCACAACCCTAGCATCATTCACTCTAGTAGGAATAGCTTCTACCCACTTAGACACATAATCCACAGCAAGCAAAATATATGAATACCCATCAGAATTGGGGAATGGCCCCATGAAGTCAATGCCCCAAATGTCAAAAATTTCAACTGGAAGGATTCCAATTAAGGGCATCTCATTTTTCCTAGACAGACCACCTACCCTTTGACATCTATCACACTTTTTCATGTAGGCATAGGTGTCTTTCACCATGTGAGGCCAATAGAAGCCACACTGCATGATTTTAGCCACAGTTCTTTGCACCCCAAAGTGGCCCCCATAATGTGATGCATGACAATGATGTATTTTGTCATCTACCTCCTCCTCAAGGACACACTTTCTAATGATTTGGTCTGGACACCTCCTATAGAGAATAGGGTCTTCCCAAATGTATTTCTTAGCATCCACTACCAATTTCTTTTTCTGGTGGTAGTCTAACTGCTTGGGTATGAACCCAGTGGCTAAATAATTTGCTATATCAGCAAACCAAGGAAGCTAGTGCACCTCAAACAACTTCTCATCAGGAAAGCATCTACAATGGGTAGAGACTTAGGTGCATTCTCCACACGGGAGAGGTGATCAACCACAGAATTTAGGGCTCCCTTTGTGTCTCTAATTTCAAGGTCAAATTCCTGTAAGAGGAGAACCCACCTAATCAAGCGTGGCTTAGCTTCTTTTTTAGCAAACAAATATTTCAATGCAGCATGATCAGTATAAACAATGACTTTAGACCCAAAAAGGTAGGGTCTAAACTTGTTGCAGCCATAAACCACGACTAGCAACTCTTTCTCAGTGGTGGTATAGTTCTGTTGAGCATCATCTAAGGTCTTACTAGCATAGTAAATGACCCTAAACAGCTTTTCTCGCCTTTGCCCTAAGACTACCCCCACAACATAACCACTCGCATCACACATTAGCTCAAAAGGCTGAGCCCAGTCAGGTGTGACTATAACAGTGCGATGACTAACTTACCCTTGAGGATGTTGAAAGCTTCTAAACAATCTGCATTAAACTCAAAGCTTGTGTCTTTCTCTAACAACCTACTCATGGGTTTTGCAATTTTTGAGAAGTCCTTAATGAATCTCCTATAAAAGCCAGCATGGCCAAGGAAACTTCTCACTCCTTTTTCATTTGTTGGAGGTGGCAAAGTCTCAATAGTGGAGATTTTTGCCTTGTCCACCTCCAAACCTTGTGAAGACACCTTGTGCCCTAGAACTATCCCCTCAGTTACCATGAAATGGCATTTCTCCCAATTTAGGACTAGTTCCTTCTCCTCACATCTCTCTAAGACCACATCTAGATTTTTCAAACACTGTTGGTAGGAGGAACCAAACACCGAAAAGTCATCCATGAAGACCTCCATGATCTCCTCAACCAAACCCTGAAAAATGGCCATCATACACCTTTGAAAGGTGGCAGGGGCATTACAAAGCCCAAATGGCATTCTCCTAAATGCAAAAGTGCCAAAAGGGCACATGAAGGTGGTCTTTTCTTGGTCCTCGGGCTTAACCATGATCTGATTATACCCGGAATAGCCATCTAAAAAGCAAGAGTGACTATAGCCACTAACCTATCCAACATTTGGTCAATGAAAGGAAGAGGAAAATGATCCTTCCTAGTAGCCTTGTTCAGCTTTCTATAGTCAACACACACTCTCCACCCCGTCACAGTGCGAGATGGGATCAATTCATTTTTCTCATTTTTAATCACGGTCATGCCCCCTTTCTTGGGCACAACATGCAATGGACTCACCCACTCACTATCGGAAATAGCATAAATTATACCCGCATTTTTCCATTTTAAAATTTCTTTTCTAACAACTTCTTTCATGGCAGGGTTTAATCTTCTTTGTCTTTCAAGCATGGGTTTAAAATCATCATTCATCAAAATTTTATGCATTCAAATCCCTGGACTAATACCCCTAATGTCTTCAATGTTCCATCCTAGGGCCTTTTTGTGTTTCCTAAGGACTTCTAGCAATTGAGTGCACTCCACATCATTCAAATTAGAAGCAACAATGGCAGGGAATTGATTTGTAGAGTCTAGAAATTCGTACCTTAGGTGTCCAGGCAGCTCCTTCAGTTCTGGAGCTGGAGGCACGTCATCTTCTTTCTCCTCCTTAGCTTTCTCCAGAGAGTTTGTAGTTTGCTCATCTTTCTCAACTGTCAAGTACATCTCTTCATCTTGTTGAGCTTCTATAAGCTGAAGGGCTCCATTATTGGTGGTGGTAATTTCTTCTGCCAAGTAGTCTTCCACCAATTCCTCAAGGTCTTCAACCCAAAGGTAGTCCTCCTCCTCTTGACCTTGCAAAGCCTTCCCCATGTGGAAGACTAAGGTCTCCTCATTAATTCTCAGAGTTAGCTGCCCTTGAGCAACATCAATCAATGCACAACCCATTCTGAGAAACGGACTTCCAAGGAGTAGCTGAACTCCTCTATCTTCTTCCATCTCCAAAACTACAAAGTCCGCTGGAAATATGAAGGAGCCCACTTTGACTAACACGTCTTCAATTATCCCTTCAGGCCTTCCAGGAGACCGGTCAAAGAACCGCAATGATATGGAAGTGGGCTTCATGCCCTTAAGCCCAAGCTGCTTGTACAAAGCAAAGGAGATCAAATTGATGCTGGCCCCTAAATCACATAGGGCCTGCTGCTGTGGTGCATTGCCATTCACACAAGGGAGATTAAAACTGCCCGGATCTTTATGCTTGATGGGCAAACTCTGTTGAACAACACTGCTCACCTCGTTAGTGACTGCCACCGTCTCATGATCCCCATATTTCCTCTTCTTCTTCACAAAATCTTTGATGTACTTTCTGTACCTAGGCATCTGCTCCAAGATTTCCACAAATGGAATGTTAATTTCAAGCCTCTTGAACAAACTCAGAAAGCGCTCATGCTCTTCTTCAACCCTCTGGTTCCTCAGCCTCTAAGGAAATGGCATAGTAGGCCTGAGCTCTTGCCTCTGTTCTTCAGCTATTCTATCTTGACTCAGCTGCTGGTCCTTCTTTTCTTTCACTCTTTCTTCAGCTTTATCTGATTTTCCTTGGTCATTAGCTTCCAAGGGTCTGCTCTGTTCTTTTGGAATTGCCTTCTTCTTAGGCTCTTCAGTTTCTTTCAGTGCCTTCCCGCTTCTTAGAGTAATAGCCTTGCAGCTCTCCTTGGGGTTCACCTCAGTATCACTTGGAAAAGATTTAGCTGAGACTCCTTGATTTACATTCTGGGCCAAACTCACAAGCAGCTTTTCTATATTCTTCATTGAAGATTCCATGGTGACTACCCTTTCCTCCAAATTATCCTCTCTTTTGGTTGGCTTATCCACATTCTGATATACCCTTCCTCTTTGTTGTTGAGGCTGAGGTTGTTTCTGCTCGAATCCTGGAGGTAGGTGTAAATAATTTTCCGTAGCATACGGATTCTGCTTCATCCCTGGGGGCACATATTTGTACTGAAATGAGGTATCTCCCCCTCAGTTCTGGTTTTTCTGAAATGGCTGAGATTGCTGCTGGTTTTGGTTGTACCCTTGTTGTTGTTGTTGAGGATGAAATTGCTGCTTCTGATACAAGCCCTTTCCTCCAACATAATTTGCTTCTTCACTCCACTCCAACCCTGCTCGCCCATTGGTAAAGCTTGTTGTGATCCTTCAACTTTAAGAGCCAATACTTCCATGCCTTTCACTAAAGCTTGAATCTGTGCTTGCATATCATTGGAAGAATTATCAACTGAAGCTATCTTCTCCCTTGGCTTTGAAGTACGCACATTAAACCACTGCCGATCAGCTAATGACAGCCTCTCCAAGAGCTCTGTTGTTGCGTCGGGGCTCTAGATTCATCAAGCATCCTCCAGGGTCGCATTCACCTTGTCTTGTGAGTGGAACCGAAGACTGTGTAAAAAGATTCAATTTGAATCCACTGGGGTCTTCCATGATCAGGGCATCTTCTCACTAAGTCTTTGAAACGCTCCCAAGCTTCATGAAGAGTCTCCATCTCATCTTGCCTGAATCTGCTAATCTCCCCTCTGAGCTGGATCACCTTGGAAGGAGGGAAGTACTTTGACATGAACTTGGTCTACATCTCCTCCCAAGTGTTGATTGAACCTGCTGGCAGACTGTTGAACCGGCCAAGAGCTCTATCCCTTAAAGAGAAAGGGAAAATCCTTAGCTTTATTGCCTCCTCCGATACATTGTTGATCTTTATGGTGTCGCACATCTGGTAGAACCTCATCAAATGCTGGTGTGGATCATCCACGACTGTTCCTCCAAACGCGTTGTTGCTCACCATGTTGATCAACGCCGGCTTCAGCTCGAAGCTATTTGCTTGGACTATTGTTTGCCGAATCCCAGAATAATGGTCTGACATCATCGGTCTCGCATAGTCTAAGAAGGTTCTGGGCATAAACCTATTACCCTCTTCTTCTGGATATTGGCCATTATAATTGGCCCCTCCTTGCGGTGCACCACCATCAAGCCTTAAATCTACCATCAATTCACCTACTGAATGCTCTAAGCCTTGCAATGCTTCTTCAGCCTCACGTGCTGCTTCCCTAGCTGCTCTACAACGAGCTCTGAACAATCTTTCAGGTTCCCGATTAAATGGTATAAACTCCTGTCTTGGCATGCACAACTAGGAATTCCTCAAACACTTGGTGTATGTTCCTGTAAAACAACAAGAACACACCCAGCAGCTCCGAACAATGCAAAATAAACAAATAAAGAACACAAAATAACGAAAATAAAAGACAAAATAAAACAAGAAGATCGAATTCAAACAATTTCACTCAATGTTGATTTTAAAAACTAGTTAACCGTTGAATCCCCGGCAACGGCGCCAATTTGACAAACGGGTATTTCGTGAGCGAAACCCAAGTGAGGGTTAAGCTACTGTCGTTTAAATCCCTTCTCAAAAT
Organism: Taxillus chinensis; assembly: GCA_023512835.1. Taxonomy (NCBI): domain Eukaryota; kingdom Viridiplantae; phylum Streptophyta; class Magnoliopsida; order Santalales; family Loranthaceae; genus Taxillus; species Taxillus chinensis. The sequence goes on along the minus strand of CM042084.1, from coordinate 45,649,579 downwards.
ATTAATTCCCTTAACTAATGCTAAATAGAATAGCGACAAGAAAGGGGTCGATCCCACAGAGATTACCAAGTTATCTAGCTTTAACTCAAATCACCAAATTAATCTTGCTTAAAACAATGTCTCGGCAAACAAAATTGTGTTTTAAAATTACTTTACTGAAAATAGAATTGCAATTGAAATAACTAAAAAAAAACTTTGGATTTAGAATCAAGGATTAAGGCATCTAGGGTCACAATTTCACTTCCCTATGTTATCTCTACTGGTTCATGGTATTAGGGTTGTCTGATTGAAAACATGCTAAACATAAGCCAAGGACAACAAATAGTCATTGAGGTCCTTTTAAGAGTTGTATGCCAGAATGGTCATCTAAACACATAAACATGCAAAGCCAATAAATCATACTTGCAAAAAGATAATGATCACACCAATTACAAATAAGTTATGAATCTCAATCCGCCCCAGACTAGGGCTAAGAATACCAAGGTGTACATCCATAGATAGAAATTAAGAACAGATTCATAAAACATGCAAAACTCAATCATCCAAACCCAATATTCATAAACACAGCAAAGCAACAAGGGGGCTACATTGCTCCCCTAGATTATAAGAACTACTCACGCATGATTACAAGCAAAACCATAGCAGTAAAGCTAAACATCTTCTTCTAATCCACGCGCGCAACAAGGCTTCAAATCCAGGTTCTAAAATCCGCGACGGCTGCTGCGACGGCTGCTCTCCTAGGTCAAGGAGCAACCTCCAAGTCGTGAAGCCTCTCTCTCTCTAAAAACGTGTAGGGAGGTCTAGGATACATAGCATGGGGCGTGGAGGCTTTATTTATAGAGGTTGGATGGGCCTTGAGGTGTGTACCCTAGCCCATCTATCAAAACGGCGTAGTTTTGATAAGTGACACTTCAAACTTTAAAATCTCTATCTTCCATCCACAATTTGGACATGGGCCTTCAGGAACAAATGATCAGCATGAAAAAATGATAGGATCGGTCCAAAAATATCTCTGCACGTCAATTTGCACGTGATATGGTGAATTCACGTGCAGCTCCAAATCAACTCAAACTTCTCCCCAAGCTTCCTTGCATCCTGTAGAGGCCTGAGAAGCAAAAATAGGCTTGCACGTGAAATGGGTGAATTCACGTGCAGCTCCAAATCCTCTGAAATTTCTGTGGTAGGTAGAGGACATCATTCTAAGCAACTGTTGTTCTTGCACGCCAATTGTTTGAGGCCATCTACTATATCAAAAGTGAGCTCCAGAATCTGCCAAAACAGCTTAAAAACGCATGTATTTGCAAATAGCATCTTCCTAGGGGTTAGAGCAAATATATATGATATATGAAGCAATAAGGCTCTAATCATGCTCTTAAACATCCTAAATAAACACTAGAATAACGGCATAAAATGCACGTTATCATAAAGTCCCCATAAATACTTAAGTCAATTAACAGAACTTGAATTATCACTAGACTCGAAGACTCGTAGAGTCGTAAGGTCAAAACCTTCTGACACTGTTAAGAAAATAGGACTTGTAGACTCGTAGATCGAAAGTCGTAGAGTCGAAGCCTTCGAATAGTGTAAAGAAAACCGGACTCGTAGATTGGAAGTCGTAGAGTCGAAGCCGTCGAACACGGTTAAGCAACTGGACGCGTAGACTCGTAGGTTGAAGGTCGAAGAGTCGATGCTATAAAGACTGGCAAACAAATGAAACTGTAACTCAAGGGTCGTAGAGTCGTAAACTCGTAGACTCAAGGGACACAGTCACTATAGAGAAATTGCCACACTTCCAGACTTGGAGATCGATGGCAGAGAGTTGTAGCTAAAGGGTCGTAGCTATACAGGAACTCAGTTTATGAGCCTCTGTGAAAGACTAAGGAAGAAAAGCGAAGTTGAAGGCTCGTAGAGTCGAAGATCTTCAGACCACTTAGTCAAATATAGTAAACAGAGAGACCCGAAGGTCGCAGACACGCAGAACTAGAGTCGTAGACTCGTAGCTATAATAATAGGTAGATTAGATGAACTCGAAGAAGTCACACTAAGCGCCATTCGAAGAGTCGCAGACTCGTAGAGTCGTAGATTTCAGTTAATAGAGTAACACAAAAGACTAATCCGACCTGAGCTCCTGCCTCGGAGACTCGAAGATATGAGTCGTAGATTCGCAGAAACGCTGTAAAGCCTGAAGCAAACTTTCGCCACTTTCAACGGGCTCTAACTGAAATCTTCGAGTCACCGAACCTACAAGGCATCTACCTCCGAGGCAAACTTACAACCCTAAACACAGTCACTTAGCGTGTCACGCCCCGGATTTCCAACCCGAGGAAACCGGTACGTGACTCCCCTTGTACCCACACGGAGGGCAAAGGGGTTAGGGTGCAAACCCTGAACATAACATTTTAAACATCCACAACACATTCAAAACAGTAGGGTTCAATAAAGCAATCCACAATCCAAAATAGTCTTTATTACAACAATCCTCTTTTCAATCCATCCCCACTGGGGTTACATCAATTCTCATAACAATAACAAATGGTAAACAAGAAGGTAAATAAGGTCTTCCACCTTGGGGTCCCTCCTAACGCCTGTATGTTCCTGAAAGAAAACACAACATAGAGGGAGGGGTGAGCAACCACGGCTCGGAGGGGATCATGTCTCCCCAGCCCATCCCATGCTCCTAGCATCTACATGGGTGTGTACAGGTGTAGTGTAGTGACAATAAAATGTAAACAGGTTGTATTCCACATTCACAAGGCACACACCTATCCACGGCCTCACGAGCTTAGCCACACAAGCTAACATAGCCACGACCACTCGAGCTTAGCCACACGGGCTAACATATCCACGCCCTCTCAAGGCTTAGCCACACGGGCTAACATATCCACGGCCTCTCGGGCTTAGCCACACAAGCTAACATATCCACAGCCTCTCAGGCTTAGCCACACAAGCTAACAGACAGTCCCGGGCTTCCACGACCACCGGGTTCCACAAACATAGCATACAAGGTCACCCAGGCATATTATCAAACACATAGCATACACACTTTTACAAGCATAATACCAAACACTTGACATGCATACATTCACAAACCCACAAACCCGGCCACACAAGGGCATATTATCAAACACTTGATATGCACTCACCATCCAACGCCAAAATACATCAAAAACCGCCATTGAAGGCCAACATCCATATAGGAGATCACACCTATATGGATTACATATATATATAAACAGGTATAACTCTATAATCTGCCCTAGAACCCTAGGACAGAGGAGGATTTAGGAAGAACAGAACCCCTACCTCAAGTAAAACGCAACAACACGAAGACTGTCCCGATCCCACGTCGAACGCCGTCCACCCACGAAGCACCGACCACCCACGCAAGACGCCCAGGCGGCAACCAGGAGCTCTCCTTCCCTCTCTCTCTCTCTCTCTCTCTGACGGCCGGGTGGAGCAACAAACCCTAACCCTAAAACAGAGGGGCTTCTCCTCCTTATATAGACAACACAACATCAAAACGATGTAGTTTTGATTAAGTGAATCCCAGGATCAAAATGACGTAGTTTTGATCACACAAGTTAGCACCTTTCCGCACCCATATAGGCCAAAATACTCGGAATTTCAACATGGTCCTTTGGAGAAAGATCATTAGAATGTCAAAACCAAGGGAACCATGCAAAAATATGGCTGCACGCCAATTTGCACGTGAATTCCCCAATTCACGTGCAACTCCAAATGCACTCCAAATGCTCTCAAACTTCACCCCTAGCCTCCTTGCATCATGTAGAAGACAACCACACTTGCACGTGAATTGGACCCATATCACGTGCACCTCACATACACGTCAGTTTGGCCTTGAAACTTCGTGGTAGATAGAGGACATCATTCTAAGCATCTTTCCTTTTGCACGTGAATTCATTGGAGTCCATTTACTAGGTCAAAATCTAGAAAAACTAGAGAAACTCTACTCAGAAGGCAAAACTGTGACTAACTCAAGGTACGGGTCCTTACATCCTCTCCCCCTTAAGACTTTTCGTCCTCGAAAAGAAATGACATACGAGGAAAACAACCACAAGCTACCCATTTGCCACCCGGCAAGCCACAACACCCAAATGAGTCATATATCGCACACAGCACATAACAGCACATAACAAAGTACCACCATAATCCATAACCACAATAATGCATATAACACATGTCCGCATGTCACGAATATACATCTCAAAACACATCACAAATAAGAACACATGTCTTTAAAAGACAATACAAATACACCAAATCGTACACAACTAATACAAAACACATCACTATCCCTTGGCCAACAGCCACCTCCCACGCTTAAGATTGTTCGTCCTCGAACAAGTCTGGGTGCTGCTCACGCATCACGGACTCACGTTCCCATGTCTCCTCCTCAATGCCACGGTGCTGCCACAGCACGCGAACCAAAGGAATAGCACGACCACGCAAAAGCTTCTCGCGCCGATCTAGGATACGGATAGGGGCCTCAACAACGGACATGTCATCCTCAATGTCCAATGTCCCCCAATCGATGACATGAGTGGGGTCAGGGTGATACTTCCTCAACTGGGACACGTGAAACACGTTGTGCACTCGACTCGCCCGCAATGGTAACGCTAACCGGTAGGCCACGGGCCCTACACGATCCAGAATCTCAAAAGGACCAATAAACCGCGGAGATAGCTTGGAACCTCGCCCAAACCGTCGATGGCCACGACGTGGGGAAACACGAAGAAACACATGATCACCAACAGAAAACTCTAAAGGTCGCCGCTGCTGATCCGCATAAGATTTCTGCCGACTCGAGCCGATAACAACCGTTGTCAAGTCAACTTAACCTTCTCGGTAGCCTCTTGAACCAACTGCGGTCCCAAGAGAGCTGTCTCCCCCCACCTCGGTCCAACACAAAGGTGAGCGACACGGTCGCCCATACAACGCCTCAAAAGGAGCCATCCTAATGGATGCCTGATAAGCGTTATTGTAGGCAAACTCCACCAAAGGAAGGTGAGTTGCCCACGAACCCCCAAAATCTAACACACAGGCCCGTAACATGTCCTCCAAAGTCCGATTCGTCCTCTCTGTCCGACCGTCGGTCTCGGGGTGAAAGGCTATACTCAAGTGAAGCTTGGTCCCCATAGCTTCCTGCAAACCTGCCCAAAAACGGGAAGTGAACCTCGAATCCCGGTCGAGACAACCGATGATGGTACTCCATGCGGTCTCACAATCTCGTTCATGTACAGTGGACTTAAGGTCTCAATGGAGTCCCGCTCGCGAACAGCCAAGAAATGGGCCGACTTTGTGAGTCGATCCACAATCACCCAAATCATATCTTTCCTCCCTGTGGTGGGTGGAAGACCGGTCCACAAAATCCATCGCTATGTGATCCCACTTCCACTCCGCTATGGGCAATGGTCGTAACATGCCCGCCGGCCGCCGATGCTCGGCCTTCACTTGCCGACAAGTGAGGCACCGCGAAACAAAGGCAGCCACATCGCGTTTCATCCCAGGCCACCAAAAATGTCCCCGAAGCGCATGGTACATCTTCGTACCCCCTGGATGCACAACAACTCTAGACCGGTGAAACTCCCTCATCACCTCATCCCCGAGGGAAGAAGCCACTACCAACCTCCCCCCGAAATGACAATTCATGCTCGGGACCCTCTCGTCCAGTCCTCGGATAGCTCACCGGCCTCAATACGAGCACGGAGAACCTCACACTCGATGTCACCCAGGTTGTTCCTCCCGGACGCGCCGGTACAACTCAGGCACAACCACCAAAGGACTCAGGGATTGTCCCACCATCACGAACCATAGGATGCGGCGCAACATCACCAACTGCTCCATCGGTTCCACTCTCTCATGGCCACCTCGGCTTTCCCTTTTCTCTCAACGCGTCGGCCACAATATTACCCTTGCCCGGGGTATAGGCAAGAGTAAAATCAAAGGTCCGCAAATACTCCACCCATCTCCTCTCGCCTCAAATTCAAGTCCTTCTGGGTAAAGATGTACCTGAAGGCTCTTGTGATCCGAGAACACCACAAACTTCTCCCCCAAGAGGTAGTGCTGCCAACTCTTCAGGGCGAAGATGACGGCCGCTAACTCAAGGTCATGAGTAGGATAATTCTGCTCATGAGGCTTCAATGCCTTGACCCATAAGCTACCACACCGTGCTCCTGCATAAGCACACACCCCAAACCAACCCCTGGACGCATCACGGTATACCTCATACCGAATATCCTCCCTAGGCAACCTCAACACAGGTGCGGTGGTCAAACGGGTTTTGAGAGTCTCAAACGCCTGCTGGCACTTGTCTGTCCACTCAAATTTCACTCCTTTCCTAGTCAACGCCGTCATAGGAGCCGCCAAATGGGAGAACCCCTCGACAAAACGACGATAGTACCCCGCTAAGCCAAGAAAACTACGGATCTCAAAAACGTTGGTTGGCCTCGCCCACGATGCCACGGCCTCAATCTTGGCCGGGTCCACCCTAACTCCCTCGGTGACACCACATGGCCAAGAAAGTGAACCTCCTGCGGCCAAAACTCACACTTGCTAAACTTAGCAAACAATGCTAGTCCCTCAAGGTTTGCAACACCGTTGCCAAGTGCTCCACATGCTCCTTCTTGGTCTTGGAATACACCAAGATATCGTCGATAAACACCACCACGAACGAGTCTAAGTATGGGGCAAAGACTTGGTTCATCAAATGCATAAATACTGCCGGCGCATTAGTGAGCCCAAAAGGCATCACTATCCACTCGTAGTGCCCATACCTGCACCGAAAGGCCGTTTTAGGGATGTCTCCCTCCCTAACCCTCAACTGATGATACCCCGACCGTAAATCTATTTTGGAAAACCACTGGGGCCCCACTCAACCGGTCAAATAGGTCATCTATCCGAGGCAACGGGTACTTGTTCTTCACGGTCACCGAATTCGGTTTCCCGTAGTCGATGCGAGACGAAGCGTGCCATCGGCCTTCTTAGCAAAGAGCACCGGAGCACCCCAAGGTGAGGTACTCGGTCTGATATACCCTTGGCCCACCAACTCCTCGATTTGCCTTTGCAGCTCCCTCAGCTCGGCTGGCCCCATACGATATGCTACTTGGGAAATCGGACCCGTTCCCGGCACCAACTCAATGGTAAACTCCACACTCCTCTGCGGAGGTAAACTCCTCAACTGGTCAGGGAAGACATCCTGAAATTGGTCCACAACAGCGGGCCACACCCTCTTCTCCACCTTACCTACCTCGGCAAGAGGTCGGGCTGCCAACCTGTGGGTAATGGCTCCCCACCGGTCCAACACCGGCCCGGCCCGACTCGCCTCACGGTCCCCACTCCCCCTGCAGGGTGCAAGAGATCCCTGCAGGTGTCACGAAGGATACACGCCTCCGGTAATGGTCTATCTTGGCTTGGAAAGCCATAAGCCAATCCATACCCAAGATCATGTCAAAAGTATGCAAAGGCATCACATGCAAGTCAAAACTCGGCTCCACCTCACCTATGGTTAACACACGATTCACGACACACACGCCGTACCTCAATCATGCCTCCCACCGGAGACTCCACAACTAGGGGCCTCGCGGCCTCCACACAAGCTAACCCCAAGCCGTCTATTATAAGCTCGGCAACAAACGAACATGATGCACCCGTATCGAAAAGAACGAGAAGCTAATGTACGGGAGATCAAAAGGGTACCTCTAACCACCGACGATCCTGCTCCACCCTCACTGGTGGGGGTGGTAGCTCGGCCTCCTCCTGGTACGTCGCCTCCGGTGCAAACACCCTTCCTTGTCCCGTGCCACCGGTCGGCTCACTCACCGGACGCTTCCCGCTAAGGTTGCCTCCGGCCTCGGTCTGCTGCCGCTCCGGCCTCCCCCGGGGTCGGGTCCGACTCGATCCTGCCCGACTAGCTTGCCACCGACGAGCTGGTCTCTCTCGCTGGTGTACGGAACCCGGCGTCACTCCTCATGCTGGATGCCATGCCTCCAACTCCCTTGTTGCTACTCCGGCAAACCCGGCTCAAATGGCCTTCTCGTCCACGGTATTGCATCGCCAGCTCTTCTTGGGACACTCCCTCTTGAAGTGGCCTTGCTCCCCACAAGAATGACAACTGCCGGGGAGTCCTCCTGCTGGACCTTCCTGTCTGCTACCGCCAAAGCTAGACCTCCCTGGGGGGCACCGATGGTTGTCCCCGGCCGCGAAAGGAACTGCTATCCCTTTCCTCGTCTTGGGCCGCTTGGACCCGGAATCACGCTCCAACCCACCCTGCAACGGGCGACCCCGATGGGTCCGCCTCCCATCATCCGGCTCCCTCTCGGCTACACGGGCCGTCTCTACGGCCTCGGCATAGGTCCTCAAGCGTAGAATTGCCACCCTCTGCCTAAGGGCTGGCCTGAGACCCAAGGTGAACTTGTGGGCCTTCAGGTCCTCCCTTGCCACGGTCTCGGGGAGCAAACCTACTCAAGCTCCGTAACCCCCGCTCATACTCAGGTACCGTCCTGGATCCCTGCTTCAGCCGCCGAATTCTTCCCTCTTCCGCCATCTCACCGATTCCGGAAGAACTCCTCATGGAAGAGTTGCAAGAACTCCTCCCAAAGCATGAGTTGCACCGCACGGCTCCCCCGCGACACTCGTCCACCACTCCAAAGCATCCCCCTCTAGCTGCCGAATTGCCGGTCGCACCTTATCCTCTTCCCGGGGTAGGAGAAAGGAGAACACATGCTCTATCTGCCTTAACCACCGTGGCTTGCCACGGGTTCACCTTCCCCCCTTGAATCGCGGAGGTTGTTCCTTTCGGAACCGTGTCACCACGTCATCCTCTCGCACGAGTTGGTACACCACCCGGCGAACTCTCATGCTCGCGAGGCGCCTCTCCTACTGGTGGTGGTGGTGGTGGCACCACCTGCTGTGTTGCCATCTCACGGCGCACCTCCTCCCGAACGTCCTGCCGGAGTCCCTCCCGTAGCTCTTGTACCTCCGGCCGGATGCCTTCTCGTAGCCGTGCCGGCAACAATGCATGCCCTCCAACGGACGGTCCCGCACCTGGACCCTCGTGGGCAGATGAATCATCGCCCACCGCCCCAAACGCATGTGTCACTCTCCTCGGCGGCATTCTTATTACACGAAGTAAGATGCACAACGTCAAAACAATTTTATAACCTATCGCGTCACTACCTCTACCCCACCGATCAATTCCACTATCACATGACATTGCACACATACATCGTATCAATCACATTGCACGATTCGGTACACATTGCCAAACAAATCGAGTTGCACATTTCACTTAATCATATGATCTTATCCACATTCGAAGACACATTCACAAAGAAATGCAACTAGTGCCCTAATGCCAATGCATGCAAACCACAAGACCGGACTACCCTAAGTACACCTTGGAGGCTCAAAGAGGACCATGTTGATCAGGCATGTCCCTCCAGGCTCCTCCAAAGGACTTAGGATAACCAGGTCCGCCCACTACCCTAGGCCAACTAGACCATGCTCGATACCATATTGTCACGCCCCGGATTTCCAACCCGAGGAAACCGGTACGTGACTCCCCTTGTACCCACACGGAGGGCAAAGGGGTTAGGATGCAAACCCTGAACATAACATTTTAAACATCCACAACACATTCAAAACAGGTAGGGTTCAATAAAGCAATCCACAATCCAAAATAGTCTTTATTACAACAATCCTCTTTTCAATCCATCCCCACCTGGGGTTACATCAATTCTCATAACAATAACAAATGGTAAACAAGAAGGTAAATAAGGTCTTCCACCTTGGGGTCCCTCCTAACGCCTGTATGTTCCTGAAAGAAAACACAACATAGAGGGAGGGGTGAGCAACCACGGCTCGGTAGGGATCATGTCTCCCCGGCCCATCCCATGCTCCTAGCATCTACATGGGTGTGTACGGGTGCGGTGTAGTGACAATAAAATGTAAACAAGGTTGTATTCCACATTCACAAGGCACACACCTATCCACGACCTCACAAGCTTAGCCACACAAGCTAACATAGCCACGACCACTCAGGCTTAGCCACACGGGCTAACATATCCATAGCCTCTCGGGCTTAGCCACACGAGCTAACATATCCACGGCCTCTCAGGCTTAGCCACACGGGCTAACATATCCACAGCCTCTCAGGCTTAGCCACACAAGCTAACAGACAGTCCCAAGGCTTCCACAACCACCGGGTTCCACAAACACAACATACAAGGTCACCCAGGCATATTATCAAACACATAGCATACACACTTTTACCAGGCATAATACCAAACACTTGACATGCATACATTCGAAACCCACAAACCCAGCCACACAGGCATATTATCAAACACTTGATATGCACTCACCATCCAACACCAAAATACATCAAAAACCGCCATTGAAGGCCAACATCCATATATGAGATCACACCTATATGGATTACATATATATATAAACAGGTATAACTCTATAATCTGCCCTAGAACCCTAGGACAGAGGAGGATTTAGGAAGAACAGAACCCCTACCTCAAGTAAAACGCAACAACACAAGACTGTCCCCGATCCCACGTCGAACGCCGTCCACCCACGAAGCACCGACCACCCACACAAGACGCCCGGCAAGAACCAGGAGCTCTCCTTCCCTCTCTCTCTCTCTCTCTCTCGACACTGGTGGAGCAACAAACCCTAACCCTAAAACAGAGGGGCTTCTCCTCCTTATATAGACAACACAACATCAAAACGACGTAGTTTTGATTAAGTGAATCCCAGGATCAAAACGACGTAGTTTTGATCACACAAGTTAGTACCTTTCCGCACCCATATAGGCCAAAATACTCAGAATTTCAACATGGTCCTTTGGAGAAAGATCATTAGAATGTCAAAACCAAGGGAACCATGCAAAAATATGGCTGCACGCCAATTTGCACGTGAATTCCCCAATTCACGTGCAACTCCAAATGCACTCCAAATGCTCTCAAACTTCACCCCTAGCCTCCTTGCATCATGTAGAAGACAACCACACTTGCACGTGAATTGGACCCATATCACGTGCACCTCACATATACGTCAGTTTGGCCTGAAACTTCTGTGGTAGATAGAGGACATCATTCTAAGCATCTTTCCTTTTGCACGTGAATTCATTGGAGTCCATTTACTAGGTCAAAATCTAGAAAAACTAGAAAAACTCTACTCAGAAGGCAAAACTGTGACTAACTCAAGGTACGGGTCCTTACATAGCGACATTGTCAGCTAGGGTTTGTACAGTAAGTCTGCGCCGTCCCGAGCAATTGAGCGCATTAATGACGCATTAATTGCTGCCAACTACCATCCTCGGATGAACGGACAAGATCAACTGCATGCCAAATACGCACTATGGGCATCTGATCTGTAAATCTAAGCAGATCAACCCATCCCTTGACATTCCACATTTTCAGTGGCGGGAAGTCAGTCTGTCGGGATGGACATCATGGCGCACAAGCACTTTAATCTTAAAAATATATCTTTCACGCACTTAGCGACAGAATCAAGAGTTTAACCTCTCTCTAAAAAGATGGAAACACACAGAACACAAGATAATGGTTCTGATATACTTGAAAGAAATAATTTCTTGTGAACCAACACAAGTGTTCCAACGCAAGAGAGAGACTCTGAGAGAATCTTTCTAAGTGCTGTGCGCCGCGGTGAACCAAGAACAAGAGTAATCCATCTGATTATTCAAGAACCTCTTGTTCATCAAAGATCTAGCACTTCCATTAAGTCTTGATCTTTGTGTTGTCTGTTATCCACACTTCGATCTATCATAAGCCTTCTCTTTCACAACTGAGATCTGAAGAGAAAATAGCATTTACTCTTATTTCAGTTTTGTCTGATAGTTCATCATCACTCACGCTATCCTCAATACTACTGTCATCCTCTCCATAAATATTTCCATCATAGTTATCTGTAGAGGAATCCAAAACCAGCTAATAGTCTAGCTTCCGCACGCAACGTAAGTCTATTTACCCCCCCTCTAGACTCACTTTGGGACCTACATCCTGAATTAGACAACATGCGAATATCATTACTCTTCGTATAGCAAAGTAGTAGATTTTACGCACTTGACTTGATGCTCCCACTATTTATAATATTAAATCTCCAAGATATCGAAGTATTTGAAGTACTAAGCCTCTCACTCATTGATAAGTCCAAAAACATAAATTATAGACATGAGTTAATCAAACGGTCTGGATTAAGATAAATCTATAAATCAGTCATCTAGCAATAGGATAAAATTCTTTATATAATGCAACAGACATTAGTTGAATAATTTATTCTATCATGGTTCTGTTCAATATGAATAGATACATACTGATGCTACTATTTATAAACTATTTATAATGATCCTAGATTAGATCACTCGCACTATGGAAATAATTTGCATCACAATCTTATCAGAATAGAGCATCTCAAACTTTATTTACAGATTGTAAATAAATTTTATACTTAATCTAGTTAGTAGATCTATTGTACGTGTCTCATATATATCCAATAATAGACTTTAACAAGTAACAGAATGTTATGATGCATAGTCACACAAGAAAGCATAAGAATGCAATCTAATAAATACTTTAGCAAAATATATTTCAATTAATCATAACTTTATGTAATTAAAATTACGTATTATTTTATATAATATTATTCCAATGACCATTAAATTATGAAAAATATTTTTTATTATCTCTAGATTGATATTAAAATATTTAATTTGTTTAATCCATACAGGGTAAATGAGGAAATCCTTATATTTTTTGAAATTAAAGATTATTTTTTTGTTTTATCCGGTTAGGGTGCAACTTTCCAACATTTTAATTTTCATCTTAAAATTTTCTTTTCCATGAAGAAAAAACTTTCTTAATGTCTACGAGGATTATATATCCAGATCTGTCTCTCGCAATCGCACCATACGAACCTAGCCAGCTTCGCAAAGTGACTAATAATGGAGTTCCTTGACGACGAACCACGTCCGAGGTTCATGTTCCAATCTCGTCCCCTTCCTTGCTCATCTGCTTCCTCGTCCGTCGCGTCCCCACAGACTCAAAACGAACTCAACAAACCATTTCTATTCCTCTGCGTCTCACTCTCCGTCTCCCTCATCCTAGTCGCCCTCTTCTTCCTCCGTGCTTCCCAAACCCTTCAAATCATCCTCCTCTGGCTCGCCTCTTCCCTCCTCCTCGCCCCCTTCGCGCCCCCCTCCCTTACCGGCGGCGACGTCCGCGTTGGCCGAGGCCCCATAGTGCCCTTTCCCGATCACCAGGACCTCAAAGCAGACCCCCAGCCAGAACCCAAATCATCTGGCCGTCGGTCCCGGGTGCCTCCTCGTAGAACCGAGCAAGTGGGTTTCGTCCCTTTCGTAAGTTTGTCCGACAAGATCTATGATAAAGATGAAAATTTGGGGCTGCTTCCTTCTCCTTGTGATGACAATGTAGTTGAAGAAGGAGAAGGAGAGTGGAGCGATGCAGATTTAGGGCTGCTTAAGAAGCAGGTGCTGAAGCATCCCGTGGGGGAAGCCCAGGAGGTGGGAGATCATAGCTGAGAGCTTTAGGGGAAATCATAATTTGGATAGTGTGATTAGAATGGGGAAGGCCTTGGGGGAGAGGAAGGCTGCTGAGGATTCGTACTCCCAGTTTCTGAAGAACCGGAAGCCGCTGGATTGGAGAATTGAAGAAGAACAAGGCAATGCTAATGCTGGTGTGGAGCCTGTGGATGATGGCGGGATTGGTAAGGAAAGCAGCTGGACTTCTGGGGAGGACATTGCGCTGCTTAATGCTCTCAAGGCGTTCCCAAAAGAGGCATCCATGAGGTGGGAGAAGATTGCGGCTGCAGTTCCAGGCAAATCCAAGGCTGCCTGTGTCAAGAGAGTTGGTGAGTTGAAAAAGGGTTTTAGGAACGCCAAGGCTAATTCCGAGGCTTAGGTGAGGCCTGCCTTAGGGCATTGGTTTGTTAATTCAATTGTATCTCACTAGATTAGATATGGTTTTTACATGTTTTTTTTTATTAGTTTTTGTCTTTTTTGTTGAACATCACTGTTTTAATATTTGATTTTGGGTTTTTATGCCAGTTTATATAGAGGCATGAAATGTTACGTTTTAAAAATTAAAATATAGACTCAATGTTATTAACTAACAATTCAATTGACTCATGAGAGCCGGGACCAATAGTGCAAGTCTTTGAAATTTTGTGGTAGTAAAGCTGTGCTTCTAGGGAATTTGATAAATATGTTCCTGTCTGTTCATATTAGTTTCTTCCCTTCATTTTCAGATGGGCTGTCGATGGAAGATATCTGATAGTTTGGCTGTCGATGGAAGATATCTGATAGTTTGGATATTATTGTTGTTAGTAAAATGCCATTTTAGAGGGCTGTTATGATTGGGCATTTAGTAAGATGTTCAATAGGTTGACTGTAATATTGAATTTTAAGGGTTTTGCAACCTCTATCTATCCCTTGTCCTACCTGCTCTTCCCCTCCAAGTTCCATTCTACTCGATTCAAACTACTCTTAAAAGATATATTTATGGATGGTGTTAGCACGGAAAAGAAAAGATCTTTCCTATATATTGACTGTTATTCAATATTGAATCTCAGGGTTATTAAAACTGACAGCTGATTTGGAGTGAGTGTAAGAAAAGGCTGCTTTCTTACCGTTTATCATTTTTTGTACTTCAATCCTTTGCCGTGCCCCCACTTTTCTTCTGATCTCCATTTTACTCAATTCAAATCCTTAGAAGAAATATCTACCAATGGTGTTAGCAAGAAAAAGAAAAGATGTTTCCTATATATTTGCATGAAGTTTGTGTATTTGCAAAAATAGCTATACCATTTTCAAATTTTGCTGTCTCCTATTATAGTAGACACATTGTTTGTTGGCTTCGTCTATCATTTTAGCGTATTTTGAAGCAATGTTCTAAAATAGGACTTGGACAACGGTTTGGGCGAAAAACGGCCAGTAGCAGCCTGTCTCCCTGCCCAAGGGGTCTAGATGGCCAAAAATGGCCGTCTAGACTGTCTAAACTGTCATTTCACCATTTAGATATCCTTTTCTAAAAGAAATAATAGAAATCCTGCCCAGTAAAACAGCGCCATTTTGCTGAGTGGAAAAAAACGAAATTCGAGGTGTGGGGAAGAGAAAAGCTGGGGAGAGACGGAATTTTTTTTAACCGCACTTCACATTGCACACAGCATAAACAGGTTTTCAATCTGCGACAGCCTTGATATGCTCTCCACCATTTGACTTCTTCCATCTGCGACAGCCTTCTAGCACAACAACATCACACTGGCACAATCAGCGGCTCCTTACCAACACAGGCAGTGGAAGCAGAGGTGTCAGTCCCTCCCTCTCCTAGTCTCCTCCCCCACCAGCTTTTCTCTTCTCACTCACGCAACAGCCAAGCTCTCTCCCTGCCATGTTTTGTCTTCTTTTCTATTTTTTTAACCTCTTCACTCAGCTGTTTTTTTCCTTTTAATCTATTTATCATTGTGCTGTACTTTGCTGTCGTGGGCATTTTTTTCTGTAGCTTCTAGAATTCAATATATATTGGAGCAACTGAATCATATATTAATAGGGAGAATTTAATAATAATTCATATGCAATTGAATTAATGTACAATACTACAATGTATTTGATATAAACATGTAGTGTGTATCCGTGTATGTCATTTGTTTTTAATAGTTAATGGATGGACTTGGAAGTTGGAACATCTTCAGCCCCATCAATTGCGAACTCTATTCTCAAGCAATATTGCTGGGGAGTACGCCAAAATTAATGATCCGAAAAGTGTGTTAAAATAATGAAGAGAAGTGAAAAAGAAAAATGCAAAAGAATATTTTTCCTTGTATCGTATCGTCCGTACAATATTACATGAGATTTTATAGGAATAAAAAATGCCTATTCTAAACAATTACAATTACTTCTTACTAATTACATCTTTAATTCTTATAATTACTCTTTAATAAGATAGATAATTTTACTCAAAGATTTGAATCAATAAAGAAACTTGAATTTTTTTCCTTTAATACTCCCCCACAAGTTGGAGTGTGGATGTCTAGAACTCCCAACTTGCTAAGATGTATTTGAAAAGCAATCCGGCCCAATGATTTTGTGAAGATGTTAGCAATTTGTTTCCCTGTTTGTACATAGGCTATTTCAATCTTCCACATTGAATTTGTTCAATGTGTTTGGTGCTTTCATGATACACCGAATTCGCTGCTATATATATGGCGGCTTGGTTGTCACAAAACAATTTTGTAGGCTCACTATGGTTAACATGTAAGTCTTGTAACAAGTATCTTAGCCAAGTGAGTTCACAGGTGATCGCTGCCATAGACCTGTATTTGGCTTCTGCTGAAGATCTAGACACAGTGGTTTGTTTCTTACTCTTCCGAGACACAAGTGCTTTCCTAAAGAATATATAATATCTTGTGACTGACCTCTGTGTTGTTACGCATCCAACCCAATCTGCATCACAATATCCAAGTAATTTCAATTTGTTATGTGTTGGGAAGAATAATCCTTGGCCTGGGGCCTTCTTTAAGTAACGCAGGAGGCGATGTACAACATCAAGGTGTGGCTTTCTTGGTTGTTGCATAAACTGACTAAGAGTGGAGACAAAATATGTGATATCTGGTCTGGTGATAGTAAAATAGATCAATTTTTCGACTATTCTACAATAATGAGTTGGATCCTTGAGAAGGTCACCATCAGTTGGGGTTAACTTCAAATTTTGTTTCATTGGAAATGTAGCAGGCTTTGCACCAAGTAAACCTACTTCTTCCAATATATCCAATGTATATTTCCGTTGACAAATGGAAATACCAGCCTTGGAACGTGTAACCTCTATCCCAAGGAAATACTTCAAGGGTCCAAGGTCCTTGGTTCGAAAATGTTTGTTTAGGAATCGCTTGAGATCACTAATTGCATCTGCATCGTTTCCTGTGATGATCATGTCATCAACATAAAGTACGATGGCAGTAATGGAGTTACTGGACACCTTAGTGAATGGAGAATAATCTACCCTTGATTGTTGGAATCCAATATTGTGGATCTCAGAAGAGAATTTGTGAAACAAACTTTGAGATGCTTGCTTGAGGCCATACAAGGACTTATTGAGTCAACACGCAACGTGCTCCCCCTGTCGAGGATAGCTAGGTGGAGGATGCATATATACCTCCGCAGTGAGATCGCCATGGAGGAAGGCATTTTGGACATCCAATTGGTGGAGGGGCCAGTCATGAACTGTAGCAACAGTCAAGAGGCAACAGGGACCATGGTCCATGTGTTATTGGCTTCAAGGGCATGAAGCTCGGCTGCCAAGGCATCAACCCACTTTAAATCTTGTCTGGCCTGCTCATAAGACACTGGTTTGACCAAGGAAGAGACATGCTGTATAAATCGCTAATGAGGAAGGGACAAATGGGAGGAGGATACATACCGAGCAAGGGGGTATCGTGTGCCAAGTGTGGACGAAGTGGCAGCTGTTGGATCCCATTTTGTTCGGGTTGGACATACTAACTCCATTTTTATATACTTGCCTGCTAATGTCGTATACCTTGTTGAACATGCCCTTAAGGATTTCCCACTACCAAGAAATGGTTTGGAGTTGATATTAATCCCAATTTGCACAAGATGGATACACTGACACGAACAAGGAAGCTCAAAATTGATAACCTTTGTTGCAAGCTCCTAAAGTGCCCCAAGACCAACACCAAGTGATAGAGGATGAAATTTGGAGATTAACGCACTTGACTGAACTCAATTCCGATGTAAAACGAAGAACTTATGGCCAAGACAATATGCGTCGGAAAAAGGCATACTTGCCAAAAGACGATCAATGCTCCTGGTCAAAGGGCCCGAAAATGTGACATGGAGCAAGGATCCGAGCCTTTCATTGATCTGGACTAAGCCTCCACTGATGCGGAGTAAGGATCCGAGCTTTCCATTGATCCAGATTAAGCTTTAATCATCTGGAATAGCCTTCCATTGATCCGGATCCGAGCCTCCACTGACCTTCGACCCGGCCAACCTTTGACCTTCGCTGATTGGCTTATCCACGTGCTCGTTCACTGTTTCTTCATAGGATGTGTTTGTATTAGCTGTGCAGATGCTTTTCAATGCCTGTTGGTCACATGTGCTCATATGAAACCATAAAGGGCAACCATAGGTCGTTAGTCCACCCGACATAAGATGGAATTAATTGAAAAATAAAAAATGTTGGCATGAATAATACATCAATAAATGCAGCAATAATGAGGCTACGTCCAAAGGCATTAAAAAGGGGGTCCTTCCCCTCATGCCCAGAGACTTACACCTAGAGACGACTCCCAAGCTTACACCCAAAAACACCCAGAGTTTTTTTATGCCCAAGAGTTACGCCCAATCTCTTTCATCCTCACACAAGCCTTTCTAAAAACTATCTCCTTTCCAACTCCTCTTTTTACCAGCCTTTCCCGAATATCTTGTTCCAGTTAACACAAAAATAACTCCAGTTCTGCCCACCTTCTTTCCTACATTTCCATCACAAAAAGCAAAAACAAAAAAATAATTCCTTTTCATCCCCTCATTTCTTATGCCTGCTCTCCTTATTTCTAGCCACAAAAAAATCTTAATTTCAAAAAAAATATCACTCTAGTCTCCAAGTACAAATTCAGTTTGAGTTTGACAAGTCTTGCTGCGAGATTTGTTATTTCTAGTTTTAAGTAGGCGACTATCAACGCGCATAGGACAGTTCAAACGGCCGGCCGGAGTTGAAGCCCAAAGTCGGTTCAGTTAATTTATATTTGTTTATTTATTACTTTTAGTTTATTTATATGTATACTCGATGTAATGCTCAGTATTTTCCTTTTTTATATTGTTGGCATATGTTGTATTTTCTTTGTATTTTTCCTTTTTTGTATGTTGTATATGGTGTATGTTGTAATATATAAAGTATAGTAAAAAAGAGAGCAAAGAGAGGCTTAAAAAAAGAGAAGATAAAGAAAAAGAAAAAGAGAGAGTCAGTTGTTATTTGATTTGTGGATGTCACAATCACACATATTACTTTATATGTTATTGTGTTAGTTCATAGTTTTATCCTTTAAAAATACATATATTTTTTAAAAAAGAACATGTGCTAGTTTTTTAGTTTTAATTCTTTCAAAAAACCAACAAAAAACACGTTTTCAAAAAAAAAAAAAAAAAAAAAAAAAACATTTTCCAACTAAAAACCACAAATGTTTAGGACTTCAATTTTCGAAACAAAAAAAAAAAACAAAACAAAAAAAAAACAAAAACAAAAGGAAAAACAAAAACAAAACCTTTTGGATTCCCTATGAAATTTAGGGTAAATCAATTGTAAACATAACTTCGAAAAATAACTTAGCTAAATAAAAAAACATAGATTTACTAGGAAAATCATAGTGCCTCGATCCAATTACAATAGTGAAAATAAATATAAACCTCATCGTTCGAATATAGATACTAAAAGGGCGCTATAGGGGTGCTAATCCTTCCCTAGATGTAACCAACTCCCGAACCCTTCTCTAATAATGTAGATCACACTTTAAATTACTTAAAGTAGAGGGTATCCAACTGTACCCCAAAAATAGTTGGTGGCGACTCTAAATTTCTCATCATTGGTTTAGTTTGCATTCACGGTTCACCCCAAATGGGCCCACACAAAAACCGGTGATGACAACGCCGGTGTGGTCAAGCAAGAAGGCATAGTTGACATGATAATCTTGGAGATGAATAGGGGCTCGGGTGGGGCGTTGAGAATGACGAAGCGGTGGTTGGGCAAGCGGCAGATTCAAGGAAGTGAGGGGCGGGGTGGTAGCATTCGTGATGGGTTCAGTACCCACGATGGGTGAAGAGGGAACATTGATAATGGGTGATGAGGGAGTTGAGCATGAGGAAGGTGCATCATGGTTAGGATAGGAAGCATTCTCATCAAGGGGAATAGGTAAGATGGGATGATCAGGTTCATGGTCTGGTGGTGAGGTACAAAAAGGAAAAGAATATTCATGGAAGACAAATAAGTAAGATGGGATGATCATGTTCATCCCGTGATGTGAAGAATTTCTTTGTGTCAAGATCATATGCCCAATACCCCTTTTGGCCAAGAGGATAGCCAACGAAGATGCAACGACGAGCACAGATATCAAACTTGTGAGTAGGTGTGAGGTTGGTGGCAAAGCATAAACATCCAAAAATTCGTATATGAGAGTAGGTTGGTGAGCTACCATGTAGGACTTCATATGGAGATGTGTGAGAAAGCAAAGGTGTAGGAAGCCAATTGATGAGATAACAGGCTATTTGGATGCTTTCGTAAGACCCGCAAAATTTTTAGCTATTTAAGTTCTTACTTAAAGAGTAATAATAATAAAATAATAATAATGTTATTGTTAACAATAGTTAGAAAGGATATTTTAGATATTATCACGATAAAAATAAGCACCCAATATAGTCATTCAAATAACATGTGACTAATAAGTAGTCGTTAGAATAGTAACTAGCCGTTATGAATAGTATCTGTTTGGACTTCCATAAATAAGTATGAGCATGAGATTTTATTTATAAGAGAGTATAGAAGTAAGAAGAAGAATAATAAGAGTTATGGCATCAAGTTCTCAAGTACGCCATCCGAGAATAGTGTACGCGATGAAGATCGGCGAGCAATACGACTTGAAGTTACAAAGCTATGCTTTGCTATAGATGAGCTAAATGCTCGTGTCCAATGGCTGCAATATAATGCAACGAGACACGGGGAGAAGTTTGAGGTTATTCGTGCGACAACCACGACAATGTTAGCCGAAGGGTTGTACAACTCTCTATCGCCGAAGCACAACACGTCTTACGCACCTACGCTAATACAATTCAAGAAATTTTACGAAGGCCATAGAATATGATATTAATGTTTATATTTAAGTTTATAATATTTTATGCTATAATGTTATCTTACTTTATTGTTTATTGATTATGCAATTATATTATTTTATCCGCGTAAATATTAAATATGTTATAAAAAAAATAAAATAATTTCTTATATGTCATAAAAAGTTTAGATGCTATATATTATGTCATTTAGTTTCTTAAGCCAAATTACTATGGGTAAGTAAGTATTATAAGCCTTAACTTTACCAAAAGTATAAAACATAGGTAAGGCCCAAAAATTTGAATGAGGCAGATTCTGGAGGTCCCATTCAAAAATTCATAACTTGAGTTATACAGATCCAATTGACATGAAACCAAAGCCCATTTGTTCATTTATGACTTAGCTAAAATGTGTAGAAATTTCAGAATTTAATATGAATCCAATAAATTCCAGAATTTAAAATACTACACATAGGTTTAGTATGAACGGGTAAACATTTTAGTACGACTTTAAAATTCAATAACTTTTGTTATACATATTTAAAAATTATAAAATTGATACCCATTTGTAGATATTTGAGTTAGTAATGCAATACAATTGGCCATTTGTCGAAAACTACAAAATTAAAAACGTTATAATTGAATTAGTAGGGAGTACACCAATGTGGACTTTTGATGCCAAAGGAACCTTCTAGGTTGAAAAGTCTTAAAACATTTTTTAAGTGGTAGGAGAAGATACCCACGTTTTAAGAGAGGATAATAGGAATAAAATAAAGTATTTTATATATTTTACATAATTTAATTTGATGCTAAAGTCAAATTCATACACTACTTTCACACTACACACCTACCACCATCCTTGCCTATATAAGGAGTGTCTTGCCTCTCCTCTTAAGCACAAATCCCTCAAGCCACACCACGAAATTTCCCTCTCAAAACACTCCCTTAAGCCCTCTTAACATCCCAAATACTCTACTCAAATCCTCTTTTGCTTTTGGTACTTACCAAGCGTCGAAGTTCTACGAAAGGTAATACTTAAGATTTTTGAAATTTTTAAGTCGCTTCTTATTTATTATGTAGATCTATATGGTTAGTTTTACCACCTCATATATACTATATTCATGGTTGGTTTTACCACCTTACATATGTTATTTATATGATTAGTTGTACCACCTCGTATATACATACATGGTTGGCCTTGCCACCTCATATACATACCTGTGTAATTATTTTAAATTATAGTATTTTATCATAGCGTTGTCATTCTATAATTCAAGTGAAAAGATGAGAATATTAACTTATGTTTTTATTTTTATTTTAAGGTTCTAGATATCGGAAGATTGTAAGGAACGACTTCCAAAATGAATTCCCCCCGACAATCGCCCTTCTTCTTCTTGCAACCCCAATTGTTAATGCTTCAACCTCACAAACTATCCCCATCCTTATCTCCTCCTGATCTTCCCTTTAGACCCGTGTCTAATATCCCCTCATGGTTAAGATGGAAGACACGTAGGAAAAATAAGCTTATCGCACGTCTTTTCCGTTCACCCAATACAAGAAGTAAATCTTATTCAAAAACTCTCAAGGCATATAACCTAGTTAGTGCACAACTCAAGGCTTATGATGCATGGGATCGAAATAGGATATGGAACAGCAATAGAAGTGGGAACCCAAATTAATATTCAACCCCACAAGCACGGTATGCCTATTAAAAGATATAAGTTAAAGTATGATATATATATATATATATATATATATATATATATATATATAAAGGAGATATGTGTGATATTGAACTTTTCAAGCATTAATGCTAATTTAGTGTTTTGATATTTTTTTTTAATAAGGTTTAGAACGCGGAGAACGACAAGCGGATAGTAAGGGTTTTTCTTTTCTTTATTCTTACTTTTCTCTTCCTCTTTATCTTGTTTTATTTGGAATTATTATTGTAAGAGTTTTATGTTTCTTATTCCATTTTATTGTTGAGAAGATTAGATTAGTCTCTTTTTAATCTCTCTTGGTAATCTATGCTATTGATTGGGGTAGATAACCATTTTGATATTCGTGGTTATCCTTGTTAACCTTGAATGTTTTAATATGCCTCATGTTATGTATGTTAAAGTTGTTATAACCTCTTATGATTAGACAAAGTAAGTTTATAATGGGTGGTTCCAGAAAGACCTCCAATGCATTGGGTAAAGAACATCACCGGAGAGTGTCAATCCAGTTGATAATATGTTATGTTATGATATGGTATCCGGGTAGTTAACCTGGATCATGATGTTATGATACGATGTTCAAACATAATCTTCCATGTTATGATTTTCTTGTGAAATGTTGATCATGTATGATGTGTAAATATTATATTTATATCTTCATGATTTTTCCTTACCCACTTATGTTTACCCTTACTGGGCTATTTGAGCTCACCCTTTTTTATGATTTCTTTTCCAACCCCAGGTAATTAAGGGATGGAGAAACTAGGATAAGGAGTCGAGAAGTGCTTGGAAATAAAGTTGTGTGAAAATTTAAAGATTTATTAAGTTATTTGCTCGTGTGCTTTGTTATGTAATAATGGGTTATGGATACTTAGTCTCTAAACCCCTAAACCTTAAAGATCTTGGATTGAAATTTGTAATAATGAATGGTTTGTTTGATTAAATAAGTAATAGTTTGAAATTGATATAAAATTTGTATATTTATTTTCCGCTAACGCACCCGGTTTGGAAGTCTCAAATTTGGGGGCGTTACACTTTCTCCCCAAAAGCTCAAGGGTAAATTGGCTTGAAAGCGAAGAGCGCATCCTGCATTCAAGGGGTGACGATGTTTGCGCTCAACAACACCATTTTGTTGGGGTGTGTGAGGGCAAGAATGTTGAAAAATAGTTCCATGATCATTAATAAAAGATTGCATGGATGTGAACTCTTTCCCATTATCAGTCCAAATTGCTTTAATATCACAATGAAATTGAGTTTTAACCCAAGAAAAGAAAAATTTCAATAGTGGTTGTGTCTCATATTTAAAACTCATAAGATGAATCTAAGTATAACGAGAAAAGTCATCCACAATGGTGAGAAAATATCGGGCTCCGGAATGAGAATTTACCCTATGAGGTCGCCAAATGTCACGATGAAGTAAATCAAAAATTGAACTTGACGAAATAAAACTATGAGAAAATGGTAACCGTGTTTGTTTGGCCAGAGGACAAATGTCACAAACATGGTGGGAGTTACAAAAAATTCCTGAAATAGTTTTGGATAATGCTTGGAGGGGTGCAATGGAGGGATGTCCCAATTGTTGATGCCATAGATTGGAAGTGCTTTTGATGTTGTTGGTTAAGTGTGGATTTTGGTTGTGTTGAAGGTAATACAAACCATTATATTGCTTGCCTAGGCTAATCGTCCTCTTCATGTCCACATCCTGCACCACACAAAAATCAGGGGAAAAGGTGACATTACATTTCAAGGCTTAAGTAAGTTTGCTAACCGACAATAGATTAACCCAAAATTTTGGAACATGTAACACCTCATCAAGAGTTAAGTATGATGATAGTCGTATGGTCCCAGTGGACTTAATCTCTGTTCTACCACTGTTGGGTAATTCCACAAAATCACAATACACACCATCTTTATTGTGTATTGGTGAAGAAGTAGATATGTGATTAGTCGCACCACTATCCACAATCCAAAATGAATTTGAAGGAATGTCATGACAAGTAGTGTTGCAAGTAGATGTATGTATACCTATAGCGTTTGCAAATGACTGGTCATTACCATTCTCTTTTCGAATCATGGCCATGAGTTGATTGTATTCCTTAGTGGTAAATGTGACTCTTTCATCACATGAGTCTTTGGCGGGTTCATACCTACTATTTTGAGCATTGTGCACAGTCGGTTTCTTCCCCTTTGGCTTCATATTTTTTTCATGAAGTTTGTGGCCAATTGGAAAGCCATGTAAGTATTAGCATCGATCAACAAGATGCCCATCTTGATTACAATAACTACATTTAAGTAGTCTCCTTGAGGTATTGTTTTCTTATGTCGTGGAAAGACGAGATAATGTAATCCCAGATGTCCAGAAGTTTAGTAACACCAGGTTTCAAGGTCATAGCTACTACTATGCAGTATGGGGTCACATGGCCAGATTCTATTAGTGGAGGTATCCGATATAAGCTTCTAGAATAGAGATAAAGACATCTAGAAAGAGCTTGTATCCCACGGAGAGAAAGAAACCAGTAAGAAGTTTCTTCACTTACTGTCAGAAACAAGGACATGATGAGACTTCATACTGGTGGAAGCCAAAGCCCATTACCATGAACGACAAGTTTGCTATACTTGTAGACTTAGAGGTTTGTGATAAGTGTGGCAGTGAACATCACAGTGCAAGGAAAGTACTTATTCCTGAGCAGAATAAGAAGAAGAACACTGTGAAGGTTTAAGAGAAAAGAAAAGAGAAAGCATTTCAGAAGACTATGAAGCCTAAGCCTCAGGGGGAGTACTTCAAGTCTAAAGTAAAACAGGAAGAGCGCTTCAAGTCTAAAGTAAAATAAGTCTACATGGCTAAAGGGAAGGAAGTGGCTTATATTGCTGAGATTGCATTAAAGGCAGACATCAAAGACAGACAGTAGATACTTGATAGTGGCTGCTCAGGTCACATGACTGGTGATCTAAAGAAATTGTCAGATGTGAATAAAGACAAATCTGGCAAGGTAAGATTTGGCAATGATAGCTCTTTAAAAATTAAAGGGCTAGGATCTGCCAAGTGGGGAAAGAATAAACTGAAGGACGTCCTGCATGTTGAAGGTTTGAAATACAATCTGGCATCTGTTAGTCAGCTGTGTGATGCAGGTCATGAAGTGACCTTTAGAAAAACTGGTTGTCAGGTAAAAAATGAAAATGACAACACAGTAGCAGCTGGAAGGATAGATGGGGACTTGTATGTGATTGATGAAAACAAGACCCATAGCTATCTTATAATGAAGGTATAAGAGAATGAACTCTGGCATAGAAGACTAGGACATCTGAATCAGAAGAACATAAGGAGGTTTGTTAACTGCATGGCCATCAGAGACATCCCAGACATCAAAAGAGAAAGAAAGCATGTTTGCTCAGTATGCTTACATGGAAAACAAAGCAAATTTCATTACATGGTAAAAGAGTATAGCTCGGAAGCAACTCTGGATATTGTGCATACGGATTTGTGTGGACCAATGAGAAATAAGGGACTCAATGGTGAGAGATATTTCATCCTGTTTGTGGATGATTTCACTAGGAGAACTTGTATTATGTATCTAAAGCACAAGACAGAAGCTCTGGAATGCTTCAAGAAGTACAGAAGAATGGCTGAGAATGACTATGGTCAAAGGATTAAGTTCTTGAGATCTGATCAGGCTACTGAGTTTACTAATGATGTCATTGAATGGTATTTGAATAAACATGAGATTCAGAGAAAAACTCCACAACAAAACGGAGTTGTTGAAAGAAAGAACAGAGCTGTCATTGAAATGAAGCAGAACTCTACAACTGGAAGCTAATCTTCATACAAGGTTTTGGACGGAGGAAACAAGAACAACGGAGATACCTTCTGAACAGAGAAACACTAAGACCAAGGATAGACTGCATGCCTTATGAATTATGATGTGGGAAGAAATCAACAGCCAAGTACTTTAGAATATTTAGGAGTCCTTGCTTTGTAAAGATAAAGGAGCAAGGAAGTGGAAAGCTTTATGCCAGATCTGAGGAAGGAACATTTGTTGGGTACTCATTTTAGACAAAGGGCTATAGAGTATTTCTTATAAGACTTGGAAAAGTAATAACTTCAAGTGAAGTTAAGGTTGACGAGAATTGGAAGAAGATTGTGACTGAGGATGAAGACCTAGAATTTGAAGAAGAAGAATCTCAGGAAGAAGAAAAGTCTGAGCATGAAAAAGGAAAGAAGAATGAGAACACAGACTTAGAGAAGTCTGATGAAGACGAGAAGGAAGAGTCCCATCTAGGAGAAGATTCAAGTAAGAAAACTAGCAGGACATGGTCCAATGTACATGACAAGGATCAGATCCTTGGTGATCCCAAAGCATGTGTAATAACCAGGAGAAAATTTACAAGATCTATTGCATTGCTCTTACAAATTAAACCAAAGTCAGTTGGAGAGGTAGTAAAGGATGAAGCTTGAATTACGAGAATGGATGAAGAGCAAGATTAGATTGAAAAAAACAAGACATGGGAGTTGGTTCCTAGACCAAAGAACAAGAATGTCATCGGCACAAAGTGGGTATTCAGAAATAAACTGAACGAGGATGGGAAGGTTGTGAGGAATAAGCCTAGGCTGGTATGCAAAGGATACTCTCAGATTAAGGGTATTGATGTGGATAAAACGTTTGCACCAGTGGCAAGGCTAGAAACAATTAGGATGTTTCTTGCATTAGCAGCACATAAGAGATTTAAAGTCTATCAAATGGATGTGAAGTTTGCATTTCTGAATGATTTGCTAAAAGAAGAAGTATATATTGAGCAACCAAATGAAGTACAGATTGTTGATGATAGGACACATGTATGCAGATTGAAGAAAGCCTTGTATGGCCTAAAGCAAGCTCCTAGAACATGGTATAGTCGACTGGATGGATACTTAAAGAGAATGAATTTCAACAGAGGTACAATGGATCATAATCTATATATTCTAAATTCAGATAGAGGACAGCTGGCAACCATAGTCTATGTAGATGATATTATCTTCGGAGGAAGTCACTTAGGATTATGCAAAGAATTTGCTAAAAGAATGAGTGATGAATTTGAAATGTCTCTCATAAGAAAATTGACCTACTTCTTAGGATTGCAAATCAAACAGACTGTTGGGGGTATATTCATATCTCAGCACAAGTATGCTAAGGAACTACTAAAGAAGTATGGTATGGAAGATAGCAAGACTGTTGGAACCCCAATGGCTACAGGCTGCAAACTACACAAGGATCAGGAAGGCAATAGTGTAAATCAAAAAGAGTATCGAGGCATGATTGGAAGCCTCTTATACATTACAGCCTCTAGACCTAATCTGATGCAAGTTGTGTGTTAGGCAAGTAGATATCAAGTAGACCCCAAGGAGTCTCACTTGTTGGCAAGTCAAACGGATTCTTAGATACCTAAATGGTACATTAGAAATGGGGTTGTGGTACCCCTCTAAGGGCTCCATTGAATTATAGGCATACACTGATGTAGATTGGGCTGGAAACATTGATGATAGACATTCTACTAGTGGTTGGAGTTTTTATCTGGGCTCTAAATGTGTTGCATGGTTAAGCCGTAAATAAAATAGTGTGACCTGCAGCACAGCAGATGCTGAATATGTTGCTGCACATGCTGCATGTACTTAGATGGTATGGATGAATACTCAACTATCAGACTTGGGAGTCAATGTGGAGTTACCTGTCAATATATGGTGTGACAACCAGAGTGCTGTCAATATAAGCAAGAATCCTATTCAATATTTGAAGACCAAGCATATTGATTATCACTACCACTACATCAAAGAACAAGTGGAAGAGGGAAATATGCAACTGGTGTATGTTCCCACTCAGGAACAAACTGCTGATATCCTCACCAAACTTCCATCCATTGAGCTATTTGATAGAAACTAACGTGGGTTGTTTGTATAGCTTCCTCCTCACACCTAAGGTGTTAATAGGGTTGGAAAAGGGAGAGAAGAATATACTATGTCTAGGGGGAGTACAATGGGAGGAGTTCAGGGGGAGTTTTTTTGGGAGCCTCGAAGTCGAAGGCTCGTAAATTGTTCACATATGTTGCCAACAACTCCAAAGGGGGAGATTGTTGTTCCCATGAGCCTTTTGGTTGTCATTATTGTCAACAGAATGCGAAGCAGGAGGACGTAGAGTCGAAGATCCGTACTGGGATAGATAACTTCATAGAGTGATCTCTTAGAGTGAACTCGTAGAGATGGTCTAACCATGTACATACAGAGTAGAAGATCCAGGTCAAAGATTTGCAGACTCGTAGACTCACAAGGTCAAAGATTAGATAACTCAAAGATATACAATGTTGAAGATCATCATACCATCAGGCTCGAAGCATCACTGAAGGAACATAGGGTCGTAGACTCGTAGATCCACAAGGTCGAAGATTTGAAGACCCAAGATGTAATTAGGTGGAAAGAAGCGTCTCTGAGATTCGAAGACATGCAGGCTCGAAGACCCGTCGGGTGTAGAGTGACAATGTTATAGAGTCGAAGCCCGTAGGGTTGAAGCTCACAGGGTCAGAGATTGGGAGACTCGTTACTGAGAATAGAAACCCGTTGATGTGAACAGATGTTTAGCCAAGGTAGAATGCGGTTGTCGTTGGCTCGAAAGTGGAGACGTGAAGACTCGTAGAGTGAAAGTTAGTTGATCACTTATTCTAACTTAAACTTGTAGCCGAAGAGCGAAGAATTGGGTATAAGACTCGAAGACTAGTAGACATGTCGTTCGTCGTAGAGTGCTTCATACATCTAATCTAACCCGGACTCTAGCCATAAAGACTCGAAGATATGTGGGTCGTAAAATCGCAGGAATTCACAGTTGAAACCGGAAATAATAACTCTCATCTATTGATGGATCAATTTAAATCTTTGAGTCACCAAATCTTCGAGGCTCGTACCTTTGAGGCAAACTTACAACCCTAGCCATATCCACTTAGCGATATCCTCAGCTAGGGTTTGCACAGTAAGCCTGCGCTGTTCCGAGCAGTTGAGCGCATTTGATGACGCATTAATTAATGCTAATTACCATCTACATATGAACGACTAAGATCAACTTAAGCAGTATGGGCATGCAAATGCGCAGTATGGGGATGCAAATGCGTAGTATGGGCATGCAAATGCGCAAGATGGGCATCGGATCTGCCAAATCAGAGCAGATCACCTATCCTCTGCACTTCCGCATTTTCAGTGGCGGGAAGTCAGACTATCGGGATGGAGGATAAGGCGCACGAGCACTTAAAACTTAAAATATATCTCTCACACACGGAACGAAAAATAATGAGTTAACCTCTATCTCAAAAAGCGTGGAACTCACAAAACACAATATATAAGATTCTGACATGCATTAAATAAATAACTTTTCGAGAATCAACTTGAGAGTTCCAACGCTAGAGAAAGAGACTTTGAGAGAATTCTTCCAAGTGCTGTGAATTGTGTTGAAGGACGAACAAGAACAAATCACTCTTTTGTTTTTGTCCAAGATCCAGCAAAACCTTCGTGTCTAATCTCTGTGTTGTTAATTCACAATCCAAATCTATCATAGAACATTCCAAATGGAGTCAATTAGTTCATATTGACATCCAAAGGAATATTCATTGAATTGTTTGTGTTTGAGCATTTATTCTTCACTCTTAGATTTGTTTGATAGAAAATAATCACTCCTACTCCATATTGTCATCTTCTCCATAAATATATTCACTACAGTTATCTATAGAAGAAAAAGAATCAGCTGATAGTCTAAGCTTCTGCGAAGAAAGTCTATTCACTCTCCCTCTAGACTCACCATTTGAGACCTACAATTGGTATTAGAGCAAGTTCTACATTTCTGTAGAGATCCCTTGTCACGCCCCGGCTTTTCGGCCCGCAGAAACCAGGTAGTGAATTCCCATGTCCACACCCGAAGGGACAAGGGGTTGGTGAGAACACCAAGAAAGGGACCTTAGCACGTGTGCCACCCCTAAAATCATATCACACATATATAGAAATATCATTTCAAATCACAATACAAACACATACATACATGTTCTTTCCCCCACGGGGTTACACCATAATTTTCATAGTCCAACAAAACAAATAAACACACACAAGTTCTCCACCTCTGGTAAACCTCCTAGCTCCTGTAAGCATCTGAAACAAACAAAAACAAACACAACAGAAGGGGTGAGCAACCACAGCTCAGTAGGGATCCTATCACTCTACACCCTCCACTCAATACATGCTCAAAACATAACCATACAGATAGCAAACGTCAGGACGCAGGACGTAGCCTGTAGCGAACTAAAATCAAGGAGCAGATTCCTTGTTTTTAAGCTCCAACTCTCCAGACAGCTCTCACAACGTACTGGTGCCATCACTGAGTGCCAAAGGATAGGTATTCCAATCTGATACCGCCGCTCTACGGGACACGCCGCTCAATCACCTCGGATTGAGAGGACTTTCGATATCATAGAACACCTTCCTGAGGACAAATAGACTCTGACACCAGCATAACATCTTAGGGGTCTCTACCACTTGTCATTAGAAGCCTCACAACATCCCATCAATACAACATTAAACCAGGACATCCTCTCTTTATCAGGACTCGGTATGTTTCCCCACAATGCAAAATAGGATTATTAGCAAATCACATCAGTAGGATAGCCTATCCTATCCACATCACCTCAGGGCACAGCCTCCATGATCCTTCACAAGATCATATCAACTCAACAAGCTCATCAGGCCTTAACCTCACCCAACAGGGTACATCACAAACCAAGGGGCTTTAGCCACCTATCACATCCACACAAAGGTACATCTGCACTGAGCTGAACTCAGCTCAAACTCAACCTCCGAATATGCCACCGGACACAATTGACATCTCACATGGACTTAAGAGTCCCACATGTCACATAGATCTTGCACACAGGTATACAAGCGAGCATAGCATATCACAACAGATCCAAAGGTCCCACATAGTACACATATGTATACGAGCTAACCATAACCATAACAATCAACATACCGTGAGGCTCTCACAATGTCAACCACCCTCACCACCCCTTTGACACCTTAGGCATCATGACCCAAACCATAGCATTAAACCAGCCACAATAGTTTCTTCATATAGCCTCACTAGGCTCAGTCTTACCTCTCATACACAGTATTTCCTCTTAGGAACAGTATGACCTCTCAAGCATAGTATTGCCCCTCAGGCACAACATTGCCTCTCAGGCACAATATTTTATATTACCTCTCATGTACATTGCATCTCAAATACATTACTATATTACCCCTCAGGTACATTACTATATTACCTCTCAGGTACATTACCTCTCAAGCATAGTATGGCCTGTCATGCATAGTATAGCCTCTCAGGCATAGTACTACCCCTCGGACACAGAATTACCTCTCAGGCACAGTAGCCTCTTAGGCTCTAAACAAATCTCACCTCCCAGGCCCTCAACAGTAGCCTCCTAGGCTTACCAAGGTAACCTCACAGGCCCACATGACCACTTAAGTTCACAACTCTATCCTCATGTCTTGACCAAAGAGAGGATTTTCGTAGAAGCTATTTTCTTGAAATAAAAAGTCCTGGCATTGGCTCCTCATACTATAACTGAGATAATCTAATTTTTGGGGATTTTTCTCAGAGGTTTAACCCCACTTTCCAAAAAGTCACCACTACGAAAAACTGCATATTTCCGGGATTTTACACTAAATCTCATTTTTCACATTTTGAAGGAGTGAGAATTTGATTTTCTAGTATTTTTCTTTGAATCCAAATGGGGGGTATTTTCTTATTTATATTGTAACTTAAGTATATTACTTAGGCATTATGGTTATAATGTAAATGGGTTTAGGCACCCTATCAACATACATTGGCAACTGTACTGTCTAACTGCTCGAGACACCTTGCTCGACGCTCTGCTCAACACTGCTCAACACTCTAAGCTCGAGCAACATGCTCGAGGCTCCTGCTCAATACTCTGCTCGAAGCTAGCCTCGAGCAGTTCCCTAGTTGAGAACTGTCGACTGCGTTCTTCCCAGTTTCGTCCCAAAACCCAATTATACCCGTTAAATCTTCATTTATAAGCACTAATTCATCCCACAAATGGCTTTCTAACTTATCCTAGCCATCTTAGGCTACTAAAACAACATGATGACAGACAGATTTTTAGCCTCTCTAAAAGAGCTAGCTAATGTCGTTAAATCTCTCTTCAAGATAATAAATTCCCTAAGTTTGCACTAAAAGAATAGCAGCAAGAAAGGGGTCGAACCCACAGGGATTAGCCTAGTTCTCTAGTTCTCAAATCAAAGCACCCAATTAGTCTTGTTCTATAAAATGTCTTGGCAAAAAGTTTCCTTTTTTAAACTAAAGATCTAATTTTTATTTGGTTTTCTGAATAAACAAAGAAAGTAAACTGATTTTAGGATTAAGATTCAAGGATTAAAAGCATCTAGGGTCACAATTTCACCTCCCTATGTTATCTCTACTGGTTCATGGTATTAGGGTTGTCTGATTGAAAACATGCTAAACATAAGCCAAGGACAACAAATGGTCATTGAGGTCCTTTTAAGAGTTGTATGCCAGAATGGTCATCTAAACACACAAACATGCAAAGCCAATAAATCATACTTGCAAAAGGATAATGATCGCACCAATTACAAATAAGTTATGAATCTCAATCTGCCCCAGACTAGGGCTAAAAATACCAAGGTGTACATCCAAAGATAGAATTAAGAACAGATTCATAAAACATGCAAAACTTCAATCATCCAAACCCAATATTCATAAACACAAAGAAAGCAACAAGGGGGCTACATTGCTCCCCTAGATTATAAGAACTACTCACGCATGATTACAAGCAAACACAAAGCAGAAAAGCTCAACATCTTCTTCTTGATCACGCGCACAGCAAAGCTTCAAATCCAGGCTCCAAAATCCGCAACGGCTGCTGCGACGGCTGCAACGGCTGCTCTCCTAGGTCAAGGAGCACCTCCAAGTCGTGGAGCCTCTCTCTCTCTCTAAAAACGTGTAGGGGGGTTAGGCATGCATAGCAGAGGGCGTGGAGCTCTTATTTATAGAGTTTGGATGGGCCTTGAGGTGTGTACCCTAGCCCACTTATCAAAATGGCGTAGTTTTGATAAGTAACACTCGAAACTTTAAAATCTCTATCTTCCATCCACAATTTGGACATGGGCCTTCAGAAACAAATGATCAGCATGGAAAAACGATAGGATCGGTCCAAAAATATCTCTCGCACGTCAATTTGCACGTGATATGGTGAATTCACGTGCACCTCCAAATCAGCTCAAACTTCTCCCCAAGCTTCCTTGCATCCTGTAGAGGCCTGAGAGGCAAAAATATGCTTGCACGTGAAATGGGTGAATTCACGTGCAGCTCCAAATGCTCTGAAATTTCTGTGGTAGGTAGATGATATCATTCTAAGAAACTTTTGTTCTTGCACGCCAATTGTTTGAGGCCATCTACTATGTCAAAAGTGAGTTCCAAAATCTGCCAAAACAGCTTAAAAACGCATGTATTTGCAAATAGCATTTTCCTAGGGGTTAGAGCAAATATGTATGATATATGAAGCAATAAGGCTCTAATCATGCTCTTAAACATCCTAAATAAACACTAGAATAACGGCATAAAATGCACGTTATCAAATACACCACACTTGAACCATTGCTTGTCCTCAAGCAAAAACATACAAGCATGCAAAAATAAAATAAACACGCAGTCAAACGGAAGAAAAATAAAATAACAATCAAGGAGAATCATGGTTTCCTAAGCATGCAACTCTATCATGATGAAATGGGAATTTAAGCATCGAAATGAGTCGTAACTTAGTTCATTCATGTCCATATCCCTAGTCCAACAACCATGCAATATCACCACTTAAATTTCAGATATGAGCAAGCATTCTATGATAAAATAGCACCTAGTTTCCCTTTAAGTTCTTACCAAGGATAAGCAGCCTCACTCAAATATAATAATTCTCAAGCCCAATACCTATCAATGAACAATGGATGGAAAACTCTATCTCTACACTCGCCATCAGCTATTGATTAAGTACTTGCCAAGCAATCATGAGAGTTCCCTATTGTGCTCATCAAAGAAAACACACTCTCTATTCTACTTTATTTGAACTCACACTCTAGTCTACTAACTCAATAAAACAAAATCATGAGCTAAAGAATTGAGCTCAACACTCTTAAAACAAACACAATTAAGCCAATGTGGCTTCACAAATAAATAATCACACATAAACATCAAGCCAGTGTGGCTTTTATTCTGAATCTTTTTTTTTAGTAATAACCTTACAAGGTTGCATTTTATGCTCTCCCTTGATGGATTATTCACTCTTTTTTTTTACTCACATAACACATAAATAAGACTGATTTTTCTAATGCATACCCCTTGCTACAATAGGAGAGACAAAAATTCATTGATGTCTCACATCCCATTTTCCAATTAAGTGATGGCTTTTTCACATTCTATATCACAGCCTTTTCCAATAATATCACAAAATAAAGAAAAGGATGCAAAGATAGTCATAGTGACTTAGAGGTCTTGCACCCTAACTCCACACACCAAACACTGAGCACTAATAAGTAATCACATGCTTACTTGACTCCTACCATTGAATAACCAATGTTGAATCTAGAGAGGAGTATCAGATCAAACTATTACCCAAAAACCATAAATGTCACTCAAGGGCTAAAAAGAAGCTGTTCTCATTTTGCATTTCTTTTTCACTCAACTTTAAGGGTTACTTAGGTCTATCATAGCATTTCATGCTCAGCTAATATTCAAACTTCAGCTCCAAAAACATGGTGATATCATTCAAGAGATATAGACATGATTAAACCAAATCATAACACACCTTAATTACTTTAACACCCTTATCACAACATGATACTAATGTGACATAAAAATAAAATTTAAGCCAAAATTACATACCTAGTATCCATGCCTCTCTACATGCAAATCACACAATCAAGCAACTCAAACAATCACCCAAAATCAAAATAAAGGACAATAAAAACACTTAAACAAAAACAAGACATGCAATCACACAATATAAAGGACAAACAAGTGGCTCAAGTCACTCCCCACACCGCACTTAAAAGTATGCTATGTCCTCATGGCATGAAGTAGAGAGTAGGAAGATACTTACCTTTCGGTGGATTTCCCATTTCAAGGTGCAAAATGTGTCAAATGCCCTTGCATGATTCCTGTAACGCCCCCAAATTTGAAACCTCCAAACTGGGTGCGTTAGCGGAAATTAAATATACAAATTTTATATCAATTTCAAACTATTACTTAATTAATCAAACAAACCATTCATTATTACAAATTTCAATCCAAGATCTTTAAGGTTTAGGGGTTTAGAGACTAAGTGTCCATAACCCATTATTACATAACAAAGCACACGAGAAAACAACTTAATAAATCTTTAAAATTTCACACAACTTTATTTCCAAGCACTTCTCGACTCCTTATCCTAGTTTCTCCATCCCTTAATTTCCTGGGGTTGGAAAAGAAATCATAAAAAGGGTGAGCTCAAATAGCCCAGGAAGGGTAAAATAAGCGGGTAAGGAAAATCATGAAGATATCGAACATAGGAAATACCATATAACATTTGCATACATGATCAACATTTCACAAGGAAATCATAACATGGAAGATTATGTTTAGAAATCGTATCATAACATCATGACCTAGGTTAACCACCCGGATACCGTATCTTAACATAACGTAACATATTATCACTTGGATTGACACTCTCCAGGTGATGTTCTTTACCCAATGCATTGGAGGTCTTTCTGGAACCACCCATTATAAACTTACTTTGTCTAAACATAAGAGGTTATAACAACTTTAACATACATAACATGAGGCATATTATAGAATTCCAATAAAACATTCAAGGTTAACAAGGATAACCACGAATATCAAAATGGTTATCTACCCCAATCAATAGCATAGATTACCAAGAGAGATTAAAAAGAGACTAATCTAATCTTCTCAACAATAAAATGGAATAAGAAACATAAAACTCTTACAATAATAATTCCAAATAAAACAAGATAAAGAGGAAGAGAAAAGTAAGAATAAAGAAAAGAAAAACCCTTACGAAATATAGACTATAATGAAAAAGAAAAAGGGGATGAGAAAAAACCCTTACAATAATAATGAAATATAGATTATAATGAAAAAGAAATAGGGGATGAGAAAAACCCTTACGAAATATAGACTATAATGAAAAAGAAAAAGAGGGATGAGAAAAGCCCTTACTATCCGCTTGTCGTTCTCCGCGTTCTAAACCTTAAAAAAAATATCAAAACACTAAATTAGCATTAATGCTTGAAAAGTTCAATATCACACATATCTCCTTTATATATATATATATATATATATCATACTTTAACTTATATCTTTTAATAGGCATACCGTGCTTGTGGGGTTGAATATTAATTTGGGTTCCCACTTCTATTGCTGTTCCATATCCTATTTCGATCCCATGCATCATAAGCCTTGAGTTGTGCACTAACTAGGTTATATGCCTTGAGAGTTTTTGAATAAGATTTACTTCTTGTATTGGGTGAACGGAAAAGACGTGCGATAAGCTTATTTTTCCTACGTGTCTTCCATCTTAACCATGAGGGGATATTAGACACGGGTCTAAAGGGAAGATCAGGAGGAGATAAGGATGGGGATAGGTTGTGAGGTTAAGCATTAACAATTGGGGTTGCAGAAGAAGAAGGGCGATTGTCGGGGGAATTCATTTTGGAAGTCGTTCCTTACAATCTTCCGATATCTAGAACCTTAAAATAAAAATAAAAACATAAGTTAATATTCTCATCTTTTCACTTGAATTATAGAATGACAACGCTATGATAAAATACTATAATTTAAAATAATTACACAGGTATGTATATGAGGTGGCAAGGCCAACCATGTATGTATATACGAGGTGGTACAACTAATCATATAAATAACATATGTAAGGTGGTAAAACCAACCATGAATATAGTATATATGAGGTGGTAAAACCAACCATATAGATCTACATAATAAATAAGAAGCGACTTAAAAATTTCAAAAATCTTAAGTATTACCTTTCGTAGAACTTCGACGCTTGGTAAGTACCAAAAGCAAAAGAGGATTTGAGTAGAGTATTTGGGATGTTAAGAGGGCTTAAGGGAGTGTTTTGAGAGGGAAATTTCGTGGTGTGGATTGAGGGATTTGTGCTTAAGAGGAGAGGCAAGACACTCCTTATATAGGCAAGGATGGTGGTAGGTGTGTAGTGTGAAAGTAGTGTATGAATTTGACTTTGGCATCAAATTAAATTATATAAAATATATAAAATACTTTATTTTATTCCTATTATCCTCTCTTAAAACGTGGGTATCTTCTCCTACCATTTAAAAAATGTTTTAAGACTTTTCAACCTAGAAGGTTCCTTTGGCATCAAAAGTCCACATTGGTGTACTCCCTACTAATTCAATTATAACGTTTTTAATTTTATAGTTTTTGACAAATGGCCAATTGTATTGCATTACTAACTCAAATATCTACAAATGGGTATCAATTTTATAATTTTTGAATATGTATAACAAAAGTTATTGAATTTTAAAGTCATACTAAAATGTTTACCCGTTCATACTAAACCTATGTGTAGTATTTTAAATTATGGAATTGATTGGCTTCATATTAAATTCTGAAATTTTTACACGTTTTAGCTAAGTCATAAATGAACAAATGGGCTTTGGTTTTATGTCAATTGGATATATATAACTCAAGTTATGAATTTTTGAATGGGACCTCCAGAATCTGCCTCATTCAAATTTTTGGGCCTTACCTATGTTTTATACTTTTGGTAAAGTTAAGACTTGTAATACTTACCTACCCATAGTAATTTGGTTTAAGAAACTAAATGACATAATATATAGCATCTAAAATTTTTATGACATATAAGAAATTATTTTATTATTTTTTTTATAACGTATTTAATATTTACGCGGATAAAATAATATAATTGCATAATCAGAAACAATAAAGTAAGATAACATTATAGCATAAAATATTATAATCCTAAACATAAACATTAATATCATATTCTATGGCCTTCGTAAAATTTCTTGAATTATATTAGCGTATGTGCGTAAGACGTGTTGTGCTTCTGCGAGAGCCGCACAACCCTTCACCTAACATTGTCGTGGTTGTCGCACGAATAACCTCAAACTTCTCCCTGTGTCTTGTCGCATTATATTGCAACCATTGGACACGAGCATTTAGCTCATCTATAGCAAAGCATAGCTTTGTAACTTCAAGTCGTATTGCCCGCCGATCTTCATCGCGTACACTATTCTCGGATGGCGTGACTTGAGAACTTGATGCCATAACTCTTATTATTATTCTTCTTACTTCTATACTTTCTTATAAATAAAATCTCATGCTCATACCTATTTATGGAAGTCCAAATGGATACTATTCATAACGGACGGATACTATTCATAACGGCTACTTATCACATGCTATTTGAATGACTATATTGGGTGCTTATTTTTATCGTGATAATATCTAAAATATCCTTTCTTACTATTGTTAACAATAATATTATTATTATTTTATTATTATTACTCTTTAAGTAAGAACTTAAATAGCTAAAAATTTTGCGGGTCTTACATTCCCACTTGAAAATCCCTTGTGTTTTTGAGTTGCGGCTTTGAAAAATCCAGCTTTTAGCTTGGCGGTTGAGCCAGGATTGAGCTTTATTGAGTAGTCCTAAAGTCCAAATCCTAATAGAAAGGCCTGTAAAAGGGTTAATGAAGACTAAACTATATCTCCTGCACCATGGTTAGCAAACAACAAGCAAAAATAAAATAAATATAAAAGAAAAGCAATTGGGTTGCCTCCCAACCAGCGCTTTATTTAAAGTCTGTAGCTAGACTTTGTCATACTAAGCTCAACCAATGTATGAAAGGCTTTCATCCTGGCATTGTAAACCTCAGCAGTCTCATAGACCATAGAAATCGGATGAATGAACCGCTGTGGGAGCCACTTGAACTCCTGATTCAATTGTTGATAGGGAGACACCTCCACAAACTTATGGTTCTCCTTCCTCTCATTCCATCGAGGTGGTAACACAAATTCAACATACTCCACAATTGGAGTAGTCATGATGCACGCATGGTTACCTCCCTTGTCAAGCACTTCCTTCTCTTGTATAAGGGAAGATGATTCCAAAGCAAACATAGTAGTGGTGGGCTCATGTAGCTTGTCTTCATAAAGAGTACCTTGGTTTGATGTGCCTTCAGATATGAGAATTATAGCATCATCATCCAAGATTTGTTGCTGCATCCTTGGGTTGTCATTTATTGGTTTCTCATGTTCTTCTAACACCCCAAGAACAATTCAAGTCTTCCTTTTCTTCTTGGATGGAAAAATTGTCCTCATAAGCTCTAACCATGGGAAGAGTTGAAGTGGATACATCACATGGGCTATTAAATTGTGGTGGAGGGACAACCTCATCATAATGAACCATTGCCCTTGTATCCACTTCTTGGTCTATAGCATCATTAATGGTTTGACCAGCTAGAATGCGAGCTTCATCTTCGAATCATTATTAGCAGAAAACTCCCATTCTTGTGAGGCGGATGTCAAAGATTGATACATGGAAGTTGGAGTGATGGCTTTGCAATTCTCTCCAGCCTCTATCTCTGTGTCACCAGGAAAGGAGTTAGATGAGACTCGTTATCTCGCATTTTGAACCATACTCATCAATAATTGCTCTATATTTTTTATGGTAGTCTCCAAACTTCCTAGCCTTTCATTCAAATCCTCTCCCTCTCTTTTGGTTTCTTCATCTTCAACTTGGGGCTGCCACTCTTGTTGTTGATATGGACAATAATTGCCATAGAGTGGGGCTTCTGAGTAAGCTTCATCTTGATATTGCCCAA
Source organism: Taxillus chinensis (assembly GCA_023512835.1). Lineage (NCBI taxonomy): Eukaryota > Viridiplantae > Streptophyta > Magnoliopsida > Santalales > Loranthaceae > Taxillus > Taxillus chinensis. The sequence goes on along the minus strand of CM042084.1, from coordinate 45,608,988 downwards.
CCCATATGTTCTCAGAATATCCATTGAAGAAACCATTAAACTCCTCAGGTGGTGGCTCTTGTGGATAGTAGTCACCCTCGGGTTGGGTGTAAGTTGGCCATACTTCTCTACCATCTCCATTAATACTCCCACCATAACAAGGAGGCTCCTGGTATGAATAACTGCTTGTGGGAGGATCATAGACAGTGCAATCCCAAGCACTACATGAAAATTGATCTGCTGCATGGCCTGGAATATAAACATGTTGGTCTGCCATCATTGAATTCTCCTCATCTCTCCCTTGGTTTTCCCACAAATATTTGTTGCCTTGGATCATCCTTTCCAAACATTCTTCCATGGTTAGCTCCTCCTCATCTCCAAACTTTCTGTCCATTGGAGTGCTGTTCAGGTTCTGGATTAAAGGACACAAGTTCCCCTCGTCGCATACACAACTAGCAATACCTCAAACACATGGTGTATGTTCCTATAAAACAACAAGAACACACCCAGCAGCTCCGAACAATGCAAAATAAACAAATAAAGAACACAAAATAACAGAAAGTAAAAGACAAAATAAACACCAAGATCAGAATTCAAACAATTTCACTCAATGTTGATTTTAAAAACTAGTTAACCGTTGAATCCCCGGCAACGGCGCCAATTTGACAGACAGATTTTTAGCCTCTCTAAAAGTGCTAGCTAATGTCGTTAAATCTCTCTTCAAGATAATAAATTTCCTAAGTTTGCACTAAAAGAATAGCAGCAAGAAAGGGGTCGAACCCACAGTGATTAGCCTAGTTCTCTAGTTCTCAAATCAAAGCACCCAATTAGTCTTGTTCTATAAAATGTCTTGGCAAAAAGTTTTCTTTTTTAAACTAAAGATCTAATTTTTATTTGGTTTTCTGAATAAACAAAGAAAGTAAACTGATTTAAGGATTAAGATTCAAGGATTAAAAGCATCTAGGGTCACAATTTCACCTCCCTATGTTATCTCTACTGGTTTATGGTATTAGGGTTGTCTGATTGAAAACATGCTAAACATAAGCCAAGGACAACAAATGGTCATTGAGGTCCTTTTAAGAGTTGTATGCCAGAATGGTCATCTAAACACACAAACATGCAAAGCCAATAAATCATACTTGCAAAAGGATAATGATCACACCAATTACAAATAAGTTATGAATCTCAATCCACCCCGAGACTAGGGCTAAAAATACCAAGGTGTACATCCAAAGATAGAATTAAGAACAGATTCATAAAACATGCAAAACTCAATCATCCAAACCCAATATTCATAAACACAAAGAAAGCAACAAGGGGGCTACATTGCTCCCCTAGATTATAAGAACTACTCACGCATGATTACAGGAAAACACAAAGCAAAAAAGCTCAACATCTTCTTCTTGATCACGCGCACGAGCAAAGCTTCAAATCCAGGCTCCAAAATCCGCGACGGCTGCGATGGCTGCTCTCCTAGGTCAAGGAGCACCTCCAAGTCGTGGAGCCTCTCTCTCTCTCTCTCTCTAAAAACGTGTAGGGGGGTTAGGCATGCATAGCAGAGGGCGTGGAGCTCTTATTTATAGAGTTTGGATGGGCCTTGAGGTGTGTACCCTAGCCCACTTATCAAAATGGCGTAGTTTTGATAAGTAACACTCGAAACTTTAAAATCTCTATCTTCCATCCACAATTTGGACATGGGCCTTCAGAAACAAATGATCAGCATGGAAAAACGATAGGATCGGTCCAAAAATATCTTTGCACGTCAATTTGCACGTGATATGGTGAATTCACGTGCACCTCCAAATCAGCTCAAACTTCTCCCCAAGCTTCCTTGCATCCTGTAGAGGCCTGAGAGGCAAAAATATGCTTGCACGTGAAATGGGTGAATTCACGTGCAGCTCCAAATGCTCTGAAATTTCTGTGGTAGGTAGATGACATCATTCTAAGAAACTTTTGTTCTTGCACGCCAATTGTTTGAGGCCATCTACTATGTCAAAAGTGAGTTCCAAAATCTGCCAAAACAGCTTAAAAACGCATGTATTTGCAAATAGCATCTTCCTAGGGGTTAGAGCAAATATATATGATATATGAAGCAATAAGGCTCTAATCATGCTCTTAAACATCCTAAATAAACACTAGAATAACGGCATAAAATGCACGTTATCACATGAATTCATACTAAAACAACATAAATCGAGTTTCTCAAACTCTAGGGTTCATACTTCCAATTCCACGAATTGGGAGTTAATTTACACGTTTTAGCTACTCTAGCAAGTATAATCAACAATATAGGAGTGAGAAGAACGAATCCCTACCTCAACTTTTGTCACACCCCGGATTTCCAACCTGAGGAAACTGGTTCGTGACTCCCCTTTACCCACGCAGTGAATAAGGGGTGAGGATAATATAACTTCACACAGGACATCACAAACTTCCACAGTAGATATTCATAAAGACAAAATCATATCTTTATTAAATTCAAGCCATAATAAACGTCTACAAACTAATCAACATGCCTTTATTACAGTCAAATCCCTTTTTACAATCTTTCCCCACTAGGGTTCCATCATTTCCCTCAAAATAACATAATTGAAAAAAAAAGTTAAACAACAAATACGGTTTTCCACCTTGGGATTCCACCTAACGGTTGTAGGTTCCTGAAAGAAAACACATCACAGTAGGAGGGCTGAGCAACATAGCTCAGAAGGGATCAAGTCTCCCCAACCCATCCCATGCTCCTAGCATCTACATGAAGACATGCACAAGTGCAGTGTCATGGCAATAATACATAAATAGGTATAATCAACATTTAAAAATATGTCAACACAAACAAGCCACAAGAGCAACTACAACCACAACCATAGCCACACAGGCTCCACATCCACAACTACACAGGCTTCCATAACCACAGCCACACAGGCTTCCATAACCACAGCCACACAGGCTCCACAGCCGCACAGGCTATCATAACCACATAGCACACATAATCACATTCACAACACATCAGATATACAAATGTATCCAACAATCCATACATGATCCATAATTATCATATCTACATAGTTATCATATCAAACATAATTTTTCATATCGACATAACTACCCCAAAAACTCTAAGGTTTCCCCACGTGGTCCTACCGCAGGACTAACTCTAACGATCTCAACCACGGAATGAATAGCGCAGATGCCCCAACGACCCCCAAGGTCCGCTGCCACGCGAACGAACCCGAATTCCCCAAACCTGGAACACAAAGACATATCCAAACACAACTTTGCCATTGAAGGCCAACATTCATATAGGAGATCACACCTATATGAATTTACATATATATATAAACTAATAAGCCACAAATCGCCTACCACAAGGCCAAAACCCTGGTATAAGTTCAAGGAAGAATAGAACCCCTACCTCAGAAGGATCCTCCTCGCTCTTGCTTCCACGCTAAATGCCGTCCACCCACACGAATCACCAAAACAACGATCAGGAGAAGGTCCTCTCTCTCTCTCTCTCTCTCTCTCTCTCTCTCTCTCTCTCGCGACGACTGCAACGGTTGACGGAATGAAGAACCCTAAACCTAAGAACAAGAGACCTCCACCTCCTTATATAGACCTCACTTATCAAAATGATATAGTTCTTATAAATGAAGCTCAACATCGAAATGATGTAGTTTTGATAAATGAAACATACTACGACCTATCCCGCATCCACACAAGACAAAATACCCATAATTCGAACATGGCCCTTTGGGAAAAGATTACCACCATAACAAAACCAAGGTGATGGTGTGAAAATATGGCTGCACGTGACAAAGACCTTTATCACGTGCAAGCTCCAAATGCCGTAGGATTTTGCCACAAGCTTTAGAACTAAGTCTGAAAGGCTCCCATGCAAAAATATCACTGCACGTGACAAAGCCATTGTCACGTGCAACCTCTAAAAGCTCCCTCTTGGGCTCATCTTTATCCTCCTGCTTGCTCATCTATATACAAAGTGTTCTAGCCAATGTGTATGGGAAGAAAACTCCCAAAAATTTGACAATTGCCACTCAAAAGGCATAATTGTGACTAACCCCTCACATCCCAAAACACGGGTCATTACATCCTCTCCCCCTTAAGACTTTTCGTCCTCGAAAAGAACAACATGCCACTAGAACCGCAAGGAAATAACAAACATATGCACCCCATTATGCAAAACTGCAAGCTACAACACACAAATGGATGATACCGCACACAACATATAAAAGGACATACGTCCACAAACACAATAGAGCACCACCACAATTCATAACCACATGAATCATAATGCATAAAACACATATCCGCATGTCTCAAATACACATATCAAATACAAGTACGTGTCTCAAAAGGACAATATACAACACATCGTGAAAAACAAGCACATAAAACCTCATTACTAACTTTTAGCCAAAAGCCACCTCCCACCCTCAAGATTGTTCGTCCTCAAACAACTCCGGGTGGTGCTCATGCATCATGGACTCACGTTCCCATGTCTCCTCCTCAATGCCACGGTGTTGCCACAGCACGCGAACCAAAGGAATAGCACGACCATGCAAAAGCTTCTCCTGTCAATTCAGTATACGGATAGGGGCCTCAACAACGGACATGTCATTCTCAATATCCAATGTCCCCCAATCAATCACATGAGAGAGGTTAGGATGATACTTCCTCAACTGGGACACATGGAACACATTGTGTACCCGACTCAACTGCGGTGGCAATGCTAACTGGTAAGCCACTGGCCCCACACGAGCCATAACCTCAAAAGGACCAATAAATCACAGAGATAGCTTGGAACCTTGCCCAAAACGAAGATGGACACGACGTGGAGAAACATGGAGGAACACATGATCTCCCACGGAAAACTCCAAAGGTCACCGCCTCTGATCTGCATAAGACTTCTGCGACTTCGGGATGATAACAAGCGCTGATGAATCAACTTAACGTTCTCGGTAGCCTCTTGAACCAACTGTGGTCCCAAAAGAGCTGCCTCCCCACCTCAGTCCAATACAAAGGTGAATGACACGGCCTCCCATATAACACCTCAAAAGGAGCCATTCCAATGAATGCCTAATAACTATTGTTGTAGGCAAACTCCACCAAAGGAAGGTAAGTTGCCCATGAACCCCCAAAATCTAGCACACAAGCCCTCAATATGTCCTCTAATGTCAAATTTGTCCTCTCTGTCTGACCGTCAGTTTTAGGGTGAAAAGTTGTACTCAAGCTAAGGCTATGTTTAGTTGCACCTTTGGGTTTTCAGTTTCCAAAAATCCGTACTCAACTATTCTCAAAATCTATCATTCAAGACTCTTTTTTATGTTTGGTTGTTGTTTTGCGTTTTTGTTTTCCGTTCGTCGGGCGGGCGACGTAGCAGCGGGCGGGCATCGTCACAGTGGGCGTCATTGCAGCAGGCTGGCGTCGTTGCAACGGGCAAGGAGGACTGGGAGGCCATCATTACAATGGACAGATTCGTCGCAGGACTAGGGTCCATCGCAGCGGCAGATCCGTCGCAGGGCGGGCGCTGCATCGCGGTTGAGGAGTCATCGCAGGAGGATGTCGCAGGGCTAGGGCGCAGTGGCCGATCCGCGTCGCAGGGGATGCTGCCGCGAGGGTTGGGGGGGGGGAATCCGTCACTGGGGGAGGTTGCAGCGGGGTGCTGGAGAGGGTAGGCCGGGGGATGCGTCGCGGGGTGGGTGGCATCAATAGTGGCCAGCGGGATGGGCGACGTCAACAGCGGCCAGCGGGGTGGGCGGCGTCAATAACGGCGAAGGATCTGCTGAGCCGTCTAGGGGGGAGGTCGCAGTGGCATGGTGGTGGCAGCGGCCAGCAGGGTGGGCGACAGCAACGACGGATGGGTTAGACGGGAAACGGTTGTAGGAAAAATGAAAACATAAATAATGTGTTTTCATTTTTTGATGCTCGAAAACATTTTGTTTTCGAAAATTGATATCAAAAAGTGATGCCAAACATAAAACGGAGCGTGTTTTTCGTATTAAAAATCCAAAATTCGATACCGAGTATCGGTACCAAACATGCTCTAAGCTTTGTTCCCATAGCTTCTTGCAAGCCTGCCCAAAAACGGGAAATGAACCTCGAATCTTTGTTGGACACAATCGATGAGGGTACCCCATGCAATCTCACAATCTCATTCACATAAAGCTGACTCAATGCCCCAATGGAATCCCGCTCTTGAATGGCAAAGAAATGGACCGACTTCGTTAGCCGATCCACAATCACCCATATCATGTCTTTCCTTCCAATAGTGGGTGGAAGACCAATCACAAAATCCATCGCTATGTGATCCCACTTCCACTCTACTAGCAACGATTACAACATACCTGCTGGCCGCTGGTGCTCAACTTTCACTTGCTGACAAGTGAGGCACCTCGCAACAAATGCCACCACATCACGCTTCATCCCAGGCCACCAAAAATGCCCCCAAAGTGCATGGTATATCTTTGTACCCCCAGGATGCACAATAATCCTAAACTGATGAAAATCCCTCATCACCTCTTCCCGGAGAGACGAAGCCACTACTAGCCGCCCATGAAAACACAACTCATGGTCAGGCCCCTCGGTCCAATCCTCCGATACCTTGCCAACCTCAATATGGACATGGAGAACCTTATACTCTATATCACCCAATTGTCCCTCCCAGGCTCGCTAGTACAGCTCAGACACAACAACAATAGGACTCAGGATTGTCCCACCATCACGAGCAATAAGCTGCAACTACAACATTGCCAATTGCTCCATCAGCTTCCACTCTCTCACTGCCACCTTAGCTTTCCCTTTCCTGCTCAACGCATCAGCCACGACATTGCCCTTGCCTGGGATATAGGCAAGAGTAAAGTCGAAGGTCTGCAAATACTCCACCCATCTCCTCTGCCTCAAATTTAAGTCCCTCTGAGTAAAAATATACTAAAGGCTCTTGTGGTCTGAGAACACCACAAATTTCTCCCCCAAAAGGTAATGTTGCCAACTCTTCAAAGCAAAGATGACAGCCGCCAACTCAATATCATGGGTAGGGTAATTCTGCTCATGTGGTTTCAACTGCCTCGACCCATAAGCGACCACACTGTGCTCCTACATAAGCACACACCCCAGACCAATCTTGGACGCATCACAATACACCTCATATGGGACATCCTCCCTAGGTAACCTCAACACAGGTGCAGTGGTCAAACGGGTTTTGAGAGCCTCAAACGCTTGCTGACACTTGTCAGTCCACTCAAACTCCACTCCATTCCGGGTCAATGTTGTCATAGGAGCTGCCAAACGGGAGAATCCCTCCACAAAACGATGATAATACCCCGCCAAGCCAAGAAAACTATGAATCTCGAAAACATTGGTTGGCCTATCCCACGATGATACAGCCTCAATCTTAGCTGGATCCACTCTAACTCCCACAGCTAACACTATATGGCCAAGAAAATGAACCTCCTGCATCCAAAACTCACATTTGCTAAACTTAGCAAATAACCGTTGGTCCCTCAAGGTTTACAACACTGTTGCCAAATGCTACACATGTTCCCTCTCCGTCTTGGAATACACCAAAATATCATCAATGAACACAACTACAAATGAATCCAAGTATGGAGTAAAAATCTGGTTCATAAGATGCATGAACACTACTGGTGCATTAGTGAGCCCAAAAGGCATCACTACCCAGTCATAATGCCCATACCGGCACAGAAAAGCAGTCTTTGGGTTGTCCTCATCTCTAACCGTCAACTGGTGGTACCTCGACTGCTGATTTATCTTGGAAAACCACTGGGCCCCACTCAACTGGTCTAACAAGTCATCTATCCACAACAATAGATACTTGTTCTTCATAGTCACCAAATTAAGCTTCCTATAGTCAATGCAAAAACGAAGCGTGCCATCTGGCTTCTTTGTAAAGAGCGTTGGAGCACCCCAGGGTAAGGTACTCGGTCTGATATATCCCTGGCTCGCCAACTCCTCTATTTACCTCTAAAGCCCCCTCAACTCAGCTGGTCCCATATGATATGCCACTTGGGAGATCGGACCAATCCCCAGTACCAACTCAATGGTGAACTCCACACTCCTCTTAGGTGGTAAACTCCTCAACTCCTCAGGAGAGACATCCTGAAATTGGTTAACAACTGCTGGCCACACCCTCTTTCCCACTTTCCCCTCCTCAGCAAAGGTTAGGGCTGCCAACCTGTGGGTAATAGCACCCCACTGGTCCATCATTGGCCCAGCTCGACTCACCTCACAATCCCACTCCTCCTGCAGGGTACAAGAAATACCTGCAGGTGACACGAATGATACACGACGCCAATAACAATCCATCTTGAAAGCCATAAGCTAATCCATACCCAAGATCAGGTCAAACGTCCTCAATGGCATCACATACAAGTCAAAACTAAGCTCTACATCTCCTATGGTCAACACACAAGTAGGTGTCCTTAAACTCCTTATTTGATTCTGTTTTGGATCTGCACGAATTTATCATGATTTATGAAATTGAGCATGAACCCTAGATTTTGGGGGAAATCCAATTCTCAGTTAAATCTAATGGTTTAACACAAGATTTGTGGTTAAGAACTGATTTAGATCATTGTATAAATGTGTTTCTGTGATTTTGGGGGTGTATAACTGTGTATTTCATGATGGTTGAGAAGTCAACCATAGAAATCTGGATTTAGATCTAGATTTCTGGAAATCTGCAATTTAGTGCGTATTTATGCTGTTATCTGTGCAATTTAGAGGCATTCTGGACGCATTTTGAGGTAGATATCGTAGTTTGTTGCGTAAACTGCGTGTTTGTGAGCGTTTGGGGGTTGTTGGGTTGATTACAGACGAAGAACAGGCAAAAATGATGATGAATAGTACCCTGGGTGGATTACTGGGTCGAAATAACGAAGATCCAAAGTTATGGGTCGAAGGGTCGAAGATCCAGGGTTGTTGGGTCGAAGGTTCATATACTCGTAGTTCGTAGACCCATAGTTCGTAGACTCGTAGTTCGTAGACCCGTAGTTCGTAGACTCGTAGTTCATAGACCCGTAGTTCGTAGACTCGGAGGTCGTAGTCCGAAGGTCAAAGTTCGAAGACCAGCTTCGAGTCTTCGAGGCGCGCTGCAGTTTCGTGCTCCGCAGCTACGAGTCGCAGTCCTGAAGCTACGAGTTAGGCAGTTCTGCAGCTTCGAGCCAGTGCAACTGCACTGGAATAGACCATTTACATTGTAACCTATACCCATCTACACATTTAAGTATTAAAGTTACAATGTAAATAACGAACTACTCCCCATTTGGATTCAAAGAAAAATACTAGAGAATTATATTCCCACTCTTTCAAAATGTGAAAATTGGGATTTAGTGTAAAATATCAGAAAAATCTAGTTTTTCGTAGAGGTGAATTTTTGGAAAGTGGGCTAGACATCTCAGAAAAATCCCCAAAAAATCAGATTATCTTATTTATGATATGGAGACCCAATGCCGGTACTTTTTATTTCCAGAAAACAACTGCTATGGGTATTTCGTTCCTTGGTCAAGGAATGATGATCGGTTTGTGAAGACTGGCTTCAGTTATAAAGGGAATATGGTGAACCTTAATGCTATATTGGTGTTAATATGTTGGCTTGAGGAATTGGGGCCTGGGGCTCTATGACTTGTTGGGTTGTCACCGTGGAGCACAGATGATGCTATGTGGTTGATGGGGCAGGCATTTGCGCTGATGGCAGGCCTGTGTGGCACTGTGGCCGTGGCAGGCATATGCGCCGATGGCAGGCCTTTGTGGCACTATGTCCGGGCATATAGCGCTGTGGTAGGGCTGAGTGCCCTGAGCTGGGATCCTATTAAGGATCGTGGACAAGCTGTCCTGTAAGGGAAGGCTGGGTCCTGATGCTTGTTTGCAAGCTGAGTCCTGATGATTGTGCACACTACACAGTGTACGAGTACACAGAGCATGTAGCATAGACTTGTATGTTTGCATGATGTGGAGTATTGGGGTCACCTACTGAGCTTGTCACTCACTCCTACTTGTTATTCCCCCTTTTCAGGTGTGACCCGAGACTAGTGGAGGACTTTTTTCCAGGAGGACATGCCCACTACTCTGATGTATGAGTACTGTATTTTGTATTGTATTATGTGTTGTATCCCGGACATGGGTCCGTGGACAGTTGTATTTGCATAATGTTTGTGATGTGATGTCTGTATGACTGTTTGACTCATTGTATGCATGAGGATATATGGGAAAGTACAGGATTACCCTTGATGTATGACTGTACAGGGTTGCATATTTGAGACAGCACCCGTGGTGTAGTTTCCATTGGTGCTAGTCACCAACCCCTTGACCTTTCGGGTGCGGGCAAGGGGAAGTTGTAAGGACCCGTACCTTGAGTTAGTCACAGTTTTGCCTTCTGAGTAGAGTTTTTCTAGATTTTGACCTAGTAAATGGGCTCAAATGAATTCACGTGCAAAAGGAAAGATGCTTAGAATGATGTCCTCTATCTACCACAGAAGTTTCAGGCCAAACAGAGACGTGTATGTGAGGTGCACGTGATATGGGTCCAATTCACGTGCAAGTGTGATTGTCTTCTAAATGATGCAAGGAGGCTAGGGGTGAAGTTTGAGAGCATTTGGAGTCCATTTGGAGTTGCACGTGAATTGGGAATTCACGTGCAAATTGGCGTGCAGCCATATTTTTGCATGGTTCCCTTGGTTTTGACATTCTAATGATCTTTCTCCAAAGGACCATGTTGAAATTCTGAGTATTTTGGCCTATATGGGTGCGGAAAGGTGCTAACTTGTGTGATCAAAACTACGTCGTTCGATCCTGGGTTTACTTAATCAAAACTACGTCGTTTTGATGTGGGTAGTGTCTATATAATGAGGGCTTGAGTTTGAGTTTAGGGTTCTTGTGTTCCTTTGCTGTTCAGCCTGAGCCGAGAGAGAGAGAGAGAGAGAGAGAGGATCTCCGGGCAGTTGCCGTGGTGGTTCGCGTCGTTGGGAGCTGTCTAGCGTGGAGGTTAGGACAAAAGCCTGAGGTAGGGATTCATGTTCTCCTAACTCTCCTCTGTTTTAGGATATTCACCTATATATATATATGTAAATCCATATAGGTGTGATCTCCTATATGGATGTTGGCCTTCAGTGGCATATTCTGTGGATTCTGATGTTGAATTTGGCTTGAGGATTTTCTGGGTTTGTTTATGCCCACCATGTGTTTGATGAAATGTCTGTGAGGTCTGCACACCATGTGTTTGATGAAATGTCTGTGAGGTCTGCACACCATGTGTTTGATGAAATGTCTGTGAGGCCTGCATGCCATGTATTCAATATAATGCCTGTGAGACCTTGTATATGGGTGTTTGATGATATACCTGTGTGACCGGGTGTGTCTTGTGTTTGGTTTGTATTTGATTTTAAGCCTGTGAGGCTGATGTGTGTGGCTTGTATCCGACCATGTTGGTCCTTCCGAGATAAAGTATAAATGCCGTGTTGAGTTTACATGTTGAGATGTAATGCTATCTTGTTCGTTGATCTGTTTGAGACCGAGCCGAGATATGGGCGAGGCACAATAGCTGGACCCCTTTGAGATTTGGCCAGGATGTGGTCCTGAGTCTCGGTGTAGCACTCACGACGGTGGGCTAAGTCTACACCCATTCCTGAGGGTAGATATGGCGCCCGAGGAGGTGGTTGACCATATCCGACTCGGGTGGAAAATGTTGCATTGGTGTCCATGCAACATTCGCCTGAATGTGGTATGTCATGTCGCCGTGGTGGCGGGGTGTCCTCTGCCCTTCGGTGCGGGTTCGGGTAAAGAGTGTTTACTGGGTGATGTTTCTTGCATTAGCCTTAGGCACGACACGAGCACAAGCATACACATATCATGCATGTTGTACAATGGGACGGGTCCGGGGGAGACCGGATCCCTACCGAGCCGTGGTTTGCTCACCCCTCCTATAAACTGTTCTTTTGTAGGGTTTAGCAGGGCGGTAGGTGAAGGCCGAGGAGCTAGGCCCCGAGGTGAAAGTTTTATATTATTTCCTTTGTTGTACTTTGGTTTTATGTGTTTGGAATTTTGGTTTGGTTTTATTGATGGCTTCATAGGAGTTTTTCCCCGACTGGGTTGTAATAAACATTTAGTCTTTGAAATGAAATAAAATGAGATGTTGTTATTCAATTTGTGTTTGTGTGCATGGTTTGGGAGCAGGAGCATGCCCCTTGGCATGTTAGCCTGATTGTGCAGGTTTGGGACAGCACCCGTGCTAGAAGTCCTTTTAAGGTGCTTGCACCAACCCCTTGTCCCTTCGGGTGCGGGCATGGGCAGTCATTACTCATTTCCAAGTGGAAGGAAATTGGGGCGTGACAATATGGTATCGGAGCGATAGTTCATGGTCTAGTGGACCTAGGATAGTGGGGAGGCCTGGGCCGCTTCGAGACTCTTAGGAGGCGGATAGGACACGCCTGATCAACGTGGTCCTATCTGGTTTTCGGGGTGTACTCGGGGGTAGTTAGACCAAGGAGTAGGGCATTTGCATTTGGGTTGAGGGTGCATACATGCATTGGCATTAGGGCACTAGTTTAATTTCAGTATGAGTATTGTGATTGGACATGCTATGTTGCTGAAACTTGTTGCAAAAAAAAAAAAAAAATTGTTCTTGTGGGATTTAGTGATTTTCTGTGAGACTTGTTGCTATGAATTACCGCTGTGTGCTTCGTGATTTACCTGTGTGTTTAAATGTAAAATGTTACTTGAGTACCTCATGGCCCATGGGGATGAGGGTGTGTAGAGCTTGAGAGAAGCTGATCCTAGTTTGGTTTAAATTATGTAGACGATGCCTCCTAGGAGAGTAACCCGAGCTACTCCAGTGTAGAAGATGAATCTTCTGCCCTGCTGGAGAGGGAAGAGGACGGCGTGTAGAGGGCGATGATCCCCCGGAGCGGATCATGGCCCAAGTCCGGGCCCTAAGTGAGAACGTGCAAGGCATGCGTGAGGACCTCAGGGGGAGAGATCCTAAACGAGGTGCGTCGGGAGATGATGGCACGACAGGCGTGCCACCCCCCTCCACCCCGTGAGGCGGAACCTCCGTGTAGGCGGGAAGTGCCGGTGAGGCGGGAAGAGGGAGACGTGTTGACGCAGCTCCGAAAGGAACATCCACCAAGGTTCAAGGGTGGAGCCGAACCTCTAGGAGTAGAGCACTGGCTGCGGCAGATCGAGCATGTGTTCTCCTTTCTCCGACCCCGGGAGGAAGACAAAGTGAGACTAGCAGTCCAGGCGGTTAGAGGAAGCCTTGGAATGGTGGCTTAGCATCTCAGGAAGCCGGGACATGGAGACCATGGCCTGGAATGAGTTCCTCCAGTGTTCCATGAGGAGTTCTTTCCGAGTCATTGCGGTGGCGAAGCGGGAGGAGTTCGGCGGCTGGAGCGAGGGATCGCGATCGGTAGCGAGTATGAGCGAGATTTCCGGGGGCTGAGTCGGTTTGCTCCGAGCAATATCAAGGGAGGACCTGAAGGCCCATAAGTTTACCATGGGTCTCAAACCTGCCCTGAAGCAAAGGGTGGAGATGCTGTGCCCGAAGACCTATCTTGAAGTCGTGGACACCGCCAAGATTGTTGAGAGAGGATTAGAGGAGGGAAGACAGGCTCACCAGGAGCGGATGGGGCAAAGCGCGCGCGACAAGCACGGTGATACCAAGAGGCAAAGGTTGAGTCCGGGAGTGGGACTTTTCCCAAGGATAGGGGCCAAGCTTCAATGGCTCCGCCCGGATCCCGTTACTTTGGAGGACAGGGAGTCTTCGCTGGGAACTTCCCAAGCGGGTGTACCTGTTGTGGCCTGTCAGGGCACGTCAAACGTGAGTGCCCCAAGCGGCACTTGACGTGTCATAGCCGTGGGAAGGTGGGACACATCAGCAAGGTGTGTTTCGGCAAGGGGAACAGCGGGGGAGCTGGAAGCTTAGCACAAGGGAGCAGGGGTGGGACCCAATTCCAGGCCCCGGCCCCTAAGCCAGGATATTCGTGGCAGGCCGGTCGGCTGGTTCCGGTCACACTAGGCCACGGGGGAGAGGCCACCACAAGGAGGATCGGAGGGGCGTCCCGGTGGACTGCAAGCGGGAGCAAAAGGGAAGGCAAGTGAGGCTAGTGGTGGGGCAAGCCAAGGCGAGTGTTCGCGCTTGCCTCAACACCAGCTGAAATGGAGGATTTACCATCACCCTCCGAGGAAGGTGGAGCTGGACCTTCGGTGGTTCGAGGTACTATTCTAATATCTCGCACCGTTGTTGCCGCATTGTTTGATACCGGAGCTTCGTGTTCCCTAATTGCTAAGTCCTTGGTGGAGAGCCTTGGACTTGATTGTGTGGAGGCCGACGGACCTCGAGGGTCGAGTCCCCAATGGGAGGAGTGGAGTTGATCCACCAAATGTGTCGAGAGTGTGCGCTTACGATAGGAGAGGTTGACCTCTCATTTGATTTGTACGTAATGCCCATGAGGACCTTTAGTTTGATTCTGGGGATGGACTGGTTGATGGCCTTTCAGGCTAAGATTGATCGCTATAGGCGACGAGTATCGTTTACTACACCCACAGGATCTTCCTGTACTCTAGTGGGTGAATGGGATAGGGATCCTGGGAGAGCGGGACCGACGAGGGAGCTATGGGGCCATATTACCCATAGGCTTGCCACCCTAACCTTTGAGGAGGAAGGTAACTTAGAGAAAAGGGTGTGGCCAGATGTAGTCGAGAATTTCCAAGATGTCTTTCCTGGGGAGTTGTTGGAGTTGCCTCCACACGAGTGTCGAGTTCATGATTGAACTGTTGCCAGGGGTGGGACCCATCTCACAAGTAGCATACCGGATGGGACTTGCCGAGTTGCAGGGAGCTTCGAAGCGATAAAGGAACCGGGAGATAAAGGTTTTATCCGTCCTAGTACCTCACCATGGGGTGCACCGGTCTTGTTTGCTAAGAAGGCCGATGGTTCGTTGCGACTTTGCATTGATTATCGGAAGTCGAATCAAGTAACGGTAAAGAACAAGTACCCTTTGCCGCGGATTGATGACTTATTCGACCAGCGAGTGGAGCACGGTGGTTCTCAAAAATCGATCTGCGTTCGGGGTATCACCAATTGAGGGTCGGGAGCGAAGACATCCCTAAGACGGCGTTCGGGTGCGGATACGGACACTATGAATGGTTAGTGATGCCTTTTGGGCTCACGAACGCACCTCTTTGTGTTCATGCATCTAATGAATCAGGTATTTGCCCCATACCTGGATTCCTTCGTGGTGGTATTCATTGACGACATCCTTGTGTACTCCAAAACCCAAGCTGAGCATGAGGAGCACTTGGCCGTGGTGCTGCAGGTACTACGAGATCATCACTTGTATGCTAAATTTAGCAAGTGTGACTTCTGGATGCAAGAGGTGCATTTTCTTGGGCATGTAGTATCTGCCGAAGGAGTTAGAGTGGACCCAACCAAGATTGAGTCCGTAGCATCTTGGAAGAGGCCCACAAATGTTTTTGAGATCCGGAGTTTCTTGGGTCCGCGGGGTATTACCAGCGTTTTGTGGAAGGGTTTTCTCGGTTGGCGGCGCCCATGACGGCTCTTACACGAAAGGGAGCCAAATTCGAGTGGACGGACAAGTGCCGGCGAGCATTCGAGGAGTTGAAGACTCGCCTGACTACTGCACCGGTGTTGAGTCTACCGCAGGAGGGAGTGCCATTCGAGGTGTATTGTGATGCGTCTCGCGTTGGACTAGGGTGTGTTCGATGCAAGAGCGCCAAGTCATAGCATATGGCTCGCGACAATGAAGTCCCATGAGCAAAACTACCCAACACACGACCTGGAGTTAGCGACGATTATTTTTGCCCTGAAGTCTTGGCGACATTACCTGTTGGGAGAGAAATTTGTGGTATATACTAACCACAAAAGCCTACGATATATCTTCACCCAGAGAGACCTAAATTTACGACAACGGAGGTGGGTAGAGTACCTGCAAATGTTTGACTTCACGCTCTCCTACACGCCTGGGAAGGGAAATTTAGTAGCCGACGCGCTAAGTAGAAAGGGAAAAGCCGAGGTTTCCATGAGAGAATGGAAAATGATGGAGCGGTTGGCGATGCTTCAGGTGCAACTCTTTCAGCGACGAGGGAGCTATCCTGTGTCCTCTCACCGTGATACCGAGTTGTATCGGCGTGTCCGTGAGGGACAGTTAGGCGACGTGGATCGTGAGGTGATCCGGGCCCAGATAGAGGCCGGAGAGCTGTCGAGGACCGGACGAAGGAGTTGAGCATGAGCCGAAATTTCGGGGGCGTCGATAGTACCACCTCCCTTGCGTGAGGATGTCTGAGGAGTTTCATCATTCCCGTTTGGCTGTACATCCAGGAGGAACTAAGATGTATCATGCCGTTCGCGCACGCTTCGGTGGCCGGGGCTGAAACGGAGTGTAGCGAGTTTGTTTCCAGGTGCCTTACCTGTCGGCAAGTGAAGGCAGAACACCAACGACCCGCTGGTCAATTGCGGCCTTTACCTGTAGGCGAGTGGAAGTGGGAGCATATTACCATGGACTTCGTGACGGGACTTCCTACCACTTCGGGAGAAAGGACATGATTTGGGTCATAGTGGACCGCTTAACTAAGTCAGCCCATTTCTTGGCAATTCGAGAGCGCGACTCTATCGGCACGTTAAGCCGGTTGTATGTTGATGAAATTGTCCGCTTGCATGGAGTGCCCTTGTCTATTGTTTCCAGGCAGGGATGCGCGGTTTACATCCCGGTTTTTGGGGAGGTCTGCAGGAAGCATTGGGAACCCGACTTAATTTGAGTACCGCATTCCATCCCGAGATCGATGGTCAGTCCGAGAGGACCATTCAAACATTGGAAGACTTGTTGAGGGCTTGTGTACTCGATTTTGGAGGATCATGGGCTTCCCACCTTCCTCTTGGTGGAGTTTGCCTATAATAACGGTTACCGGTCTTCGATTGGGATGGCCCCGTTTGAGGCATTGTATGGCCGACCGTGTCGGTCTCCATTATGTTGGGCGAGGCGGAGAGGCGGCTATGTTAGGACCTCAATTGGTCCAGGAGGCTACGGCAAAAGTTCGGCTGATTCGGCAACGCCTTCTTACGGCTCGGAAGCGGACAAAAGTCTTATGCGGATCGCCGACGCCGACCGTTGGAGTTTTTGGTGGGAGACCACGTATTCCTTCGTGTTTCTCCACGGAGAGGGCATAAGAGATTTGGGACCGGGTCCAAGTTGTCCCCTCGGTACATTGGACCGTTCGAGATTTTGAGCGAGTTGGCCCTGTTGCTTATAGGTTGGCGTTACCACCTAGTTTGAGCGAGTTCATAATGTTTTCCATGTATCCCGGTTGTGGAAATATCATCCAGATCCCACACACGTGCTAGATTGGGGTACCCTGGATCTTGGAGAGGATGTGTCCTTTGTCGAGGCCCCCATCCGTATTGTAGATAGGCGCGAGAAGCAGCTGCGAGGTAAGACTATTCCGTTGGTTCGGGTGTTGTGGCAACACCGAGGGCTGGAGGAAGAGACCTGGGAACGTGAGACTGAGATGCGTGCTCATTATCCTGATCTGTTCGAGGACGAACAACTCTGAAGGAGGGGAGGAGGGCAAGCGTCAAACTTCAACATAATCAGGTACTTGCCCAACTAGTTATGACCATGTAGAGTGTATAAATGTGTGAAATAAATTGTGATTTGTTGTGTATTAAGTTGTGCTAGAGGGTGTTAGAGGCCTATGCTTTGGTTGTGATTGTTTTCTTTCATTCCACCTTTTCTTTTCGAGGACGAAAAGTCTTAAGGGGGAGAGGATGTAAGGACCCGTACCTTGAGTTAGTCACGCTTTTCTCTAGATTTTGACCTAGTGAATGGGCTCAAATGAATTCACGTGCAAAAGGAAAGATGCTTAGAATGATGTCCTCTATCTACCACGAAGTTTCAGGCCAAACAGACGTGTATGTGAGGTGCACGTGATATGGGTCCAATTCACGTGCAAGTGTGATTGTCTTCTAAATGATGCAAGGAGGCTAGGGGTGAAGTTTGAGAGCATTTGGAGTCCATTTGGAGTTGCACGTGAATTGGGAATTCACGTGCAAATTGGCGTGCAGCCATATTTTTGCATGGTTCCCTTGGTTTTGACATTCTAATGATCTTTCTCCAAAGGACCATGTTGAAATTCTGAGTATTTTGGCCTATATGGGTGCGGAAAGGTGCTAACTTGTGTGATCAAAACTACGTCGTTTTGATCCTGGGTTTACTTAATCAAAACTACGTCGTTTTGATATGGGTAGTGTCTATATAATGAGGGCTTGAGTTTGAGTTTAGGGTTCTTGTGTTCCTTTGCTTGCACTGCCTTGAGAGAGAGAGAGAGAGAGAGAGAGAGAGGATCTCCTGGGCGATTGCCGTGGTGGTTCGCGTCGTTGGGAGCGTCTAGCGTGGAGGTTAGGACAAAAGCCTGAGGTAGGGATTCATGTTCTCCTAACTCTCCTCTCGTTTTAGGATATTCACCTATATATATATATATATATGAAATCCATATAGGTGTGATCTCCTATATGGATGTTGGCCTTCAGTGGCATATTCTGTGGATTCTGATGTTGAATTTGGCTTGAGGATTTTCTGGGTTTGTTTATGCCCACCATGTGTTTGATGAAATGTCTGTGAGGTCTGCACACCATGTGTTTGATGAAATGTCTGTGAGGTCTGCACACTATGTGTTTGATGAAATGTCTGTGAGGCCTGCATGCCATGTATTCAATATAATGCCTGGGAGACCTTGTATATGGGTGTTTGATGATATACCTGTGTGACTGGTGTGTACTGTGTTTGGTTTGTATTTGATTTTAAGCCTGTGAGGCTGATGTGTGTGGCTTGTATCTGACCATGTTGGTCCTTCCGAGATAAAGTGTAAATGCTTGTCTTGAGTTTACATGTTGAGATGTAATGCTATCTTGTTCGTTGATCTGTTTGAGACCGAGCCGAGATATGGGCCAGGCACAATAGCTGGACCCCTTTGAGATTCGGCCAGGACGTGGTCCTGAGTCTCGGTGTAGCACTCACGACGGTGGGCTAAGTCTACACCCATTCTTGAGGGTAGATATGGCGCCCTAGGAGGCGGTTGACCATATCTCGACTCGGGTGGAAAATGTTGCATTGGTGTCCATGCAACATTCGCCTGAATGTGGTATGTCATGTCGCCGTGGTGGCGGGGTGTCCTCCGCCCTTCGGTGCGGGTTCGGGTAAAGAGTGTTTCTTGGGTGATGTTTGCTGCGTTAGCCTTAGGCACGACACGAGCACAAGCATACACATATCATGCATGTTGTACAACTGGGACGGGTCCGGGGAGACCGGATCCCTACCGAGCCGTGGTTTGCTCACCCCTCCTATAAACCGTTCTTTTGCAGGGTTTAGCGGGCGGTAGGTGAAGGCTGAGGAGCTAGGCCCCTGAGGCTGAAAGTTTTATATTATTTCCTTTGTTGTACTTTGGTTTTATGTGTTTGGAATTTTGGTTTGGTTTTATTGATGGCTTCATAGGGGTTTTTCCCCGACTGGGTTGTAATAAACATTTAGTCTTTGAAATGAAATAAAATGAGATGTTGTTATTCAATTTGTGTTTGTGTGCATGGTTTGGGAGCAGGAGCATGCCCCTTGGCATGTTAGCCTGATTGTGCAGGTTTGGGACAGCACCCGTGCTAGAAGTCCTTTTAAGGTGCTTGCACCAACCCCTTGTCCCTTCGGGTGCGGGCATGGGCAGTCACTACTCATTTCCAAGTGGAAGGAAATTGGGGCGTGACAGAAGTCATGTTCCTAGTTCCAGGTTCCCTGGAATTTGGGGGCATGACAAGTTGGTATCAGAGCATGGTCTAGTGGACCTATGTCACGCCCCGGATTTCCAACCTGAGGAAACCGGTACGTGACTCCCCTTTTTCCCACACGGAGGGCAAAGGGGTTAGGATGCAAACCCCGAATATAACATTTTAAACATCCACAACACTTTCAAGAAAGTAATGTTCATAAAAGCAATCCACAATCCAAACCAATCTTTATTACAACAAAATCCTCTTTTCAATCCATCCCCACTGGGGTTACATCAATTCCCACAAAATAACATAAATGAAAGACAGTAAAGTAAATAAGGTCTTCCACCTTGGGGTCCCACCTAACGCCTGTATGTTCCTGAAAGAAAACACAACATAGAGGGAGGGGTGAGCAACCACAGCTCAGTAGGGATCATGTCTCCCTAACCCATCACATGCTCCTAGCGTCTACATGAGGGTGTGTACAGGTGCAATGTAGTGACAATAAGATATAAACAGGTTGTATTCCACAATCACACGGCATACACATATCCACAGCCATACAGGCTTAGCCATATAGGCTAACATATCCACAGTCATACAGACTTAGCCACACAGGCTAACATATCTACAGCCACTCAGGCTTAGCCACACGAGCTAACATATCCACAGCCACTCAGGCTTAGCCACACGGGCTAACATATCCACGGCCACTCAGGCTTAGCCAAATGCACTCAAACTTTACCCCAAGCCTCCTTGCACCATGTAAAAGACATCCATGCAATAAAAACCTTGCATGCCAAATGGGTCCAATTCACGTGCACGTCTGTTTGGCCTGAAACTTCTGTGGTAGATAGAAGACATCATTCTAAGAATCTTTTGGTCTGCACGCCAATTTATCTGACCCATCTACTAGGTCAAAATCTAGAAAGTTCCTATTCAGAAGGCAAGACTGACTAACTCAAAACACGGGTCCTTACATCCAAGGTGTTTTAGCTAAAGTATGTGGGAAGGAAACTCCCTAAAACCCAACAATTTCCACTCACAAGGCATCTGTGGTTAACTTCGTACATACCATAAACACGGGTCATTACATCCTTTCCCCCTTAAGACTTTTCGTCTTCGAAAAGAAACAACATACAAGGAAAACAAACACAAGCTACCCCTTTGCCACACGGCGAGCCACAACACCCAGATGGGTCACACAGCATAACAGGACATCTCAAACACATTTTGCAATTGCAAAACACATCTCAATAAAAATACCAGTTTACAAGTAGAAATACAAATACACCAAATCATGAACCACAAGAAAACACATCACTATAGAAGAAAACACATCACTACAAATGATTACAGCCCTCCCATCCTTAAGATTGTTCGTCCTCGAACAACTCTGGGTGCTGCTCACGCATCACGGACTCACATTCCCATGTCTAATCCTCAATGCCACGGTGTTGCCACAGCACGTGAACCAAAGGAATATCACGACCACGCAAAAGCTTCTCCCGCTGATCTAGGATACGGATAGGGGCCTCAACAACGGACATGTCATCCTTAATGTCCAATGTCCCCCAATCAATCACATAAGTGGGGTCAGGATGATACTTCCTCAACTGGGACACGTGGAACACATTGTGCACCCGACGCAATCGCGGTGGCAATGCTAACCGGTAAGCTACAGGCCCCACACGAGCTATAACCTCAAATGGACCAATGAACCGGGGAGAGAGTTTGGAACCTCTCCCAAAGCGCCGATGTCCACGTCGTGGAGAGACACGGAGAAACACATGATCGCCCACAGAAAACTCCAAAGGTCGCCGCCGCTGATCCGCATAAGATTTCTGCCGACTCTGAGCTGATAACAACTGCTGATGAATCAACTTAACCTTCTCGGTAGCCTCTTGAACCAACTGTGGTCCCAAAAGAGCTGCCTCTCCTACCTCAGTCCAACACAAGGGTGAGTGGCACGGCTTCCCATACAATGCTTCAAAAGGGGCCATTCCAATGGATGCCTGATAACTGTTATTGTAGGCAAACTCGACCAAGGGAAGGTGAGTTGCCCACGAACCCCCGAAATCTAGCACACAAGCCCTCAACATGTCCTCCATGGTCTGATTCGTCCTCTCAGTCTGACCGTCAGTCTCAGGGTGAAAGGCTGTACTCAAGTGAAGCTTGGTCCCCATAGCCTCCTGCAAACCTGCCCAAAAAAGGGAAGTGAACCTCGAATCCCGGTCAGAGACAACCGATGATGGTACTCCATGCAGTCTCACAATCTCGTTCATCTATAACTGGCTCAAGGTCCCAATAGAGTCCCGCTCGCGAACAACAAGGAAATGGGCCGACTTTGTGAGCCGATTCACAACCACCCAAATCATATCTTTCCTCCCTGTGGTGGGTGGAAGACCAGTCACAAAATCCATCGCTATGTAGTCCCACTTCCACTCTACTATGGGCAATGGCTGTAACATGCCCGCCGGCCGCTGATGCTCAGCCTTCACTTGCTGACACGTGAGGCACTGCGAAACAAAGGCAGCCACATCGCGTTTCATCCCAGGCCACCAAAAATGTCCCCGAAGCGTATGGTACATCTTCGTACCCCCTGGATGCACAACAACTCTAGACTGGTGAAACTCCCTCATCACCTCATCCACAAGGGAAGAAGCCACTACCAGTCGCCCTTGAAAAAATAACTCATGCTCAGGACCCTCTGTCCAACCCTCAGATAGCTCACCAGCCTCAATACGGGCACGGAGGACCTCACACTCAATGTCACCCAACTGTGCCTCCCGGACGCGCCGGTAAAGCTCAGGCACAACAACCAAAGGACTCAGGACTGTCCCACCATCACGAACAATAGGCTGCAACTGCAACACCGCCAACTGCTCCATCTGTTTCCACTCTCTCATGGCCACCTCAGCTTTCCCTTTTCTGCTCAACGCGTCAGCCACAACATTACCCTTGCCCGGGGTATAGGCAAGAGTAAAGTCAAAGGTCTGCAAATACTCCACCTATCTCTTCTGCCTCAAATTCAAGTCCTTCTAAGTAAAGATGTACTGAAGGCTCTTGTGATCAGAAAACACTACGAACTTCTCCCCCAAAAGGTAATGTTGCCAACTCTTCAAGGCAAAGATGACAACCACCAGCTCAAGATCATAGGTAGGGTAATTCTGCTCATGAGGCTTCAACTGCCTCGAACCATAAGCTACAACATTGTGCTCCTACATAAGCACACACCCTAATCCAACCCTGGACGCATCACAATATACCTCATATGGGATATCCTCCCGAGGCAACCTCAACACCGGTGCAGTGGTCAAACGGGTCTTGAGAGTCTCAAACGCCTGCTAGCACTTGTCCGTCCACTCAAACTTCACTCCCTTCCGAGTCAATGCCGTCATAGGAGCTGCCAAATGGGAGAATCCCTCTACAAAACGACGGTAATAGCCTGCCAAGCCAAGGAAACTACGAATCTCAAAAACATTGGTAGGCCTCTCCCACGATGCCACAGCCTCAATCTTGGCTGAGTCCACCCTAACTCCCTCAGCTGATACTACATGGCCAAGAAAGTGTACCTCCTGCATCCAAAACTCACATTTGCTAAACTTAGCAAACAACTGCTGGTCCCTCAGGGTTTGCAACACCGTTGCCAAATGCTCCACATGCTCCCTCTCCATCTTGGAATACACCAAGATATCGTCGATAAACCCCACCACAAAGGAATCTAGATATGGGGCGAAGACCTGGTTCATCAAATGCATAAACACCGTTGGTGCATTAGTGAGCCCGAAAGGCATCACCACCCACTCATAGTGCCCATACCGGCACCGAAAAGCAGTCTTAGGGATGTCCTCCTCCCTAACCCTTAGCTGGTGATACCCCGATCGCAGATCTATCTTGGAAAACCACTGGGCTCCACTCAACTGGTCAAACAGGTCATCTATCCGAGGCAACGGATACTTGTTCTTCACAATCACCGAATTCAGCTTCCTGTAGTCGATGCAAAGGCGTAGCGTGCCATCTGCCTTCTTTGCAAAGAGCACCGGGGCACCCAGGGTGAGGTACTCGATCTGATATACCCCTAGTCCCCCAACTCCTCTATTTGCCTTTGCAGCTCCCTCAGCTCGGCTGGCCCCATACGATACGCTACTTGAGAAATCGGACCCGTTCCCGGCACCAACTCAATGGTGAACTCCACACTCCTCTGAGGAGGTAAACTCCTCAACTGGTCAGGGAAGACATCCTGAAATTGGTCAACAACTGCTGGCCACACTCTCTTCGCCACTTTCCCTTCCTCAGCAAAGGTCAGGGCTGCCAACCTGTGGGTTATAGCACCCCACCGGTCCAAGATCGGCCCAGCCCGACTAGCCTCACGATCCCACTCCCCCTGCAGGGTGCAAGAAACCCCCGCAGGTGACACAAAGGATACCCGCCATAGATAACAATCTATCTTGGCCTGGAAGGCCATAAGCCAGTCCATACCCAAGATCAGGTCAAACGTCCTCAAGGGCATTACATGCAAGTCAAAACTTAGCTCCACCTCTCCTATGGTTAACACACAGTCATGACACACACGCCGTACCTCAATCATGCCTCCCACCGGAGACTCCACAACTAGGGGCCTCACGGCCTCCACATAAGCTAACCCCAAGCCATCTATTACAAGCTCAGCAACAAACGAACATGATGCACCCGTATCAGAAAGAACAGGAGCTAATGTACGGGAGATCAAAAGGGTACCTCTAACCACCGATGGTCCTGCTCCACCCTCAGCTGGTGGGGGTGGTAGCTCAGCCTCCTCCCGGTACGTCGCCTCCAGTGCAAACACCCTTCCTTGGCCCGTGCCACTGGTCAGCTCACTCACTAGATGCTTCCCGCTAAGGTTGCCTCTAGCTTCAGTTTGCTGCCGCTCCGGCCTCCCCTGGGGTCGGGTCTGACTCGATCCTACCTGACTAGCCTGCCACTGACGGGCTGGTCTCTTTGCTGGTGTACGGAAACTGGCGTCACTCCTCATGCTGGATGCCATGCCTCCAACTCCCTTGTTGCTACTCCGGCAAACCCGGCTCAAATGGCCTTCTCGTCCACAGCTATTGCATCGCCAGTTCTTCTTGGGACACTCCCTCTTGAAGTGGCCTTGCTCCCCACAGCAATGACAACCAACGGGGAGACCTCCTGCTGGACCTCCCTGCCTGCCACCGCCAAAGCTAGACCTCCCTGGGTTCTCCAATTTCTGTCCCCTCTGCGGAAGGAACTACTATCTCTCTCCTCAATCTTGGGCCTCTTGGACCCCGAATCGCGTTCGGACCCACCTTGCAACCGGCGACCCCGATGGACCCCTCCCCATCCTCCAACTCCCTCTCAGCTATACGTGCTGTCTCAACAACCTCAGCATAGGTCCTCAAACGCAGAATTGCCACCCTCTGCCTAAGTGCTGGCCGGAGACCCAAGGTGAACTTGTGGGCCTTCAGGTCCTCCTGCGCCACGGTCTCAGGAGCAAATCTGCTCAAGCTCCGGAATTCGCGCTCATACTCGGGCACCGTCTTTGATCCCTGTTTCAGGCTATTGAATTCCTCTCTCTTTTGCCACCTTAACGACTCGGGGAAGAATTCATCATGGAAAAGCTGCAGGAACTCGTCCCACAACATGAACTGCACAGCACGGCTCCCCGTAACACTCTGCCACCATTCCAGAGCATTCCCCTCCAGCTGCCGAATGGCCAGTCTCACCTTATCCTCCTCCTGGGGTAGGAGAAATGAAAACACATGCTCGATCTGCCTCAGCCAGTGCTCAACTTATCCTCCTCCCCTTTTAATGGCGGAGGTTGTTCCTTTCGGAACCGTGTCACCATGTCATCCTCTGCACGAGTCGGTATGCCACTCAGCGAACCCTCACGCTCCCTTGGTAACTCCCCCGCTGGTGGTGGCGGTGGTGGTGGTGGTACCACCTGCTGTGCCGCCATCTCACGGCGTACCTCCTCCCGGACTTCTTGCCAAATACCCTCCCTCAGCTCTTGGACTTCCAGCCGGATGCCTTCTCGCAGCTGCGCCAGCAATAGTGCATGTCCTCCAACGGACTGCCCCGCACCCGGACCCTCATGGGCAGATGACTCATCAGCCACTGCCCCGGACGCACGAGTCACTCTCCTCGGTGGCATTCTTACTACATGACGTAAGAAGCACAAACGTCAGAACGCGTTCGACAACTATCGAGTTTCACTACCTCTACCCCATTATCAAGTTAAGTAGTACATGGCATCACACACATTTTACACATTGCACCAATCAACATTGCACACAGTTCAAATAAACAAGGACCTTTCCTTGTAGTCATGTTCAAGGTACTTCAAGTAAAATCAGAGTTGCACAGTTCACACCTTATCACATTATTCACATTTTTCTTTTATCACAATTACAATGTTAACAGGTATCCACACCTTCACATATAACAACTAATGCAACTAGTGCCCTAAGACTAATGCATGCAAATCCTACCTTAGGTCTGGACTACCCCAAGTACACCTTAGAGGCTCCAAGAGGACCGTGTTGATCAGGCACGTCCCTCCAGGTTCCTCCAAAGGACTCAAGATAACCAGATCTGCCCACTACCCTAGGCCAACTAGACCATGCTCTGATACCATATTGTCACGCCCCGGATTTCCAACCCGAGGAAACCGGTACGTGACTCCCCTTTTTCCCACACGGAGGGCAAAGGGGTTAGGATGCAAACCCCGAATATAACATTTTAAACATCCACAACACTTTCAAGAAAGTAATGTTCATAAAAGCAATCCACAATCCAAACCAGTCTTTATTACAACAAAATCCTCTTTTCAATCCATCCCCACTGGGGTTACATCAATTCCCACAAAATAACATAAATGAAAGACAGTAAAGTGAATAAGGTCTTCCACCTTGGGGTCCCACCTCAGCTCGGTAGGGATCATGTCTCACTAACCCATCCCATGCTCCTAGCGTCTACATGAGGGTGTGTACAGGTGCAGTGTAGTGACAATAAGATATAAACAGGTTGTATTCCACAATTACACGGCATACACATATCCACAGCCATACAGGCTTAGCCACACGGGCTAACATATCCACAGCCACTCAGGCTTAGCCACACGGGCTAACATATCCACAACACTCAGGCTTAGCCACACGGGCTAACATATCCACAAGCATAATACCAAACACTTAGTTCGCACAGCCAATCAGGCATAAAATCAAACACCTGACATGCAGAGTCTCACAGGTATTTTACCAAATGCTTAACATGCATACATTCACAAACCCACAAACCTAGCCACACAGGCATATTATTAAACACATACTAGGCATATTCAAACAGACATATTTACACAGGCATTTTATCGAATACTTAATATGCACTCACCATCCAACACCAAAAAAAACATCAAAAACCGCCATTGAAGGCCAACATCCATATAGGAGATCACACCTATATGGATTACATATATATATAAACAGGTAAGATCCATAATCTACCCTAGAACCCTAGAACGGAGGAGGATTTAGGAAGAACATAACCCCTACCTTGTATGTTCTCCTGCTCCCATTTCCACGCAAGATGCTCCGGCAGCCACCAGAAGCTCTCCTTCCCTCTCTCTCTCTCTCTGCGACGACTGGTGAAACAACAAACCCTAAAACCTAAAACAGACGGCTCCTCATCCTTATATAGACCTCCCACTATCAAAACGACGTAGTTTTGATTAAGTGAAACCCAACATCAAAACGATGTAGTTTTGATGGAATAAGCTACAACCTTCTCGCATCCATACACGCCAAAATATCCATAATTTCAACATGGTCCTTAGGGAAAAATCATTAGAATGACAAAACCAAGGTAACCATGCAAAAACATGTTTGCACGCCAATTTGAACCCCAAATCCCCAATTGGCGTGCAGCTCCAAATGCACTCAAACTTTACCCCAAGCCTTCTTGCACCATGTAAAAGACATCCATGCAATAAAAACCTTGCACGCCAAATGGGTCCAATTCACGTGCACCTCTGTTTGGCCTGAAACTTCTGTGGTAGATAGAAGATGTCATTCTAAGAATCTTTTGGTCTACACGCCAATTTATCGGAGCCCATCTACTAGGTCAAAATCTAGAAAGTTCCTATTCAGAAGGCAAGACTGACTAACTGAAAACATGGGTCCTTACATCCAAGGTGTTTTAGCTAAAGTGTGTGGGAAGGAAACTCCCTAAAACCCAACAATTTCCACTCATAAAGCATCTGTGGTTAACTTCGTACATACCACAAACACGGGTCATTACAACCTAGGTTAGTGAGGGGTGGTTAATTGATTCCATGTGACTTGGAAAACTGTAGGGAGGGCACCTGATCAACGCAGTCCTTACATGTGTTCTAGGTTATTTTGGTGTCAGTTAGATCATCCTAGGAGCATACATGGGGATGGGGTGCATTTCTAGTGGTATGATTGTGTGCATATAGGGCACTAGATTGTCTTTGTGTGTGATGTGATTGCATTTGGTGCCAGGATAGCACATGGCCGTGAGAGCCAGGACTTGATTGTGGTGTACCCTGAGGGGTGACACGATGCTATATGCATGGTTGGGGACCTACGAGTCGCGTGGTGAGAACCTACAAGTTGGTTGTACCATTGATGGTTGTTTGTGCTAACAGTGCTAGTGTTGATCGTTTGTTGTTTGTTGTTGTGGCCAGTGTGATGGCATCACCGAGGAGAGCTGTCCGAGGCCAGGGCCCGGCAGAGGAGCCCACGATAGAATCAGGGCACCAGGGGCAACGAGCCCGCAGTAGAGATCGTTAGCTCCCGTTGTGGGACCTGATTTGGCTCAGGTGTTGATTCAGTTGCAAGAGGCCATGCAAAGTATGCAGGGCTCGATGAGGGATATGGCTAGAGAGGTGGATGAGCTGAAGAGGCAACAGCAGCCTCAGCAGCCTCCACAGCCTTAGCAGCAGGAGGCGAGGGTGGTGCAGGATGTGCACCGACAGGAGGTCGTGATAAAGCCAACACGACGAGGAGTGGACTGGGCTGCACAGTTTTTGAAACATGCACCCAAGACTTTTGAGGATGGTTTGTGGCCAGTGGTAGCCGAGGACTGGATTAGATGGACAGAGGACATCTTTGAGATGATTGGGGTGCCAGATGAGGAGCGGGTGCGAGTGGCGATGCACTATTGTTTGGGTATCCCACGCAGGTGGTGGGAATCCACGAGAGCTATCTATGGCAGCCAGATGAGCTAGAGAGAGTTTGTTGAGCGCTTCTTTGGGGAGTATTTTCCCAGCTCAATACAGTATGCGTGACAGAGAGAGTATTATGAGCTTCAGCAGGGTAGCCAAACGGTGGGTGAGTATGTGCAAGCCTTCACAGATTTAGGGTAGTTTGCCCTTGAAGCTTGGGAAAAGGAAGCCCGTAAAACACAGGATTTTATTCAAGGCTTGAGGCCATCTCTGAAAAGACAACTAGAACTGATGCAGTTGACCAACTACCGGGAGGCGGTCGACAAGGCACTCATTATTGAGCGAGGTCAGGATCAGGCGAGAGCCCAGAGGCCGGGTGGTTCGGCAGGTCCGAGCAAGAAGAGGCAGAGTGGGGAGAGCAGTGCTGCTCAACCTGAGAGGAGGCAGGTGCAGAGGGTTTCCAGCTAGGCAGTGGGACCCCGTGAGAGTTTAGCCAGTCGGAGGTCAGGTACTTGTTGGAGTTGTGGTTTGACCAGACATTTGTCGAGAGACTGCCCGAGGAAAAGGATGACATGCTTCTGATGCGGGAAGGTGGGACATGGAGCTAGGGAATGTGTTACCCTTAGCTCGACCAGCAGTGTAGGCCCTCATCCGAGAGAGCAGGGACAGAAGAGTGGGGCTCCGTCTCAAAGGTCGGTGCCGCCGGCATAGAGCACGCAGACGTAACCTGCAGTGCAGCAGCCTCAGCGCGAGGCACAAGGTCATGTGATCAGCGGGGCAAGGCCCCAATGGGCTAGGCTAGTGGCAGTGGGCCACGAGGGAGGACTTTTGCCCTTACCAGCAGAGAGGTAGAGGTTCCACTAGTGGACGAGGCAGGAGCAGGACCTTCAGTGGTGAGAGGTACCATTATCATTTCTCATACTATCTGATCAGTTTTGATTGATACTGGTGCTACCCATTCTTTTATTTCGTATGCTATGGTGGTTGGCTTGGAGTTAGATTAGGAGACAGTTAGTCAGTCTCTGATGGTTGCTTCACCTTTGGGTGGAATTGTGATACTTGAGAGTATCTGTCGTGCTTGTCAGGTAACACTTGGGGGTGTTAACCTGATGTGTGATTTGTATGTCATGGAGTTAGATGATTTTGATGTTATCCTGGGCATGGATTGGTTGGTCTCCGTGGAGGCCAAGATGGATTGTTTTCGATGGCGTATAACGTTCCTCACGCCAGAGGGCACGTAAGGTGTCTTTATGGGTGAGTGGACTGACGAGGCATGCAGGTTGGGACCTTTGAGGCACGAGTGGGGTGATGTGACCCACTAGTTAGCCAGCTTGACGTTGGTTGACAGGAGGAGAGAGGGGAAGGCTATTTTGCCACCCATTGTAGATCAGTTCCCGGATGTGTTTCCCGATGACTTGGTCAGTTTGCCACCCGTGAGGGAGGTAAAGTTTTCGATCGAGTTGTTGCCAGGGACAACACAGATCAGGTTAGCGGCCCACAAGATGGCACCGACAGAGGTTAGAGAGCTCAAGAGACAGATAAATGATTTATTGGCATGAGGCTTTATTAGACGGAGTAGCTCACCGTGGGGCGCTCCAATGTTGTTCGCCAAGAAGGCGGATGGTTCACTTCGGCTGTGTATAGACTACCGAAAGCTGAACCAGGTGACTGTGAAGAACAGGTGTCCATTGCCGAGGATCGATGATCTATTCGATCAGTTTTGAGGTGCGAGATGGTTTTCCAAGATAGATTTGAGATCTGGATACCATCAGTTGAGAGTTAGGGAGGCAGATATCCCTAAAACCGTGTTTAGTTGTGATGCCGTTTGAGCTCACGAATGCTCCAACAGTGTTTGTGGGATTGATGAACCATGTGTTTGCTCCATATTTAGATATGTTCGTTGTGGTGTTCATCGACGATATTTTGGTCTATTCAGCGACCAAGAGGGAGCATGAGGAGCATTTGCAGGTTGTGTTGTAGACCTTGCGAGAGCATCGATTGTATGCGAAGTTCACGAAATATGACTTTTGCTTGCAATAGGTGCACTTCTTGGGGCATGTGGTATCTTTGGAGGGTATCACAGTGGATCCTGAGAAGATCGAGGCGGTTATGTCATGGAAGAGGCCCACGAATGTGTTTGAGATTCGTAGCTTCCTTGGTTTGGCAGGTTACTATCGGAGGTTTGTGGAGGATTTTTCCCAGTTGGTAGCTCCTATGACACACCTGGCGAGGAAGGGAGTTCATTTTATTTGGTCTGATGCGTGTGAGAGTGCTTTCATGGAGCTGAAGGCACGATTGACATCAGCACCTATCTTGATTCTCCCACAGGAGGGTGTGCCTTTCGAGGTGTATTGTGATGCTTCCAAGGTGGGACTGGGATGTGTGTTGATGCAGGCTCGGCAGGTGATTGCTTATGGATCTAGGCAGTTGAGACCACATGAGCAGATCCAGGGTCGAAATAACGAAGATCCATAAGCAATCAGCTGCCGAGCCTGCATCAACACACAACCCAATCCCACCCTTGATGTATGACTGTACAGGGTTGCATATTTGAGACAGCACCCACGGTGTAGTCTCCTTTGTTGCTAGTCACCAACCCCTTGACCTTTCGGGTGCGGGCAAGGGGAAGTCACGTTCCTGGAATTTGGGGGCGTGACACGATCCATAATTATCATATCTACATAGTTATCATATCAGACATAATTTTTCATATCGACATAACTACCCCGGAAACTCTAAGGTTTCCCCACGCAGTCCTACTGCAGGACTAACTCTAACGATCCCAACCACGGAACAAATAGCGCAGACACCCCAATGGCCCCGAGGTCCACTGCCACACGAACGAACCCGAATTCCCCAGACCCGGAACACAAAGACATATCCAAACACAACTTTGTCATTGAAGGCCAACATTCATATAGGAGATCACACCTATATGAATTTACGTATATATATAAACTAATAAGCCACAAATTGCCTACCACAAGGCCAAAGCCCTGGGCTAGGTTCAAGGAAGAATAGAACCCCTACCTCAGAAGGATCCTCCTCGCTTTTTCTTCCACGCTAAATGCCGTCCACCCACGCGAATCACCAAAACAGCGATCAGGAGAAGGTCCTCTCTCTCTCTCTCTCTCTCTCTCTCTCTCTCTCTGGGCTGCGACGGCTGACGGAATGAAGAACCCTAAACCTAAGAACAAGAGACCTCCACCTCCTTATATAGACCTCACTTATCAAAACGACATAGTTTTGATAAGTGAACCCCATCATGGAAACGATGTAGTTTTGATAATTGAAACATGCTACAGCCTTCCCGCATCCACACAGGACAAAATGCCTATAATTCGAACATGGCCCTTTGGGAAAAGATTACCAGCACAACAAAACCAAGGTGGCGGTGCAAAAACATGGCTGCACGTGACAAAGACCATTGTCACGTGCAAGCTCCAAATGCCTTAGGATTTTACTAGAAGCTTTAGAACTAAGTCTGGAAGGCTCCCATGCAAAAACTTCACTGCACATGACAAAGCCATTGTCACGTGCAACCTCTAAAAGCTCCCTCTTGGGCTCATCTTTTGCCTCATGCTTGCTCATCTATATACAAAGTGTTCTAGCCAATGTGTGGGGGAAGAAAACTCCCAAAAACCTGACAATTGCCACTCAAAAGGCATAATTGTGACTAATCCCTCACATCCCAAAACATGGGTCATTATAACTTTCGTCGATTTGAGCTCTGGATCGTCAATTTCGCTTTCGCCCTTCTCTTTCTCTCTCCTCTCCTCTTTCTCTCTTTAGAAAGGCAAGCACGCATGACAATTAGGGATTTGAGTTCTTCACTGCCCTATTTATACTTTCTCATATTAAATTCGTTAAAATATCAAAATTACCCTCACAAGGTCCAGACTCTAAATCAAGCCCAATTACTGTCAAAACGCTTCGTTTGATGAGTACATCACTGTACTAAGGTATGTTTTTCCAAATAAGGCCTCGAATACAAAGTCACCCGACCACACCACAAAAATCCCAAAATTAGCTGTAGGTCCCAAAGTGAGTCTAGAGGGGGGGGTGGAATAGACTTTCTTCGTGCGTGAAGTTAGACTGTTTGCTGGTATGTGTTACTTCTAAGGACAACTACGCTGGAAGTATTTATGGAGAAGATGACAGTAGTAATTTGAGTGATAATGTGAGTTATGAACTATCAGACAAATCTGAGATGTAGTAAATGCTCCTTGTTCACAGATCCCAGTTGCGTAAGGAATGGTCTGTGATAGTTTTGATTGTGAAAATCAACACTGAGGTTAGACTAGATAATCATGCTGAATCTTGGGTGAACAAGAGTATATGATGCATCACAAGTTTTGATCTTGATCTTGGTTCAACGCGGCGCACAACACTTTGAAGTTCTTTCTCACAGAGTCTCTCTCTCTCTCTTGCGTTTTAACTTTCTGCTTGAATTCTACAAAAGATCAATTTCTTAATGTGTGTCAGAATCATTTTTCTTGTGTCCTATGTATTCCACATTTTCAGAGAAAGAGACTAACTCCTGATTTTGTCATTAAGTGCGAGAGATATATATATATTTTAAGTTTAGATTGTTGTGCGCCTAGTTGTCCATCAGACAAATTGACTTCCCGCCACTGGATTTGCAGGATGTCAGGGGATGGGTTGATCTGCTCTGATTTGTAGATCTGTTACTCATGCTGCGCAATTGCATGCCCATACTTGTGCAGTCGATCTTGGTCGTTCATCCGTGGAGAGTGGTTGATTGCAATTATTGTGACATTGTAATGACCCGTGTGTAAGAGGTTAACCACAAACACCTTGGATGTTGGTGCACAAGTTTGAGGTAAGAGATGAGCCCAAGAGGGGTCTTTTGGGAGGTGCATGTGACATGTGATAACGTGCATTTATGCCCTAGGAAGATGCTATGCATATACATGCGGTTTTAAGCTGTTTTGGCAGATTTTGGAGCTCACTTTTGATATACTAGATCGCCTCAAACAATTGGCGTGCAAGAACAAAAGTTGCTTAGAATGAGGTCCTCTACCAACCACAGAAATTTCAGAGCATTTGGAGCTGCACGTGAATTCACCCATTTCACGTGCAAACATATTTTTGCTTCTCAGGCCTCTCTACAAGATGCAAGGAGGCTTGGGGTAAAGTTTGAGTGCTTTTGGAGCTGCACGCCAATTGGGGAATTGGCGTTCAAATTGGCGTGCAGACATGTTTTTGCATGGTTACCTTAGTTTTGTTATTCTAATCATCTTTTCCCAAAGGACCATGTTGGTATTATGGATATTTTGTCGAGTATGGATGCGAAAAGGTTGCAGCTTGTATAATCAAAACTACGTCATTTTGATGCTGGGATTCACTTAATCAAAACTACGTCGTTTTGATGTTGTGTTGTCTATATAAGGATGAAGAGCCCTCTGTTTTAGGTTTAGGGTTTGTTGCTCCACCAGCCGTCGCGGAGAGAGAGAGTGAGAGAGGGAGGGAGAGCTACTGGCTTGCTGCCGGAACATCTTGCGTGGGGAGGACGGCGTCTAGTGTGGGAGCAAGAGCAGGAGGACGTTTCCAAGGTAGGGGTTCTGTCTCACCTAATCTGTTCTGGGGTTAGGCCCTGTGTAGAGGATTTATAGAGCTTCTACTGTTATTATTATACTATCTATATGTAAATTCATATAGGTGTGACCTCCTATATGAATGTTGACCTTCAGTGGCATGTATGGGGATGAGATTAGGCCTGTGTGGCACTGCACACTAGGTGTTTGATATTATGCCTGTGAGGCCATGCATGTTATGCGATTGATGTTATGCCAGTGTGGTTATGCCTGAATGGTGTTTGATGTAATGTCTGTGAGGATATGCATGCTAGGTGTTTGATGTTGTACCAGGGTGGACTTGCATGTTAAGTGTTTGTTGTTATGCCTGAATAACTGAGATATATGTTAAATGTTTGTTGTTGTCTGTGGAGCCTAAGAAGCCTGAGAGGCTGAGGCAATGCTTGTGTACCTGTGGAGCCTGAGAGGCTGAGTTGATGTCAATGAGACTGACTGTGGAGCCTGAGAGGCTGAGTTAATGTCAGTGAGACTGACTGTGGAAACTATGCCTGAGAGGCAGTTAAATCATTGGCCTGAAGAGGCGGTTAAATCACTTGTGGCTTGTGTGGTAGAGAATTGTAACTACTAGTGTGGTTTGTTATTATCTGTTGAAATTATTGTAACACGACACTGCACTTGTACACATGGCATGTAGATGCTAGGAGCATGGGATGGGTTGGGGAGACTTGATCCCTACTGAGCTGTGGATGCTCACCCCTCCTACTATGGTGTGTTTTCTTGAAGGAACCTATAGGCGTTAGGTGGGAGCACCAAGGTGGAAGAGTTCTGTTTTGTGGCTTTGTTTTGTGTTATTTGCATTATGTAATTTTGTTGAGGCATTGTAACCCCAGTGGGGAGATATTGTAATGAAGTTTGAAACAAAATAAAGGCATATGGTTTCAATTAAATAATTGTGTGATTTTGGTTTCTGAAGTGTATGTTGTGTTCCACCCCTTTATCCAAACCCGGGTAAAGGGAGGGTCACATTCCGGTCTCCTCGGGTTGGAAACCGGGGCGTGACAATATGGTATTAGAGCATGGTCTAGTTGGCCTAGGGTAGTGGGCGGATGTGGTTATCTTGAGTCCTTTGGAGGAACCTTGAGGGACGTGCCTGATCAACACGGTCCTCTTGGAGCCTCTAAGGTATACTTGGGGTAGTCCTGACCTGAGGTAGGATTTGCATGCATTGGCATTAGGGCACTAGTTGCAATTGGTTGTTGTATGTGAAGGTGTGAATACCTGTTAACATTGTAAATGTGTGAACTGTGCAACTCTGATTTTATTTGAAGTACCTTGAGCATGACTACAAGGAAAGGTCCTTGTTTATTTGAACTGTGTGCAATGTTGATTGGTGCAATGTGTAAAATGTGTGTGATACCATGTGACCCGCATAAATTATGTCTGAAGGTTTTGCAGCAAGTGCACTGGTCAAGTAATAAAATGGAGTATTAAGACTCCGGTTGTCGAACCCACAGGGAGGTAGCTAATGCTGTTAAGCAGCAAGCACTAAGCTAACAAGTTGATTTTATGTCTGGACAATTGATGTTTGTTGTGCAAATATTTTGAACAAAAAGATATTAAATCAGAATGTTGGCAAGCGGTTGGTATAGACATCTAGGGTCACAATGTTTACCACCCAATCGATTGTACTAATCTGGTTATGGCTCTTGTTCTTAATTTATGTTCTAGTTCAAGTTCATGTTGATTATCTCCTACCTATCTTACATTTGGTCCATGCTAAGATAGATTTAAGGCTTTTATCCCATTTGGTCCATGCGAATAAAAGTGATCAAGGTAGACAAACAATCTAATAGTTGCAGACTTGGTCCATCATGCAATATTAAATCTAATTCACTAGTGTTCCACCCTAGACAAGGGCTAAGATTACCTAATTATGCATAAACTAGGCATTTCCATTCAAGCAAGTGAATTAAACAAGAACTGAATTCTATTTTATTGAACAACCATAACCAAACTGAATACAATTTATTGGGGGCTACATTGCTCCCCTAGACTAACAAGACTACTCCATAATCATGACAAAAACAATAACAATCATAGGAAAGAACATGATTACGGTACCAGGACAATAAAGGAAGACCCCAAGATGAACCAGGACTCCGGCCTCCAAAGACTCCAGGCGTCTGCTGCCCAAACTCACTCCTTGCCAAGGACAATCCGATCTTTTAGCAATGGCTATAGCTCTTTTCAGAACTCAGATCAGATTCTCCCCCTCAAGATGATTTACAATGCCTCCATAGACCCCTATTTATAGGTTTTAGTGGGCCAAATTAGGGTTACAAAAGGTGTGCCCTAATTATAAATGTGGTCGCAGCCAAAACGACGTCGTTTTGGTTAGTGACACTAATCGAGGTTCTAGGCGAAATAAAACTCAAACTACACCAAATTTGACCCCAGTTCTTTAGAGGAAAATGATTAAAACAACAAAATACATCATTTGGAGGGCAAACATGCTTGCACGTGAGAATGCACGTGAGAAGACCCTTTTCACGTGCAGCTCCAATTTGACTCAAATTTGCTCCAAAGCTTCCTCTTGAGTTGTAGAAGGCATCCATGCAATAAAATCCTTGTACGTGAGAATGCACGTGAGAAGGCTTTTCACGTGCACCTTGATTTTGCCTTCATTTTGCTTCCATCTTCTTCCTATAGCTTCCTTGTGAGTTGATGGAGTGATTTAGCCAAAGTGTGTGGGAAAAGGTTGCTCCAAAACCTGCCAAAAACACTCAAAAAGTACCACAATACACCAAACAGGGGTCTTCCTAGGGGTTAGAGCAAATCTGTCGAAAATAACATGCAAATAGGTACAAAACATACGCTAAAACACCCTATATAAGGTATAGGATAACGGCATAAATGCACGTTATCAAATTCCCCTATACTTGAACCTTTGCTTGTCCTCAAGCAAAAAGAAATAAACACACAATCAAACGGAAAAGAATGAATAAACTAACAAACAAGAGAGGCATGGTTTCCCAAGGCATACATTTCTATCATGATGAAGTAGACATTCCAATAGCTAAAAATGAATCATAAGTTAATCAAAACATGCCCTTACTATTAAGTCCAACAACCATGTAATATCGTTACTAACGGTCCTAGATAGAAGCAAACATGCCAGGATAAATTGAACTTAGCTCCCCCCCGAAAGTCCGCACCAAGGTTAGAGCAGCCTCACTTAAATGTCACTTTCTTTTCTCTCCTCTCAGGTCCTACTATCAATGCCTAACAGCTAAGGATTTACGCTTACACCCACTACTAACTATTGATTAAGTTTTGCCACGTAAACATAAGAGATCCCCATTGTGCTCGTCAAGGAAAACACACCCTCTAGTCTACTTTTGGACCAACACTTGGAGCTAAAGATGGAAGCTCACACTTGTGAAACAAATTGCAAGACAAACAACTTAGCCATTATGGCTGCAACACGAAAACAAAAACACATATAAACAGTAAGCCATTGTGGCTTTTATTCTGGCAAACACTTTTTTTTTTCACACTTATTTTTAGTAATAACCTTACAAGGTTGCATTTTATGCTCTCCCTTGATGGATTATTCACTCTGCTATTGTCCTCACACAAGCCCCTTTTTTTTTTTTTTTTTTAAACAAGCTAGAACTGAGCGAGAATACTGGAATCGCTAACATCATACACCAAACACTGAGCACAAACAGGTACTTCTTATGCCTAAGTAACTCCAACTATCAAATAGCTAGTAATGAATATTAAGAGCGAATGGATAACCCAATAACCCATAAAATACACTCAAAGGTAAGATAATGGTGCTCTCAAAAAGTATATGCCTATTCTGCACTCAACTTCAGGGTTTACAAAGCTCATCCTAACATAACATGCTCAGCTTACTATTCAAACGTCAGCTCCAAAATCATGGTGATATCATTCAATAAGTAAAGACATGCTCAACTAACTTATAACACACCTTAACAAGTGAAACATCTTTATCACAACAAGATACTAAGGTGGTCAGTATAGCAACCAGAATTGTCATACCTTGGTAGCCATTGCACCTCACAGGAAAAACAAACAAGCAACCGGTTCAAGGGAAATCCCCCCCATACTTAAACGAAGCGATGTCCTCAGAGCATGGAAAAAGTAAAAGGAAAAGGAGCGTTACCGGTTGGTGGGAAGGCTATAGTAGAAGATAACATGGGCCACCATTCGTCGAAGACGTGCGACAAAGTCAGCCGAGGTTTCTCCTCTGAGTGCCCAAGTATCCTTATCTGTAACAGAGCTATCAAATAATAGCAGACAAAAATCCCACAACTGAAGTGATCAGGTTGTTGGGGAAGCTCCATTTCATTGAAGTGCACCAGAGGTAACTTGGATGTCAACAGCCCTTCTTTTCGGAGTGCGGTTTTGATTTTTTTCAAGAAACCATGGACCAGCTTCTTCTTTCGTGTGGAAAACCCATGGGCTTGGCTCGGGTCATAAAGGACGGCATGGCCCACAATCAGGTCCAACTGCAAGAGTACAAAGTGTCGTTCAAGGAGGACCGGTATAAGAACCTCGTGGACCTGGTGCCAAGAGCGATGTCCTTCTGCGGCTCCATTCATCCGCCGGCGGAAGATATGTTCCTCTAACGGCTGCTCATAAATCTCACACAGCATGATAGAAGTGTCTTGAGCCATAGGGTAGTCGTTGGGCTCGGCTTCCACCACATGTCGCATCGTACGGCCAGAATAAGTCAACGTCATCGGAAGATAAGTACTCATCGGCTAGGATACGCTGTAAATAAGATGACGTGAAGACTTCTGAATCACGTGTAAAACGGGTTTGCAAGGTGTCTCCATAAGTAAACTGTTGAAAAGCAGCTGTGGCATCAGCAGTGGAGAGGGCCGGATGAAGATGAATATAAACGGGCTCCCCTAGGTCATCTTCCTATGGAGCTTCGGAAGATGCGCCAGACCACCATTGCAACGGCTGAATTAAGGGAACTAGGGCCTGTGAAGAGCCGGGCCCCGCTGGTGGTGGGAAATAAACCGGAACTGCTGGAGGGGAAGGGTGACGCGGTGTAGGGCTCCGCCTCTTGCGGATACCGTGGATACTCCGGTGTCTCTTCGCTATGCGCAGCGTCTCTGTCACGGAGGTGACGGTGCGTCAAATGGATCCTCCACAGGAGGTGTAGGAGTTGTCTTCTTCTTTTTCCCCGGGGCTTTCCAGATCTTACCGAGCAGCCCTTTGACTTCCTTCTCGCTCCTTGAGGATGAGAGTTTGATTTTTCTTCACGGCCCGATCTCCTGAACGGTTTCCGCTTTGTGCCTCTTGTAGTTGAGCGGTTTGCTTCCATAAGTCTTCATAAGAAGCAGCAGGAGTTGGCTCCGGGGCTTCCCATGGTCCGCGAGATGGACTAGACGTTGCTTGTTGAGCTTGAGTGATGTACTCGAGCAGCTCATCCAGTGAAGTCTCGTGATGTGGCCATTAGTGAAAGCCCAGGTTAAGAACGTCAACTTCACCGATAACTTGGCCATCGATGCCTTGGAAGAAATTATAGATTTCCTCCTTGTGAACATTGAACCGCATGTACATGGCGATCAACTGGAAAATGTGCTGTCGGCGGGCATTCATGGGAGTGGAGGTGTCCCGAAACTGCTCCGTGGGTCGCTCCATATGCACGCTATGACGTGAAGGCTGTGGTGCAACGTGGATACTATCTCCCCATTTGCCCTTGTAGCTAACTCCTAAAGCACCCTCTGGGTGGAGAACTTGTAACCGCAAGTTATCCGGGAAAACAGGGGGGGACTACTTGAGCACTAAGATGACCATATTGATATTGCGAAGCATGCTAAGTAGTCGACCATATAAGCATTTATGAATATCCCGTTTCCACAATTTAAAAATTTCCGCAGCCCAATCAATGTGTAACTGGCGATCGATGCAAAACATAAACTCCAAATGGGATTTAGGGACTGAGTCTACGCCACTAGTTTGTAACAGTAAGCACCTCCCTACCAAATTGGCAAGGCAACGGTATTTCCCGTGAAATCCGTTTTTCGTAAATTGCCGACGTTTCCCAAATTCCTTATTATACTGTAAAGCTCTACCATATTCTCCTAAGGTCAATGCAGGCTTTGCATGCATGGGATTTGGCAGATCAAAGCAATCTCTCAACAAAGCAGGGGAAATAGAAATTAAGACACCTTGAACCTCCCCAATTATCTCATCATCTTCCTCATTGACATAGACCGAATTATAGAATTCTAACATGGCAGGGTAATACAAATCACAACGAGCGCATACTAACCGTCGCAGTCCCAATGCCTGCAGCTTGGTCATAATTTCTTCGGTCCGATCAAGGGTGGAGGACTCCAGGATCTCCCAATCAAGCACATTCCCCACGAAGATGGTGTCGGCATCTCTCAATGCCGAAGGCATAGAGGTGGCAGAGGCTTCAGGACTGCCTTCTCCTTGGCGGGCTCTCCTTGTGTGCACCATGACTAATCGAGAGAAGAATTTTGCATTCAGCAAGAAAGGAGAAGAAAGTATGAGATGTGAGTTTGAAGCTTGGAACTCATCCCTATTTATAGTGATTCGTCACAAGGGGAAAAGACGAATTTAACCCTCTTAAAGTGCTCCATCATTTTCACGTGCAGACCAAAGAAGACTCTAGAAGATGCCAGCTAGCGCCCACCGAAATTTCAGACTGATTGGCCAAAGGTAGGTGTGCACGTGAAAAGCGTGTTTTCACGGGCAGAGCTTGGATGATTCTAGACACTGCCAGCTGCTGTCCACTAAAATTTTAGATCGAAAAGACGCGTCTATCCCTGTGCACGCGAAAAGTGTTGTCACGGGCTGGTCTCGAAAGGGTCTAGAAGATGCCAGTTGCCTCGTGCAAAATTTCAGCTCGATTGGACCATTATACCCTTGTGCACGCGAAAAGCCTTTTCACGGGCAGGGCCTTTTTTGTCCAAATTTCGCTGCGGGTCACGGATGAACGGTAGATTCATTATAGCTGTGAACGTGACATGCTGATTCTCACGGGCAAGCTGGTTGACACCCTGAATGAAGCCCAATGATGTTGAAATTTGACAGGCTAATATCCCATCTCACAAGGACAAAACGTGTCAGTTAGTGGGCCCAAAATACCATCATATAATCTAGAACTTCATCTCCATGATTTGGCAAGAGATTGGAGTGGGCCCCTCTGATTTAATTTAACTGAATTTGGTTGTGGGCCTGAGAAAATGTAGTTGAAGTTCTGATACACAGGCCCAAGTAAGCCCAAGCTTAAAGAAGCTCCATCAAGGAATTTGGGCCTAGGCCCTGGTTCAAATGCTGCTAATAAGAGTTAAAACAAAACAGATATGCACTCCCTACAGACTATGGGTTAAAACACACAATAACACTATCCCAATAAAATAAATAGCATAAAATAAAAAGGAAGAGAAATCACCATGGGTTGCCTCCCATGAAGCGCTGAGTTTAGGTCTTAGCTTGACCGTCCCCTCTGTCAAGTTGTGCTCAGAGTGAAATGATCAACCTCCGTAAAATGATCCTGCATGTAGTATGGCTTCACACGCTGACCGTTTACTTTGAAAATTTGTCCAGAGGTTGATTGGAGTTCAACACTACCATATGGGAACACCTTTGTAACAGTGAAAGGCCCCATCCATTTAGATCGCAACTTCCCAGGAAAGAGTTTAAGTCTGGAATTAAAGAGGAGCACCTTCTGCCCTGGTTCAACAGTAGAGGGGCTGATCTTCTTATCATGTCCGAGCTTAGACCTCTCCTTGTATAGCTTCGCACTCTCATAGTCATTGAAGCGAAATTCCTCCAACTCATTTAATTGGTGCAATCGTAGTTCGGCGGCAACATTGGGATCCATGTTCAGCTTTTTAACCGCCCAAAATGCTTTGTGTTCCAATTCAACAGGCAAGTGGCAGGCCTTTCCGTACAGTAGACGATACGGAGACATTCCAATGGGCGTTTTGAATGCTGTGCGATAAGCCCACAACGCCTCATCGAGTTTTAAAGCCCAATCTTTTCGGTTGCCTCCCACTGTCTTTTCCAAGATGTGCTTGATCTCACGGTTGGAAACTTCAGCTTGACCGTTTGCTTGTGGATGATAGGCTAAGGTGCGCCTATGTTGCACTCCATATTTGTTTAAGAGCTTGTCGAAAAGCTTATTGCGAAGTGACTCCCTTCATCACTAATAATTGCTCTAGGTGTTCCAAACCGGCTGAATATGTTGCGGCGAAGGAATTTGGTAACCACTTGAGCATCATTCTTCCTAGTGGGTATAGCTTCAACCCACTTCGAGAGGTAATCAACAGCCAGGAAGGATGTAAGAAAACCCATCTGATGGTGGGAAAGGTCCCATGAAATCGATTCCCCATATGTCAAAAAGTTCGACCGGCATAATGCCGGTTTGGGGCATCTCTTGCTTCCTTGTAATCCCTCCTGTTCGTTGACACCGATCACATGTCTTAACAAAGGTGTATGTGTCTGTGAACATGGTTGGCCTGAAAAACCCACTTTGTAGGATCTTTGCCACCGTCCTTTGTACTCCTAAATGGCCAGCATAGTCAGATGAATGACAATGCGTCAGTATGCTGTCCACTTCCTCTTCTGGCACACATTTTCTGATGATCTGATCAGCACATAGCCGGTATAGAACAGGCTCATCCCAAATGTATCTTCTTGCATTAAAGAGGAACCTCTTCTTTTCCTGATAAGTGAACTCTGCAGGTACATAGTCACATGCATGGTAGTTCACTATATCAGCAAACCATGGCGTCTTTGCTTCAGCTACAAAGAGCTGCTCATCAGGGAAGGTGTCAGAAATAGTAGCACCTTGAGTACTACCTTCCCCTAGCTCGAGCCTTGACAAATGGTCTGCCACAGTTGTTAGAAGTCCCCTTCAAGTCTTTAATCTCCAGATCAAACTCTTGGAGTAACAAAACCCATCTGATCAACCTGGGTTTTGCATCCTTCTTGCTGAGCAAATATCTCAGGGCAGCGTGGTCGGTGTAAACAATGACCTTAGTGCCCAGAAGATATGACCAAAACTTATCACAAGCAAACACCACAAGAAGTAACTCCTTCTCTCGTAGTAGTGTAATTGAGCTGGGCCTCATTGAGTGTGCGACCGGCATAATATATTGCCCTGAAAATTTTGTCCCGTTTCTGCCCAAGCACCGCTCCGACCGCAAAGTCACTTGCATCACACATCGGCTCAAAGGGTTGTGACCAGTCTGGAGCCACTATCACCGGTGCTTGAACCGAGCTTCTCTTTCAACACCGTAAAGGCCTGAAGGCGCTTCCGAAAATATGAAAGGAACATCCTTCTCTAAAAGCATGCTTAGAGGCTTGGCAATTTTTGAGAAGTCTTTGATGAACCGCCGATAAAACCCTGCATGACCCAGAAAGCTCCGGATGCCCTTCACATTAGTGGGAGGAGGTAGACTCTCAATGGTGGAGATCTTTGCTCTATCTACTTCCAACCCAGTGCGGACACTCTATGCCCAAGGACGACTCCTTCCTTGACCATGAAGTGACACTTCTCCCAGTTCAAGACCAGGTCCTTTTCCTTGCATCGGACTAACACGGTTTCCAGATTTCTGAGGCAGATGGAAAAAGATGAACCAAATACCGAGAAGTCATCCATAAAGACTTCCATAATGTCCTCCACTAACCCTTGAAAAATGGCCATCATAC
Source organism: Taxillus chinensis (assembly GCA_023512835.1). Classification (NCBI taxonomy): domain Eukaryota; kingdom Viridiplantae; phylum Streptophyta; class Magnoliopsida; order Santalales; family Loranthaceae; genus Taxillus; species Taxillus chinensis. The sequence goes on along the minus strand of CM042084.1, from coordinate 45,564,743 downwards.
ACCTCTGGAAAGTAGCAAGTGCGTTGCAAAGACCAAATGGCATACGCCGGAAAGCATACGTGCCAAAAGGGCACGTGAATGTAGTCTTCTCTTGATCTTCCAGGGGCAACTGCTATCTGGTTGTATCCAGAATAACCGTCCAGAAAACAATAATATGGGTAGCCAGCTAACCGATCTAGCATTTGATCAATGAAAGGTAACGGAAAGTGGTCCTTACGCGTGGCTTTATTCAGCTTGCGGTAATCAATGCACACGCGCCACCCGGTCACTGTGCGGGATGGAATAAGCTCGTTCTTCTCATTGCGTATCACCGTCATGCCACCCTTCTTGGGAACCACTTGCACTGGACTAACCCAGGAGCTATCTGAAATGGCATATATGATGCCTGCTTTCCTCCACTTCAGAATCTCCTTGCCAATGACTTCCTTCATTGCAGGATTGAGCCTGCGTTGGCGCTCTACGATAAGAGTATAAGACTCCTCCATCAGATCTTGTGCATGCAGACCGCTGGACTTATACCTTTTATATCATCCAGAGACCACCCCAGGGCCTGCTTATGCTCCCTTAAGACTTCGAGTAGCTGTCTGGTTTCTTCTACTGTTAAGGACGCAGCTACTATCACAGGATAACGCCCTTGTGTATCCAAGAACTCGTACCTCAGATGTTCTGGGAGTTGCTTCAGAACTGGCAACGGTTCTGTGATTGCTGAGGATTCAGTTGAGGATTTCAGCACTTCATAAGTCTCTTTCGGTTCCACCTCCGCAAAATCCACCTGCTGCAATTCTTGATCCAAGCTTTCAGTGATCAAGCTCTCTTCGAAAAAACTGTCCACGAATTCAGCAATCTGATCAATCCAATAACAGCTGGAATGATCATTCGCCTTGCGCATCGAACGCTCCATGTTGAACACCACTGCGTCTTCATCCACACGCAGCGTCAACTCCCCTGAGTTTACATCGATCAAGGCCCTTCCGGTACTCAGGAATGGCCTTCCAAGAATCAATTGGACTCCTTTATCTTCTTCCATTTCCAATACAACAAAATCCACTGGGAAGATAAAGCGATCCACCTTGATTAAAACATCTTCAATAATGCCCGCCGGCTTTCCTATCGATCGGTCAGTAAATTGTAAAGATATGGAAGTGGGCTTTATTCCCGTCAAGCCCAGTCGCCGATAGATGGACATTGGCATCAGATTTATACTCGCCCCTAAGTCACATAGGGCTTGCTCCAATTGCGAGGTGCCAATGGTACAGGTCAGCGTGAAACTACCCGGATCTTTAAGCTTGGGTGGTAGCTTGTGCTGCACCACTGCACTAATGTCATTTGTGAGAGCCACTATCTCACAATCAGTGTAACTTCTCCTCTTGGACAGTAGATCCTTTAAAAACTTGACATATCCAGGCATCTGTTCCAAGGCTTCTATGAATGGGATGTTCACCTCCAGCTTTTTGAATACATCTAAGAATTTCTGGAACTGAGCATCTAATTTCTGTTTCCTCAGCCTTTGAGGATACGGCATAGGAGGTTTATACGGAGCGGGAGAGCTAACTTCAGGCTGACGGATTGTCGGTTGACTACTCCCAACCTTTTCTGTCTGGTCCTTACGTTGCTCAGCATCCCCTTCTTTAGCTTCCTCCTGGGCAAGCTGTTCCGACTCCTCCTTTGTTGGCTCGATTTTCTTCTCTCCAGCTGGTAGTTCTTTCCCACTTCTAAGCATTATAGCTTTGCATTGCTCCCTTGGGTTGACCTCTGTATTGCTGGGAAAAGTGTTTGATGAAGATGGCCTAACTGCATTTGCTAACTGGCCAATCTGCTGCTCGATATTCTTCATGGCAGCCCCAAGATCCTGGACAGACGTGGTAAGGGACTCAATCCTTGTCTCCCCCTTACTCATTCTGTCGCTGTTGCTTGCTTAGCAAATTGATAAAAGAAGTTCCGCATCTCTTCATCCTTTGCCTTCTCTTTGTCTTCCTCCTTCTGTTGAGGCATCTTCTGGAACCCAGGAGGAAGTTGTGACTGAGAATGTTCTCCATACTGTGTTGCTCCAGTAGCAGGAACCTTATTCTGCCTTTGCCATAAGTAAGGCTGTTGTTGAAATTGGTGAGGTCCTCCTTGATTCTGAAAGTTGTTGGGCCGAGGAGGATTCCGTGCCTGGTTTGGATTCCGATATTGTCGCTGAAATCCTCCACCTCGATTCCCAACATATTGGGCTTCTTCGTATAGTGGGGTCAGTAGCAAAGATCTTCGAAAACGCCTTAGGTGGTTCGGTTCGCCCTCCATGCGAACAGCCATTACCGACATTTGCTCTGTCGGTAACTCCATCTTCCTTGTCAACTCATCGAACCGAGTTGAATTTGACGAATTTGATACTGCAGCCACCGGCTCGGCTCTAGGCGTCTATCATTGGCGGTTTGACAATGCCATTCGCTCTATAAGCTCCACCGCTGCAGTAAGGCTCCATCATCATGAACGCTCCTCCAGTGGGCTGCATCTATCATGCTCCTTGTATTTGCGTGCAGACCTGCATAAAAAGATTCGACTTGTAACCATTCTGGCCTGCCATGATTAGGACACCTCCTCACCAAGTCTTTAAACCGCTCCCAGGCCTCGTATAGCGACTCATCACCATGCTGGGTGAATTGATTTATCTGGCTCCTTAGATGAATAACTCTTGTTGGTGGAAAGTACTTGGAGAGAAACTTCTCCACCATTTGGTCCCATGTGTGTATGCTGCCAGCAGGTAGGGACTGGAACCAACCAAGAGCTCGGTCCTTCAGGGAAAACGGAAAGAGTCGCGGCCTTAATGACGTCATCCGAGACTCCATTAATTTTGATGGTGTCGCAAATTTGCAAGAATCGCGCTAGATGGTTGTGTGGATCATCTAGCACCGAGCCTCGGAATGCATCTTGCCCAACCATTTGCAGTAGCGCAGGCTTCAGCTCGAAGTTGTTTGCTTGGACCGGCACCCTTCTAATGCCTGAATACTCATCCGATAATACAGGTCTAGCATAATCCATGAAGGTCCTTGGCTGATAACCTCCTTGGCCGTTGTGTCCCTGATCTTCCCTTGCTCTGTTTTCAGCCATGATTTCTTCACACAAGGTATGTAAGCCTTCCAACTGCTGTTCAGCTGCAGCTAATACCCTCTGAGCTCTTCGCTGCTCTCGCAATGTTCGTTCGATTTCGGGATCGTATGGTAATAGCTCACCCCTGGTGTGACGCATACACAGAGGAATTTTCTCAAACACCTAAGGTGCACTCCTGACACGTAGCAAAAAAAAAAAAAAAATACCAGGTAACACCGTACTAGCAAAAGTACAAGAAAATAAAATTCCAGACCACAAATAAACTTGAGCACCTAATGTCACTTAGTCCTAACAACGTTTGGCGTGCCTCCCCGGCAACGGCGCCAAAAACTTGACCCGCATAAATTATGTCTGAAGGTTTTGCAGCAAGTGCACTGGTCAAGTAATAAAATGGAGTATTAAGACTCCGGTTGTCGAACCCACAGGGAGGTAGCTAATGCTGTTAAGCGGCAAGCACTAAGCTAACAAGTTGATTTTATGTCTGGACAATTGATGTTTGTTGTGCAAATATTTTGAACAAAAAGATATTAAATCGAATGTTGGCAAGCGGTTGGTATAGACATCTAGGGTCACAATGTTTACCACCCAATCGATTGTACTAATCAGGTTATGGCTCTTGTTCTTGATTTATGTTCTAGTTCAAGTTCATGTTGATTATCTCCTACCTATCTTACATTTGGTCCATGCTAAGATAGATTTAAGGCTTTTATCCCATTTGGTCCATGCGAATAAAAGTGATCAAGGTAGACAAACATTCTAATAGTTGCGGACTTGGTCCATCATGCAATATTAAATCTAATTCACTAGTGTTCCACCCTAGACAAGGGCTAAGATTACCTAATTATGCATAAACTAGGCATTTCCATTCAAGCAAGTGAATTAAACAAGAACTGAATTCTATTTTATTGAACAACCATAACCAAACCGACTACAATTTATTGGGGGCTACATTGCTCCCCTAGACTAACAAGACTACTCCATAATCATGACAAAAACAATAACAATCATAGGAAAGAACATGATTACAAGTACCAGGACAATAAAGGAAGACCCCAAGATGAACCAGGACTCCAGCCTCCAAAGACTCCGGCGTCTGCTGCCCAAACTCACTCCTTGCCAAGGACAATCCGATCTTTTAGCAATGGCTATAACTCTTTTCGAACTCAGATCAGATTCTCCCCCTCAAGATGATTTACAATGCCTCCATAGACCCCTATTTATAGGTTTTAGTGGGCCAAATTAGGGTTACAAAAGGTGTGCCCTAATTATAAATGTGGTCGCAGCCAAAACGACGTCGTTTTGGTTAGTGACACTAATCGATGTTCTAGGCGAAATAAAACTCAAACTACACCAAATTTGACCCCAGTTCTTTAGAGGAAAATGATTAAAACAACAAAATACATCATTTGGAGCGCAAACATGCTTGCACGTGAGAATGCACGTGAGAAGACCCTTTTCACGTGCAGCTCCAATTTGACTCAAATTTGCTCCAAAGCTTCCTCTTGAGTTGTAGAAGGCATCCATGCAATAAAATCCTTGTACGTGAGAATGCACGTGAGAAGGCTTTTCACGTGCACCTTGATTTTGCCTTCATTTTGCTTCCATCTTCTTCCTATAGCTTCCTTGTGAGTTGATGGAATGATTTAGCCAAAGTGTGTGGGAAAAGGTTGCTCCAAAACCTGCCAAAAACACTCAAAAAGTACCACTATACACCAAACAGGGTCTTCCTAGGAGTTAGAGCAAATCTGTCGAAAATAACATGCAAATAGGTACAAAACATACGCTAAAACACCCTATATAAGGTATAGGATAACGGCATAAATGCACGTTATCACCATGTACTACTTGACTTGATAGTGGGGTAGAGGTAGTGAGACCCGATAATTGTCGAACGCGTTCTGACGTTTGTGCTTGTCACGCCCCGAATTTCCAACCCGAGGAAACAGGTACGTGACTCCCCATTCACCCACACGGAGGGCAACGGGGTTGGATCACTGTATGCCACACAAGCAAAACTAACAATTTCAATAAATCGAACAAGCTACATCTTTATTTAATATCAAACACCAAAGGTTCACAAACCAACTAGGTTCCTTACTACAATTCAATCCCTTAGTACATTTCCCCCCTTGGGGTTCCATAAATTATAAAATTACATTTACTGAAGTGAACAATAAAACGAAGATGGTCTTCCACCTTGGTGTATCCACCTAACGCCTGTAAGTCCCTGGAAAACAAGCAAACACAGTAGGAGGGGTGAGCAACCACAGCTCAGTAGGGATCAAGTCTCCCCAACCCTTCCCATGTTCCTAGCGGCTACATGAGGGTGTGTACAGGTGCAGTGTAGTGACAATAAGATATAAACAGGTTGTATTCCACAATCACACGGAACACACCTATCCACAGCCATACAGGCTAACATATCCACAGCCACTCAGGCTTAGCCACACGGGCTAACATATCCACAGCCACTCAGGCTTAGCCACACGGGCTAACATATCCACGGCCATATAGGCTTAGCCACACAGGCTAACATATCCACGGCCATATAGGCTTAGCCACACGGGCTAACATATCCACGGCCATATAGGCTTGGCCACACGGGCTAACATATCCACGGCCATATAGGCTTAGCCACATGGGCTAACAGCTTCGATCCCCGGGCTCCCACAGCCACCGGGTTCCACAAACACAACATACAAGGTCACACAGGCATTAAACCAAACACGTAGCATACACACTTTCACAGGTATAATGCCAAACACTTGGTCCGTACAGCCAATCAAGCATGAAATCAAACACTTGACATGTAGAGTCTCACAGGTATTTTACCAAACGTTTAACATGCATACATTCACAAACCCACAAACCCAGCCACACAGGCATATTATCAAACACATACTTGGCATATTCACACAGACATATTCACACAGGCATTTTATCGAACACTTGATATCCACTCACCATCCAACACCAAAATACATCAAAAACCGCCATTGAAGGCCAACATCCATATAGGAGATCACACCTATATGGATTACATATATATATCAACAGGTATAATTCATAATCTGCCCTAGAACCCTAGGACAGAGGAGGATTTAGGAAGAATAGAACCCCTACCTTATATGTTCTCCTACTCCCGCTTCCACGCAAGACTCCGACCACCCACGCAAGACGCTCCAGCAACCACAAGAAGCTCTCCTTCCCCCCCCCGCTCTCTCTCTCTCTCTCTCTCTCTCTCTCTCTCTCTCTCTCTCTCTCTCGATGGCTGGTGGAGCAACAAACCCTAAACCTAAAACAAAGGGGCTTCTCCTCCTTATATAGACAACACAACATCAAAACGACGTAGTTTTGATTAAGTGAATCCCAGCATCAAAACGACGTAGTTTTGATGGAACAAGCTATGACCTTCCCACATCCATACACACCAAAATATTCACAATTCCAACATGGTCCTTTGGGAAAAGATGATTAGAATGACAAAACCAAGGTAACCATGCAAAAACATGCCTGCACGCCAATTTGAACGCCAATTCCCCAATTGGCGTGCAGCTCCAAATGCACTCAAACTTCACCCCAAGCCTCCTTGCATCTTATAGAGGTCTGAGAAGCAAAAATATGCTTGCACGTGAAATGGGTGAATTCACGTGCAGCTCCAAATGCTCTAAAATTTCTGTGGTAGATAGAGGACCTCATTCTAAGAAACTTTTGTTCTTGCACGGCAATTGTTTGAGGCCATCTACTATACCAAAAGTGAGCTCTAAAATCTGCCAAAACAGCTTAAAATTGCATGTATATGCATAACATCTTCCTAGGGCATAAATGCACGTTATCACTTGTCACATGCACCTCCCAAAAGTCCCCTCTTGGGCTCATCTCTTACCTCAAACTTGTGCACCAACATCCAAGGTGTTTGTGGTTAACTTCTTACACACGGGTCATTACATCCTCTCCCCCTTAAGACTTTTCGTCCTCGAAAAGAAATGAAATACGAGGAAAACAAACACAAGCTACCCATTTCACACACGGCAACACCCAAATGGGTCATACACCGCGCACAACACATAACAAGGTACCACCATAATCCATAGCAACACATATCCGCATGTCACAAATACACATCTCAAAACACATCACAAATATGAACACATGTCTAAAAGACAAAACAAATACACCAAATCATACACAACTAACACAAGAAAACACATCACTATCCCTAGGCCAACAGCCACCAACAGCCACCTCCCACGCTTAAGATTGTTCGTCCTCGAACAATTCTGGGTGCTGCTCACGGCTCATGGACTCACGCTCCCACGTCTCCTCCTCACCTAACACATACTTCACAAGTAGTCACATGTCACAAAGATGTAAGACATATACTCCCATCGCCAACACGTTTAACCAATTACCTAGGTCACAGACCAACTCACAGCAACACCACCACAATGAACAACTCACAAAACACTACTACACGTTTAACGTTCCACTGCCCTGTCACCAATACCATACAAACGCAGCCGTTGGGAGTTTCCTCACAACCGTCCCACCTTTGGACTTTTCGTCCCCAAAAAGGGAAACCAAATAGTAAACAACAGAAAAAGATCAAAGCAACACATAATGCAGTCATTACCACAAATGTTGGAGATGCCAACTCGCGGCACGATGGGACCAACACTCCACAACGCAAAATACCCAACAATTGGGATTTGAAGTCAACGCAGCCTCAGCCCGTAGGTAGACCTCACCCTAACAGCAAGCACAAAGAGGTCACAATGAAACAGAAACAAATAGGATAGCGTTATGCAAACCACAATCACATTCTCACACAGGGAGCTCACCTCAGCAGCACCATCATCACTGCGAAAACCACCTCACTCAAGCAAGGAACATTAAAACCCCACCAAATGTCGATGGTGACGCAGAACGGAGTACAAGCCTGGACACAGAAACACGAGAATGGAGTGTGCCCTCAACCACTCGGTTGCAGTCAACCTGGCGCCCAACGGAGTCCAAGGATGCACTAAAAATAGTAAATGCAGCACCACACACACAACCATGGTAAGACCAAAACCCACTATCGGGCTATCACTAGTCACCGACTTTGAGAATCGACCTCCTTGATCACGGTTAAATAGAGATCCGCCAAGGTCCCACATAGCCTTCACAACTGAGGCTTACCGTACAACCCAAGAGATAATGCCTTACCAAGTTAGCAGACGGGCCACGCGATAGGAATCCCTTGACGCCGAGTTGTTATGAACAACATAGTTCTCCCCACACTGGAAACTCTCCTATCTGCAACCTGACCACAATGGAATCCTCTGTGTCACCACTCACAGGTCACAAGAAAATCCCATGCCTTCAAGACATACTCCACCTCATGGCCCACCAACTCCGCTATATCAACTATTACGTTTTATCTCAACACACCAGCAAAACACTCAAATGGACCAAGAAATACTCAGGCTCTAGCCGCAGCTTAATATGGTCACTGCAATTCCTCCGGGTAGGCGCAAGAAACAAGACATGCAAACTCCTTATTCGGGACATTCACGTAGCTCCCAAACACACCAACACTTTGATGGCGTGGACCATCTCACTTACCGCATCAAAGCGCACACGAAAGACTTTCAAGAAGAACATATGTAGCATGAGGACCCCATGATAGCCGCAGGACACAAATCTCCCCCAAAGGGGTAGCACTAATACCCTTTACAAGCAAAACTCACATCTGACTCCATTCAGTGAATCACAACTCATCAATACTTTCACACTTTAACTTAGCATGCCATCACACGTGACATGGAATAGCATCAACATTACACATAACACCCCTCTTTATCCCACACCGCACATAATATGTGCATGCATCACCTCCTACTCCTCTGCATATGTCTGCCACGAGACCCACACATAAGAACTTTGCTATACCCCTTTAACACATATGCAACACACACAACAAAACAAAGCAACCACAACACACGAAATAAACTACTGTGTAGAACACATGTAAGAGAGGACATACTAGCCCCCACCTACTCGCCTCTTCTAAGCCTATTACCCACACGACATGGATTAACGGAATGGTCCTACCACCAGGAGTACATCCTCAACCCCTCGGAAGATGTCTCCAAATTATGAGGAAAAACCCAAACAAGGCCTGCCCAATCTCACTCGCTTGCCTGCTTGCACTGATTGGGTTTACTGGGCACGATCCTATAAACTTACTCATAACCTAGTTCCAGAACTCATCACATTTGTATACACATGCAAACCCATTTCACCACATATCCTATAAACATTATCCAAGGTCTTTCACACACCACCAGCATGACACGTGGTCAATGTTTGGCCACCCAAGAATTTGCAGCCACCTCCACAGGACACCCATAAGAACCTTAAAACCACACCACTCTCGCCAATCAATTTAAATCTCAATGACTCAAGGAGTGGGTTATACTAGTGGCAATTTCTTCCCTCAACCGTGACACTTGGAAAGGTTACCAAAAGAATATCCTTCTTACCAAAAGAACCTCTACTCACATGAAAACACATTTCTATTACTCAAGGTTGCCACCGCGGGGTCACGCACTACCCATAAGCCACTAACTCATGCCTCCAGCTTCCTAGGCTAGCTAGGCCAGAGGTAATCTCACCTACGCCAGAGTATTAGGGGTCACACAGTAACATTTATTACTTTCCTCACACACGGGCGCCCAAAATTGACTACCACACAAAGATACGATCAACACTTTAGACCATATTAAAACCACCAACTCTTTCCAACAACTGTTTATAACCATTAGTAATTTATTAGTCTTTTGGTGTCATATATATATTTTTATTTATTTTACTCATTTATTCTCTAGTAGGTCCCCAACTACGTCCATCCAAAATGGTAACTCAAACAACCTTCTAAGCCTCACCTAACATAAAACAGTGGCTCAAGAGCCCACCCAGCGAAAATACCCCTCTATCACAAGTGTCTTAATTAAATTGCTAGAAACGCAGCAATCAAAGGTTCACCCAGCCTCACCTAATCCAGCACGAGACTCAACCTAAAGGAATATGGTACCACCACTAAACAGAAATCTTAACACGCGAGAATCAAAATCGTACCCTTGACTAAGGAAAGTTCTGCCATGCTCTCCTCCTAGCCTCACTTGATAGTCTTCGGCCCCTAAACAAGGTTTGAAATTTTTATTTTTATTTTTATTTTGCTTTATCCCTAGCTCGCTGAGCTAGTCCTCTAGCACCATGCCTTGCTTTACCAAAACAGACTGTCTGGAGATGTCCTACTTTTCCACAGATGCGACACTAGTACTTCTTCCTGCCATACTCTTTTCCAATGTCCCGGTTGTCCATTGCAAGAACAACCCCTTTGGGAAACTGGTCTCTACCTCTTGAGCCCCTTCTGCTGATCAGGACAACTATGCTTCAATTAATCTTCACCCAAGATCCCCCCGATGATGTGGGTTGATAGCTCTCGACGTACCTCGCTCTTAATCAGTTGTCGAATTTCATCCTTCAACTCTTGAATTACCAGGCTTAAGATGCCAACCTCTGCCATGATTAGATCATTACTTACATCCTGCAGCTCACCCACTTGCCCAGCCCGAGGGGCGGGCTTCTCTGCTACCTCAATAGTCGCACAAGTTACAATTTTCGGAGATATTGGCTCCACGAAAAGGCATTCTGAGCTATAACTAACCTCAAAACATGCATTATCGCCACACAATTTCATGGATGCACATCACAAACTATACAAGTTCACACCTTTACATTGCACATATAATCTATACTTAAGTGGATATCTCATCGTTTTGAACACAACATCGCTTCCTCCACACAATACCATACGAAGGCACATACTCAATCATTCACAGAACACCAACATTATTTTATTTTATTTTATTTTATTTTTCGTTCATTCACATTTCACAAGCTTCACGTTCACAAGCACTTAGTTTCAATACCACAAATTCTTTTCCATGTTTTCATGCTCGAACCATCACAAAATTTCAGAGTTGCACAATTGAAACTTTGTCACATTCAAACCATTTATCCATGCAATTACACACACTACACACATTTCAGTTCTCATTAAACCACATTGCACAAACAGCAATTCCACAAGCACACGGCTCAAGTTATCATAAAATCAGAGTTAATCAGAGTTGCACAATTTAAAACATGTTCTTCATATTTTCTCTCACATGCTTTATCTTGGTTACCCACACAATCACACAAAGACAACAAATGCAACTAGTGCCCTAATGCCAATGCATGCAAATCCTACCTCGGGTCTGGACTACCCCAAGTACACCTTAAAGGCTCAAAGAGGACCATGTTGATCAGGCATGTCCCTCCAGGCTCCTCCAAAGGACTTAGGATAACCAGGTCCGCCCACTACCCTAGGCCAACTAGACCATGCTCTGATACCATATTGTCACGCCCCGAATTTCAAACCCGAGGAAACAGGTACGTGACTCCCCATTCACCCACACGGAGGCAACGGGGTTGGATCACTATATGCCACACAAGAAAAACTAACAATTTCAATAAATCAAACAAGCTACATCTTTATTTAATATCAAACACCAAAGGTTCACAAACCAACTAGGTTCCTTACTACAATTCAATCCCTTAGTACATTTCCCCCCTTGGGGTTACATAAATTATAAAATTACATTTACTGAAGTGAACAATAAAACGAAGATGGTCTTCCACCTTGGTGTATCCACCTAACGCCTGTAAGTCCCTGGAAAACAAGCAAACACAGTAGGAGGGGTGAGCAACCACAGCTCAGTAGGGATCAAGTCTCCCCAACCCTTGCCATGTTCCTAGCGGCTACATGAGGGTGTGTACAGGTGCAGTGTAGTGACAATAAGATATAAACAGGTTGTATTCCACAATCACACGGAACACACCTATCCACAGCCATACATGCTTAGCCATATAGGCTAACATATCCACAGCCACTCAGGCTTAGCCACACGGGCTAACATATCCACAGCCACTCAGGCTTAGCCACACGGGCTAACATATCCACGGCCATATAGGCTTAGCCACACGGGCTAACATATCCACGACCATATAGGCTTAGCCACACGGGCTAACATATCCATGGCCATATAGGCTTAGCCACACGGGCTAACATATCCACGGCCATATAGGCTTAGCCACACGGGCTAACATATCCACGGCCATATAGGCTTAGCCACATGGGCTAACAGTTCCAGTCCCGGGCTCCCACAGCCACCGGGTTCCACAAACACAACATACAAGGTCACACAGGCATTAAACCAAACACGTAGCATACACACTTTCACAGGTATAATGCCAAACACTTGGTCCGCACAGCCAATGAGGCATAAAATCAAACACTTGACATGTAGAGTCTCACAGGTATTTTACCAAACGTTTAACATGCATACATTCACAAACCCACAAACCCAGCCACACAGGCATATTATCAAACACATACTAGGCATATTCACACAGGCATTTTATCGAACACTTGATATTCACTCACCATCCAACACCAAAATACATCAAAAACCGCCATTGAAGGCCAACATCCATATAGGAGATCACACCTATATGGATTACATATATATATAAACAGGTATAATTCATAATCTGCCCTAGAACCCTAGGACAGAGGAGGATTTAGGAATAATAGAACCCCTACCTTGTATGTTCTCCTGCTCCCGCTTCCACACAAGACTCCGACCACCCACGCAAGACGCTCCGGCAACCACAAGAAGCGCTCCTTCCCCCCCCCCCCTCTCTCTCTCTCTCTTTGCGACGGCTGGTGGAGCAACAAACCCTAAACCTAAAACAAAGGGGCTTCTCCTCCTTATATAGACAACACAACATCAAAACGATGTAGTTTTGATTAAGTGAATTCCAGCATCAAAACGACGTAGTTTTGATGGAACAAGCTATGACCTTCCCACATCCATACACACCAAAATATTCACAATTCCAACATGGTCCTTTGGGAAAAGATGATTAGAATGACAAAACCAAGGTAACCATGCAAAAACATGCCTCGCACGCCAATCCGAACGCCAATTCCCCAATTGGCGTGCAGCTCCAAATGCACTCAAACTTCACCCCAAGCCTCCTTGCATCTTATAGAGGTCTGAGAAGCAAAAATATGCTTGCACGTGAAATGGGTGAATTCACGTGCAGCTCCAAATGCTCTGAAATTTCTGTGGTAGATAGAGGACCTCATTCTAAGAAACTTTTGTTCTTGCACGGCAATTGTTTGAGGCCATCTACTATACCAAAAGTGAGCTCCAAAATCTGCCAAAACAGCTTAAAATTGCATGTATATGCATAGCATCTTCCTAGGGCATAAATGCACGTTATCACTTGTCACATGCACCTCCCAAAAGTCCCCTCTTGGGCTCATCTCTTACCTCAAACTTGTGCACCAACATCCAAGGTGTTTGTGGTTAACTTCTTACACACGGGTCATTACAGTACTTCTTACTTCCTGTAGTAAGAATGCCACCGAGGAGAGTGACACGTGCATCCGGGGCAGTGGCTGATGAGTCATCTGCCCATGAGGGCCCGGGTGCGGGGCAGTCCGTTGGAGGACATGCACTGTTGCTGGCGCAGCTACGAGAAGGCATCCGGCTGGAAGTGTCACGCCGGATTTCCAACCCGAGGAAACCGGCACGTGACTCCCTTTACCCACACGGAGGGCAAAGGGGTTAGGATACAAACCAAGAATTTTACATTTCAAACATCCACAACACATTCAAGAATGTAATATTCATAAAAATATTCCAAACCAGTTTATTACAAAGGAATTCTTTCCAATCCCATCCCCACCGGGGTTACATCGTTCCCATAAAAGAAAACAACATAAAGGAAGAATAAAATGGACAAGGTCTTCCACCTTGGTGTATCCACCTAACGCCTGTAAGTCCCTGGAAAACAAGCAAACACGGAGGAGGGGTGAGCAACCACGGCTCGGAGGGATCAAGTCTCCCCAACCCTTCCCATGCTCCTAGCGGCACATGCATGTGCACAGTGCGTGACGTGTTACAACAATCTCATCAAACAATAACAAACCACATCGGTCGTCACAATTATCCACCACACAAAACACAAGTGATTTAACCGCCTCTTCAAGCCAAGTTATTTAACCGCCTCTTCGGGCCAAGTGATTTAACCGCCTCTCGGGCAAAGTTCTTTAACCGCCTCTTCGGGCCGGATACCACAGTCGAGCACACAACACACATGGTCACTCAAGCATACCACCAAACACTTGGTGTGCACCCATTCACAAGCGCACAAACCCAACCATTCGGGAAAATAGAGCAAACACACAAGCATACATACATACACTAAACCACAAATCCAGCCACACAGGCATATTACCAAACATGTAAGGGCATATACATACAGCTATATTCACACAGGCATTTCATCGAACACATAGCATGTAATCCACGGAATCACACCAACATGCCATCTGAAGGCCAACATTCATATAGGAGGTCACACCTATATGAATTTACATATAAATAATATAATATTCTGCCCTAGGACCCTAGGACAGAGGAGGATTTAGGAAGAACAGAACCCCTACCTCAAGGAAAACGCAACAACACAAAGAACGGTCCGATCCCAAGCCGAACGCCGTCCACCCACGAAGCACCGACCACCCAGCAAGACGCCCGGCAGCAACCAGGAGCTCTCCTTCCCTCTCTCTCTCTCTCTCCGGGCCGGTGAAGCAACAAACCCTAAACCTAAAAAAGAGGGGCTTCTCCTCCTTATATAGACAACACAACATCAAAACGACGTAGTTTTGATTAAGTGAATCCCGGGATCAAAACGACGTAGTTTTGATCACACAAGTCACCACCTTTCCGCACCCATATAGGCCAAAAATACTTAGAATTTCAACATGGTCCTTTGGAGAAAGTTCCTTAGAATGTCAAAACCAAGGGAACCATGCAAAACTATGCTCGCACGCCAATTTGCACGCCAATTCCCCAATTGGCGTGCAGCTCCAAATGCACCCAAACTTTACCCCAAGTCTCCTTGCATCTTGTAGAGGCCTGAGAAGCAAAAATATGCTTGCACGTGAAATGGGTGAATTCACGTGCAGCTCCAAATGCTCGAAATTTCTGTGGTAGATAGAGGACCTCATTCTAAGAAACTTTTGTTCTTGCACGCCAATTGTTTGAGGCCATCTACTAGGTCAAAAAGTGAGCTCCAAGATCAGCCAAAACGACTTAAACCGCCTCAGAACGCATAGCATCTTCCTAGGGCATAAATGTACGCTATCGCTTGACACATGCACCTCTCAAAAGTCCCCTCTTGGGCTCAATCTCTTACCTTAAACTTGTGTACCAACATCCAAGGTGTTTGTGGTTAACTCCTTACACACGGGTTACACACGGGTCATTACATCCTCTCCCCTTAAGACTTTTCGTCCTCGAAAAGAAATGACATACGAGGAAAACAAACACAAGCTACCCATTTGCCACACGGAGCTACAACACCCAAATGGGTCATACACCGCACATTGTACACAATAAGCACATAACATAGTGCCACCACGGTCCATAACCACATGCATCACAATCTATGGAAACACATCCACATGTCACAAATATCCATCACAAGCACATTTCATTAACACATTCAATATAAATTAAAGTCAAAAAGTCGAAAGGAAATACAAATACACCAGCCAACAGCCACCCCTCCACCCTTAAGATTGTTCGTCCTCGAACAACTCGGAGTGCTCACGCATCACGGACTCACGTTCCCATGTCTCCTCCTCCATGCCACGGTGCCGCCACAGCACGCGAACCAAAGGAATAAAGCACGACCACGCAAAAGCTTCTCTCGCCGATCGAGGATACGAATAGGGGCCTCAATGACGGACATGTCATCCTCAATGTCCAACGTCCCCCATCAATCACGTGAGTGGGGTCGGGGTGATACTTCCGCAATCGGGACACGTGAAACACGTTGTGCACTCGACTCGGCCGCGGTGGTAACGCTAACCGGTAGGCCACGGCCCTACACGATCCGAATCTCAAAAGGACCAATAAATCGCGGAGATAGCTTGGAACCTCGCCCAAACCGTCGATGTCCACGTCGTGGAGAGACACGAAGGAACACATGATCACCAACAGAAAACTCCAAAGGTCGCCGCCGATCCGCATAAGATTTCTGCCGACTCGAGCCGACAACAAACGCCGACGAATCAACTTGACCTTCTCGGAGCCTCTTGAACCAACCGTGGCCCCAAGAGGGCTGTCTCCCCACCTCGGTCCAACACAAAGGGGATCGACACGGCCGTCCATACAACGCCTCAAAAGGAGCCATCCCAATGGATGCCCGATAAGTTGTTGTAGGCAAACTCCACCAAAGGAAGGTGAGTTGCCCACGAACCCCCGAAATCTAGCACACAAGCCCTCAACATGTCCTCCATGGTCCGATTCGTCCGCTCGGTCGACCGTGGTCTCGGGGTGAAAGGCTGTACTCGGATGAAGCTTGGTCCCCATAGCCTCCTGCAAACCTGCCCGTAAACGGGAAGTGAACCTCGAATCCCGGTCCGAGACAACCGATGAGGGTACGCCATGCGGCTCACAATCTCGTTCATGTCAACTGACTCAAGGTCCCAATGGAGTCCCGCTCGCGAACAGCCAGGAAATGGGCCGACTTGTGAGTCGATCCACAATTACCCAAATCATATCCTTCCTCCCGGTGGTGGGTGGAAGACCGGTCACAAAATCCATCGCTATATGGTCCCACTTCCACTCCGCTATGGGCAAGGGCCGTAACATGCCCGCCGGCCGGCGTGCTCGGCCTTCACCTGCCGACACGTGAGGCACCGCGAAACAAAGGCGGCCACATCGCGTTTCATCCCGAGGCCACCAAAAAGTGCCCGAAGCGCATGATACATCTTCGTACCCCCGGATGCACAAGAACTCTAGGCCGGTGAAACTCCCTCATCACCTCATCCCCGAGGGAAGAAGCTACTACCAACCGCCCCGAAAGACAACTCATGCTCGGGACCCTCGTCCGGTCTCCGGATAGCTCCCCGGCCTCAATACGGGCACGGAGAACCTCACACTCAATGTCACCCAACTGTCCCTCCCGACGCGCTGGTACAACTCGGGCACTACCACCAAAGGACTCGGGCCGTCCCACCATCACGAACAAAGGGCCGCAGCCGCAACATTGCCAACCGCTCCATCGCCTTCCACTCTCTCACGGCCACCTCGGCTTTCCCTTTTCTCGCTCAATGCATCAGCCACAACATTACCCTTGCCCGGGGTATAGGCAAGAGTAAAATCAAAAGGTCCGCAAATACTCCACCCATCTCCTTTGCCTCAAATTCAAGTCCTTCTGAGTAAAGATGTCTAGGCTCTTGTGATCCGAGAACACCACAAACTTTTCCCCCAAGAGGTAGGCTGCCAACTCTTGGAGCGAAGATGACAGCCGCTAACTCAAGGTCATGAGTAGGATAATTCTGCTCATGAGGCTTAGTGCCTCGACCCATAAGCTACCACACCGTGCTCCCGCATAAGCACACACCCCAAACCAACCCCGGACGCATCACAATACACCTCATATGGAATATCCTCCCTAGGCAACCTCAACACAGGGTGCGGTGGTCAAACGGGTTTTGAGAGTCTCAAACGCCCGCCGGCACTTGTCGGTCCAATCAAACTTCACGCCCTTTCGAGTCAACGCCGTCATAGAGCCGCCAAACGGGAGAACCCCTCTACAAAACGACGATAGTACCCCGCCAAGCCAAGAAAACTACGGATCTCAAAAACGTTGGTTGGCCTTGCCCATGCCACGGCCTCAATCTTGGCGGGTCCACCCTAACTCCCTCGGCGACACCACATGGCCAAGAAAGTGAACCTCCTGCAGCCCAAAACTCACACTTGCTAAACTTAGCAAACAGCGCTGGTCCCTCAAGGTTTGCAACACCGTTGCCAAGTGCTCCACATGTTCCTTCTCGGTCTTGGAATACACCAAGATATCGTCGATAAACACCACCACGAACGAGTCTAAGTATGGGGCAAAGACTTGGTTCATCAAATGCATGAACAACTGGCCTGCGCATTAGTGAGCCCGAAAGGCATCACTACCCATCATAAGCCCATACCTACACCGGAAAGCCGTTTAGGGATGTCCTCCTCCCTAACCCCGAGCTGGTGATACCCCGACCGTAAATCTATCTTGGAAAACCACCGGGCCCCACTCAATTGGTCAAACGGGTCATCTATCCGAGGCAACGGGTACTTGTTCTTCACGGTCCACCGAATTCGGCTTCTCGTAGTCGATGCGGAGACGAAGCGTGCCATCGCCTTCTTAGCAAAGAGCACCGGAGCACCCCAAGGTGAGGTACTTGGTCCGATATACCCCTGGCCCACCAACTCCTCGATTTGCCTCTCGAAGCTCCCTCAACTCGCTGGCCCCATACGATACGCTACTTGGGAAATCGGACCCGTCCCCGGTTCCAACTCAATGGTGAACTCCACACTCCTCTTAGGTGGCAAACTCCTCAACCGCTCAGGAAAAACATCCCGAAATTGGTCCACAACAAGGGCCACACCCTCTTTTCCACCTTACCCTCCTCGGCAAAGGTCGGGCGCTACCTGTGGGTAATGGCACCCCACCGGTCCAACACCGGCCCGGCCCGACTCGCCTCACAATCCCACTCCCCCGCAGGGTGCAAGAGGTCCCCGCAGGTGTCACGAAGGTCACACGCCGCCGATAACAATCTATCTTGGCCTGGAAAGCCATAAGCCAATCCATACCCAAGATCGGGTCAAACGCCCTCAAAGGCATCACATGCAAGTCAAAACGCGGCCCACCTCTCCATGGTTAACACACGGTCACGACACACTCGTCGTACCTCAATCATGCCCCCACGGACTCCACAACTAGGGGCCTGCGGCCTCCACACAGGCTAACCCCAAGCCGTTATTACAAGCTCAAGAACAAACGAACAGAGCACCCGTATCGAAAAGAACGAAGCTAATGTACGGGAGATCAAGAGGGTACCCAACCACCGATGGTCCCGCCCCTCGGTGGTGGGGGTGGTAACTCGGCCTCCTCCCGGTATGTCGCCTCTGCGCAAACACCCTTCCTTGGCCCGTGCCACTGGTTGGCTCACTCACTTGGACGCTTCCCGCTAAGGTTGCCTCCGGCCTCGGTCTGCGCCGCTCCGGCTCCCCTGGGTCGGGTCCGACCGGATCCGCCTGGTTGGGCGCCACCGACGAGCTGGTCTCTCGGCCGGTGCACGGAAGCTAGCATCACTCCTCACGCCGGATGCCGCGCCTGTTCCCCTGTTGCCACTCCCGCAAACCCGGCGCAAATGACCCTCTCGCCCACGGTTGTTGCATCGCCGGTCCTTCTTGGGGCACTCCCCTTTGAAGTGACCCGCTCTCCACAAGAAAGGGCATCCGCTCGGTAGACTCCCAGTGGACCACCCCGTCTTCCGCCGCCAAAGGTGAACCTCCCGGGGTTCACGGATGTCCGACCCCGACTGCGATAAGAACGCTATCCCTCTCCTCCGTCTTAGCCTCTTGGACCCCGCATCTCGATCAGGCCCACACCGCCTGGCGCCCCCGATGGGCCGCCTCCCATCATCCGGCTCTCTCTCGGCTATTCGGGCCGTCTCCACGGCCTCGGCATAGGTCCTCAGCGTAGAATCGCCACCCTCTCCCTAAGGGCTGGCCTGAGACCCAAGGTGAACTTGTGGGCCTTCGAGTCCTCCCTTACCACGTCTCGGGAGCAAACCTACTCAATCTCCGGAACTCCCGCTCATACTCGTACCGTCTTGGATCCCTGCTCAAGCTGCCAAATCTTCCCTCTTCGCCATCTCACCGATTCCGGAAGAACTCATCTTGGAAGAGTTGCAAGAACTCCTCCCAAAACATGAGTTGCACCGCACGGCTCCCCGCAACACTCGTCCACCACTCCAAAGCGTCCCCCTCTAGCCGCCGATGCCGGTCGCACTTTATCCTCCTCCCGGGGCGGGAGAAAGGAGAACACATGCTCAATCGCCTCAACCACCGCTCGCCTACCACAGATCTTCCCCCCTTAAATCGCGGAGGTTGTTCCTTTCGGAACCGTGTCACCACGTCATCCTCGCACGGGTCGGTACACCACCCGGCGAACTCTCACGCTCACGAGGCGGCTCGCCTGCGGTGGTGGTGGTGGTGGCACCCCGTGTCGCCATCTCACGGCGCACCTCCTCCCGAACGTCTTGCCGGAGTCCCTCCCGTAGCTCTCGTACCTCCAGCCGGATGCCTTCTTGTAGGCTGTGCCGGTAACAACGCATGCCCTCCAACGGATGGTCCCGCACCCGGACCCTCATGGGCAGATGACTCATCGCCCATGCCCCGGACGCACGTGTCACTCTCCTCGGTGGCATTCTTACTACATGAAGTAAAGATGCACAAACGTCGAACGCGTTTGACTACTAACAAGTTGACTACCTCACCCCATTATCAATTTCACTAACACAGACATTACACACATACATTGCACCAATCACATTTCACAGTTCACGAAATACACATTGCCAAACAAATCGAGTGCACATTTCACTTAATCATGTGATCTTATCCACAGGTTTAGCATACATTCACGACGAATGCAACTAGTGCCCTAATGCCAATGCATGCAAATCCTATCACAAGACCGGACTACCCTAAGTACACCTTGGAGGCTCAAAGAGGACCATGTTGATCGGGCATGTCCCTCTAGGCTCCTCCAAAGGACTCAAGATAACCAAGTCCGCCCCTACCCTAGGCCAACTAGACCATGCTCGATACCATATTGTCACGCCCGGTTTCCAACCCGAGGAAACCGGCACGTGACTCCCTTTACCCACACGGAGGGCAAAGGGGTTAGGATACAAACCAAGAATTTTACATTTCAAACATCCACAACACATTCAAGAATGTAATATTCATAAAAAATATTCCAAACCAGTTTATTACAAAGAATTCTTTCCAATCCCATCCCCACCTGGGTTACATCGGTTCCCATAAAAGAAAACAACATAAATGGAAGAATAAAATGGACAAGGTCTTCCACCTTGGTGTATCCACCTAACGCCTGTAAGTCCCTGGAAAACAAGCAAACACGGTAGGAGGGGTGAGCAACCACGGCTCGTAGGGATCAAGTCTCCCCAACCCTTCCCATGCTCCTAGCGGCTACATGCATGTGCACAAAGTGCGTGACGTGTTACAACAATCTCATCAAACAAAACAAACCACATCGGTCGTCACAATTATCCACCACACAAAACACAAGTGATTTAACCGCCTCTTCAGGCCAAGTTATTTAACCGCCTCTTCAGGCCAAGTGATTTAACCGCCTCTCGGGCAAAGTTCTTTAACCGCCTCTTCGGGCCGAATACCACGATCAAGCACACAACACACATGGTCACCAAGCATACCACCAAACACTTGTGTGCACCCATTCACAAGCGCACAAACCCAACCATTCAGGAAAATAGAGCAAACACACAAGATACATACATACACTAAACCACAAATCCAACGCACACAGGGCATATTACCAAACATGTAATGGGCATATACATACAGCTATATTCACACGAGGGCATTTCATCGAACACATAGCATGTAATCCACGAATCACACCAACATGCCACTGAAGGCCAACATTCATATAGGAGGTCACACCTATATGAATTTACATATAAATAATATAATATTCCGCCTAGGACCCTAGGACAGAGGAGGATTTAGGAAGAACAGAACCCCTACCTCAAGGAAAACGCAACAACACAAAGAACGGTCCGATCCCAAGCCGAACGCCGTCCACCCACGAAGCACCGACCACCCACGCAAGACGCCCGGGAACCGGGAGCTCTCCTCCCTCTCTCTCTCTCTCTTGCGACGGCGGTGAAGCAACAAACCCTAAACCTAAAACAGAGGGGCTTCTCCTCCTTATATAGACAACACAACATCAAAACGACGTAGTTTTGATTAAGTGAATCCCAGGATCAAAACGACGTAGTTTTGATCGCACAAGTCACCACCTTTCCGCACCCATATAGGCCAAAATACTTAGAATTTCAACATGGTCCTTTGGGGAAAGTTCCTTAGAATGTCAAAACCAAGGGAACCATGCAAAACCATGCTCGCACGCCAATTTGCACGCCAATTCCCCAATTGGCGTGCAGCTCCAAATGCACCCAAACTTTACCCCAAGTCTCCTTGCATCTTTAGAGGCCCGAGAAGCAAAAATATGCTTGCACGTGAAATGGGTGAATTCACGTGCAGCTCCAAATGCTCGAAATTTCGTGGTAGATAGAGGACCTCATTCTAAGAAACTTTTGTTCTTGCACGCCAATTGTTTGAGGCCATCTACTAGGTCAAAAGTGAGCTCCAAGATCAGCCAAAACGACCTTAAACCGCCTGGAAACGCATAAGATCTTCCTAGGGCATAAATGCACGCTATCGCTTGACACAGCACCTCTCAAAAGTCCCCTCTTGGGCTCATCTCTTACCTTAAACTTGTGTACCAACATCCAAGGTGTTTGTGGTTAACTCCTACACACGGGTTACACACGGGTCATTACGGGGAAGTCCTAGAGCCGAGGGAGGGTATCCGGCAAGAGGTACGGGAGGAGGTGCGCTGCGAGATGGCAGCCCAGCAGGTGGTGCCACCACCACCACCACCAGTGGGGGAGCTACCCCGGGAGTGTGAGGGTTCGCTGAGTGGTATACCAATCCGTGCAGAGGATGATGTGGTGACACGGTTCCATAAGGAACAACCTCCGCGATTCAAAGGGGAGGAGGACCCAGGTGTTAGGCGAGCACTGGCTGAGGCAGATCGAACATGTGTTTTCCTTTCTCCTACCCCGGGAGGAGGATAAGGTGAGGCTGGCCATTCGGCAGCTAGAGGGGAATGCTCTGGAGTGGTGGCAGAGTGTCGCGGGGAGCCGTACGGTACAGTTTATGCTGTGGGAGGAGTTCTTGTAACTCTTCCACGATGAGTTTTTCCCTGAGTCCTTGAGATGGCAGAAGAGTGAAGAATTTGGCAGCCTAAAGCAAGGATCAAAGATGGTGCCCGAGTATGAGCGGGAGTTCCGGAGCCTGAATAGATTTGCCCCCGAGACTGTGGCAAAGGAGGACCTGAAAGCCCACAAGTTCACCTTGGGTCTCAGGCCAGCTCTTAGGCAGAGGGTGGCGATTCTGCGTTTGAGGACCTATGCTGAGGTTGTTGAGACAGTGCGCATAGCTAAGAGGGAACTGGTTGATGGGAGGCAGGTTCACCAGGGGCGCCGCCGGTTGCAAGGTGGGTCCGAATGCGATTCGGGTCCAAGAGGCCCAAGACCGAGGAGAGAGATAATAGTTCTTTCCGCAGCCGGGGTCTACCATCTGTGAACCCAGGGAGGTTCACCCTTGGCGGTAGTGGGCAGGGAGGTTCAGCAGGAGGTTCCCCCAGCGGTTGTCTTTGTTGTGGGAGGCAAGGTCACTTCAAGAGGGAATATCCAAGAAGGACTAGCGGTGTAACAACTGTGGGCCAGAGGGCCACTTGAGCCGAGTGTGCAGGAGTGGCAACAGGGGAGCAGGAGGTGTGGCATCTAGCATGAGGAGCGATGCTAGTTTCCGCGCTCCAGCAGAGAGGCCAGCCCGTCAGTGGCAGGCTAGCCATGCGGGATCTAGCCAGACCCAACCTCGGGGGAGGCAAGAGCGTCGGCCAGAAGGCCTGGAGGCGACCATGGCGGGAAGCGCCCAGGTGAGTGAGCCGACCAAGTGGCACAAGCCAAGGGGAGGGTGTTTGCGCTAGAGGCGACATACCAGGAGGAGGCTGAGCTACCACCCCCACCGGGGCAGAGGGTGGAGCAGGACCATCGGTGGTCAGAGGTACCCTTTTGATCTCCCATACATTAGCTTCTGTTCTTTTCGATACGGGTGCATCGTGTTCTTTTGTTGCTGAGCTTGTGATAGATAGCTTGGGGTTAGCTTGTGTGGAGGCAGCGAAGCCCCTAGTTGTTGAGTCTCCAATGGGGGTATGATTGAGGTACGACGTGTGTGTCATGACTGTGTGTTAACCATAGGAGAGGTGGAGCTGAGTTTTGACTTGCATGTAATGCCTTTGAGGACGTTTGACCTGATCTTGGGTATGGATTGGCTTATGGCTTTCCAGGCCAAGATAGACTGTTATCGGCGGCGCGTATCCTTCGTTACACCTGCAGGGATCTCTTGTACCCTGCAGGGGGAGTGGGATCGTGAGGCGAGTCGAGCCGGGCCAGTGTTGGACCAGTGGGGTGCCATTACCCACAGGTTGGCAGCCCTGACCTTTGCTGAGGAGGGGAAGGTGGAAAAGAGGGTGTGGCCCGCTGTTGTGGACCAATTTCAGGATGTTTTTCCTGAAGAGTTAAGGAGTTTGCCACCTAAGAGGAGTGTGGAGTTCACCATTGAGTTGGTGCCGGGGACGGGTCCGATTTCCCAAGTAGCGTATCATATGGGGCCAGCCGAGTTGAGGGAGCTTCAGAGGCAAATCGAGGAGTTGGTGGGCCAGGGGTATATCAGGCCGAGTACCTCACCCTGGGGTGCTCCGGTGCTCTTTGCTAAGAAGGCAGATGGCACGCTACGCCTCTGCATAGATTACAGGAAGCTGAATTTGGTGACTGTGAAGAACAAGTATCCGTTGCCTCGGATCGATGACCTGTTTGACCAGTTGAGTGGAGCCCGGTGGTTTTCCAAGACAGATCTACGGTCGGGGTATCATCAGTTGAGGGTTAGGGAGGAAAACATCCCTAAGATGGCTTTTCGGTGCAGGTATGGGCACTATGAGTGGATAGTGATGCCTTTTGGGCTCACTAATGCGCCAGCGGTGTTCATGCATTTGATGAACCAGGTCTTTGCTCCATACTTGGATTCGTTTGTGGTGGTGTTTATTGATGATATCTTGGTGTATTCCAAGACCGAGAGGGAGCATGTGGAGCATTTGGCAACCGTGTTGCAAACCTTGAGGGACCAACAGCTATTTGCCAAGTTTAGCAAGTGTGAGTTTTGGCTGCAGGAGGTTCACTTTCTTGGCAATGTGGTGTCAACTGAAGGGGTTAGAGTGGACCCAGCCAAGATTGAGGCGGTATCATCATGGGAGAGACCAACCAATGTTTTTGAGATTCGTAGTTTTCTTGGCTTGGCAGGCTATTATCACCGTTTTTTAGAGAGGTTCTCCCGTTTGGCGGCTCCTATGACGGCGTTGACTAGGAAAGGAGTGAAATTTGAGTGGATGGACAAGTGCCAGCAGGCGTTTGAGACTCTCAAAACCCGTTTGACCACTGCACCGGTGTTGAGGTTACCTCGGGAGGATATCGCATATGAGGTGTACTGTGATACGTCCAGGGTTGGTTTGGGGTGTGTGCTTATGCAGGAGCACAGTGTGGTAGCTTATGGGTCGAGGCAGCTGAAGCCTCATGAGCAGAATTATCCTACTCATGATCTTGAGTTGGCGACTGTCATCTTTGCCTTGAAGAGTTGGCAACATTACCTTTTGGGGGAGAAGTTCATGGTGTTCTCAGATCACAAGAGCCTTCAGTACATCTTTACTCGAAGGACTTGAATTTGAGGCAGAGGAGATGGGTGGAGTATTTGCAGACCTTTGACTTTACTCTTGCCTATACCCCGGGCAAGGGTAATGTTGTGGCTGACGCGTTGAGTAGAAAAGGGAAAGCTGAGGTGGCCGTGAGAGACTGGAAGCTGATGGAGTAGTTGGCGATGTTGCAACTACAGCCTGTTGTTCGTGATGGTGGGACAGTCCTGAGTCCTTTGGTGGTTGTGCCTGAGTTGTACCATGCGCTTCGAGGACATTTTTGGTGGCCTGGGATGAAACGCGATGTGGCTGCCTTTGTTTCGCGGTGCCTCACGTGTCAGCAGGTGAAGGCTGAGCATCAGCGGCCGGCAGGCATATTACAGCCATTGCCCATAGCGGAGTGGAAGTGGGACCACATAGCGATAGATTTTGTGATTGGTCTTCCACCCACCACTGGGAGGAAGGATATGATTTGGGTGATTGTGGATCGACTCACAAAGTCGGTCCATTTCCTAGCTGTTCGCGAGTGGGACTCTATTGGGACCTTGAGTCAGCTATACATGAACGAGATTGTGAGACTGCATGGAGTACCATCGTCGGTTGTCTCTGACCGGGATTCGAGGTTCACTTCCCGTTTTTGGGCAGGTTTACAGGAGGCTATGGGGACCAAACTTCACTTGAGTACAGCCTTTCACCCTGAGACTGACGGCCGACGAGAGGACGAATCAGACTTTGGAGGACATGTTACGGGCCTGTGTGTTAGATTTTGGGGGTTCGTGGGCAACGCACCTTCCTTTGGTGGAGTTTGCCTACAACAACAGTTATCAGGCATCCATTGGGATGGCTCCTTTTGAGGCGTTGTATGGGCGGCCATGTCGATCACCTTTGTGTTGGACCAAAGTGGGGGAGACGACTCTCTTGGGACCACGATGGTTCAAGAGGCTACCGAGAAGGTTAAGTTGATTCGTCGGCGGTTGTTATCGGCTGAGTCGAGTGAAATCTTATGCGGACCAGCGGCGGCGACCTTTGGAGTTTTACGTGAGGCGATCATGTGTTCCTTCGTGTCTCTCCACGTCGTGGACATCGATGGTTTGGGCGAGGTTCCAAGCTATCTCCCGGTTTATTGGTCCTTTTGCGATTCCGGATCGTGTGGGGCCCGTGGCCTACCGGTTAGCGTTACCACCACGACCGGGTCGAGTGCACAACGTGTTTCACGTGTCCCGTTTGAGGAAGTATCACCCGACCCCACTCATGTGATCGATTGGGGGACGTTGGATGTTGGGGATGACATGTCCGTTGTTGAGGCCCCTATCCGTATCATCGACCGGCGGGAGAAACTTTTGTGTGGTCATGCTATTCCTTTGGTTTGCGTGCTTGTGGCAGCACCGTGGCATTGAGGAGGAGACTTGGGAGCGTGAGTCCCTGATGCGGGAGCGGCATCCCGAGTTGTTCGAGGACGAACAATCTTAAGAGTGGGAGGTGGCTGTTGGTCGAGGGATAGTGATGTCTTTTCTTGTATTAGTTGTGTATGATTTGTTGTATTTGTATTGTCTTTTAGACATGTGTTCATATTTGTGATGTGTTTTGAGATGTGTATTTGTGACATGCGGATATGTGTTATATGCATTATTGTGATGCATGTGGTTATGGATTATGGTGGTACCTTGTTATGTCTTTGTTATGTGTTGTGCGCGGTGTATGACCCATTTGGGTGTTGTGGCTCGCCGTGTGGCAAATGGGTAGCTTGTGTTGGTTTTCCTTGCATATTGTTTATTTTCGAGGACGAAAAGTCTTAAGGGGGAGAAGGATGTAATGACCCGTGTGTAAGAGGTTAACCACAAACACCTTGGATGTTGGTGCACAAGTTTGAGGTAAGAGATGAGCCCAAAAGGGGACTTTTGGGAGGTGCATGTGACAAGTGATAACGTGCATTTATGCCCTAGGAAGATGCTATGCATATACATGCGGTTTTAAGTCGTTTTGGCAGATTTTGGAGCTCACTTTTGATATAGTAGATGGCCTCAAACAATTGGTGTGCAAGAACAAAAGTTTCTTAGAATGAGGTCCTCTACCTACCACGAAATTTCAGAGCATTTGGAGCTGCACGTGAATTCAACCATTTCACGTGCAAGCATATTTTTGCTTCTGGCCTCCTACAAGATGCAAGGAGGCTTGGGGTAAAGTTTGAGTGCTTTTGGGCTGCACGCCGCTTGGGGGATTGGCGTTCAAATTGGCATGCGGACATGTTTTTGCATGGTTACCTTAGTTTTGTTATTCTAATCATCTTTTCCCAAAGGACCATGTTGGTATTATGGATATTTTGTCGAGTATGGATGCGAAAAGGTTGCAACTTGTATAATCAAAACTACGTTGTTTTGATCTTTGGGATTCCCTTAATCAAAACTACGTCGTTTTGATGTTGTGTTGTCTATATAAGGATGAAGAGCCCTCTGTTTTAGGTTTAGGGTTTGTTGCTCCACCAGCCATCGCCGAGAGAGAGTGAGAGAGGGAGGGAGAGGCTGGCTGGCTTGCTGCCGGAACATTTTGCGTGGGGAGGACGGCGTCTAGCATGGGAGCAAGAGCGGGAGGACGTTTCCAAGGTAGGGGTTCTGTCTCACCTGATCTGTTCTTGGGTTGGGCCCTGTGTAGAGGATTTATAGAGCTTCTCTACTGTTATTGTTATACTATCTATATGTAAATTCATATAGGTGTGACCTCCTATATGAATGTTGGCCTTCAGTGGCATGTATGGGGTTGAGATTAGGCCTGTGTGGCACTGCACACTAGGTGTTTGATATTATGCCTGTGAGGCCATGCATGTTATGCGATTGATGTTATGCCAGTGTGGTTATGCCTGAATGGTGTTTGATGTAATGTCTGTGAGGATATGCATGCTAGGTGTTTGATGTTATACCAGGGTAGACTTGCATGTTAAGTGTTTGTTGTTATGCCTGAATAACTGAGATATATGTTAAATGTTTGTTGTTGTCTGTGGAGCCTAAGAAGCCCGAGAGGCTGAGGCAATGCTTGTGTACCTGTGGAGCCTGAGAGGCTGAGTTAATGTCAGTGAGACTGACTGTGGAGCCTGAGAGGCTGAGTTAATGTCAGTGAGACTGACTGTGGAAACTATGCCTGAGAGGCGGTTAAATCATTGGCCTGAAGAGGCGGTTAAATCACTTGTGGCTTGTGTGGTAGAGAATTGTAACTACTGGTGTGGTTTGTTATTGTCTGTTGAAATTATTGTAACACGACACTGCACTTGTACACATGGCATGTAGATGCTAGGAGCATGGGATGGGTTGGGGAGACTTGATCCCTACTGAGCTGTGGATGCTCACCCCTCCTACTATGGTGTGTTTTCTTGAAGGAACCTACAGGCGTTTGGTGGGAGCACCAAGGTGGAAGAGTTATGTATTGTGGCTTTGTTTTGTGTTATTTGCATTATGTAATTTTGTTGAGGCATTGTAACCCCAGCGGGGAGATATTGTAATGAAGTTTGAAACAAAATAAAGGCATATGGTTTCAATTAAATAGTTGTGTGATTTTGGTTTCTGAAGTGTATGTTGTGTTCCACCCCTTTATCCAAACCCGGGTAAAGGGAGGGTCACGTTCCGGTCTCCTCGGGTTGGAAAACCGGGGCGTGACAGACTTTAACTGCGCTCCAATTGCTCGAGACGGCGCAAGCTTACTGTACAAACCCTAGTTGAAGATATCGCTAAGTGAATATGCTTAGGGTTGTAAGTATGCCTTGAAGGTGGGTGCCTCGTAGGTTTAGTGACTTGAAGGTTTCATTTAGAGCCTGTTGAAGTTGCGGAAGTTTACTTTAGGCTTTACAGTGTTGATATCTGCGAGTCTACGACTCACATATCTTCGAGTCTTCGAGGCTAGAGTTCGAGTTAGATTAAGTTTATTGTGTCACTCTATTAATCGTACGTCCGTGACTCTGCGAGTCTACGACTCTTGAGTCTGCAACTATCCTAAAGGCTCTTAGAGTGACTTCTTTGAAGTGCGCCTAATCTACCGTTGTTACAGTTCTGCGAGTCTACGACCCTTCAGCTATAACTCTCTGCCTTCATGATCTTCGAGTTTGTGATGTGCCGGACAAGTTCCGTAAATTACCTATATCCCTTGAGTCTACGACTCTACGACTTTCGAGTTACGGTTTCATTTTATGTGGGTTAGTCTTTTTTGGCTTCGACTCTTCGACCTTGAACTACAAGTCTGTGAGTCTTGTTTTTCTTAACAGTGTTTTAAGGCTTCGACTCTCGACCCTTAAGTCTACGAGTCACCGGTACTTTAAGTTCTATTAGTGACATGAGCGCTCTAGGGGACTCTACTGTTCTACGGGCTTTGAGTCATCGAGTTATTTAAGTTTACTTCTTGTTCTTTAAAATTCTTCGACTTTATGAGTCTCTGAATTTAATCGTTGCTTACAATAACGCTCTCTTTTCCTGCACTGCGACTCTACGACCTTCGACCCTGGATCTATGAGTCGCAATGTGTTCTGTCACAAGTATGCTTCGAGTCTCCAAATCCTACGAGTCTACGAGCCTCTCGCCTAGATGTCCTGTGACAGTTTTACTTGTACTAACTTTGACTCTTCGACCCTACGACCCTTCGAATCTACGAGTCTCAAGACTTAGACCGTATCTTGGCAGCTTCAATCAAATCCTATATATCCAACAATCTCCCCCTATTTAATGTAAGTTAACAACCGGTGAAAATCATGAAGTCCGAGACTACAATTCTTCTTTTGGGCATTTTTAAGTTAACAAAAAATATCTTTGCATATGAAAAATTTGGAGGAGATCCAAATTAAGGAAAATTGCACACTCCTCTCTCCCGTAGGCATGAATCTCTTCGTTAGCTGCCTTCGATGAAGATAACTTCCCCTACGACCTTGCTCCTCCTGAGACCTCTCCCTCGTAGGCATGAATCTCTTCATTAGCTGCCTTCTGTCAAAAATAACTTCCCTACGACCTTGCTCCCCCCGAGAGATACTCCCCTTTCTCGGGGTGAGAACAAGCCCCAGAACACATGGGAGCAACACAAGACAGTATAGGACAGTAGGCAGCAGATTAAAGATATAAACAAAAAGTAACTGAGACAATAAGTACACAGAAATGGGAAAGAAGGACAGTAGGAGGGGTGAGCAACCACAGCTCAGTAGGGATCATGTCTCCCCAACCCATTCCATGCTCCTAGTATCTATATGTCAACGTGTACAGGTGTAGTGTCATGGTACAAGTATTTAAACAGGTATAAACAACATTCACAAAGAGTATATCAACACAAGCAAGTCACAAGAATAGGTACAACCACAGCCACAGCCACACAGGCTCCACAGCCACACAGGCTCCACATACGTAGCCACACAGGCTCCACATACGGAGCCACACAGGCTCCAAAATCAGCCACACAGGCTCACAATCAGCCACACAGGCTCACAATTAGGCACACAGGCTCACAATTAGCCACACATGCTCACAATCAGCCACACATGCTCACAATCACATAGCACACATAGTCATACTTGCAGCATATCAGATATACACATGTAACCAACAATCCACACACAATCCATAATTATCAATTCACATAGATATCATATCAACATAATCTTTATATTGACGTGACTACCCCAGAAACTCTAAGTCTCCCCCACGCAGTCCTACCACGGGACTAACTCCGACGATATCACCACGGAATGAATAACGCAACGCCCTAATGGCCCCTAGGGTCCTTTGCCCCGGGAACGAATCCGAAAATCCACGACCCCGGACTCAACATCATATCCAAACAAAATATTCCATTGAAGGCCAACATCTATATAGGAGATCACCGATAACATGCAATTATGTCGTTATCCTAGGCCTTATTTAGGGTGTTTTTAGAGTATGTTTTGTACCTATTTGCATGATATTTTACACATATTTGCTCTAACCCCTAGGAAGACCCCTGTTTGGTGTATAGTGGTACTTTTTGAGTGTTTTTGGCAAGTTTTGGAGCAACTTTTTCCCACACACCTTGGCTAGATCACTCCATACACTTAAGAGGAAGCTATAGGAAGAAGATGGAAACAAAATGAAGGCAAAATCAAGGTGGACGTGAAAAGGCTTTTTCATGTGCATTCTCACGTGCAAGGATTTTATTGCTTAGATGCCTTCTACAACTCAAGAGGAAGCTTTGGAGCAAATTTGGGATGATTTGGAGCTGCACGTGAAAAGGCTCTTCTCACATGCATTCTCGTGTGCAGGCATTTTGGAGCTCCAAATGATGTGTTTTGTTGTTTTACTCATTTTCTTCTAAAGGACTGGGGTCAAATTTGGTGTAGTTTGAGTGTTATTGAGCCTAGAACGTTAAATAGTGTCATTAACCAAAACGACGTCGTTAAATTGCGACCACATTTATAATTAGGGCACACCTTTTGTAACCCTAATTTGGCCCACTAAATCCTATAAATAGGGGTCTTTGGAGGCATTGTAAAGCATATTGAGGGAGAGAATCCGATCTGAGTTCTGAAAAAGAGCTATAGCCATTGTTAAAAGATCGGATTGTCCTTGGCAAGGAGTGATTTTGGGCAGCAGGTATTGGAGACTTTGGAGGTTGGAGTCCTGGTTCATCTTGGGGTCTTCCTTTGTTGTCCTGGATACTGTAATCATGTTCTTTCTTGTAATTGTTATTGCTTTTGTCATGATTATGGAGTAGTTTTGTTAGTCTAGGGGAGCAATGTAGCCCCCAATAAATTGTATTCAGTTTGGTTGTTCAATAAAATAAAATTCAGTTCTTGTTTAATTCACTTGCTTGAATGGGAATGCCTAGTTTATGCATAATTAGGTAATCTTAGCCGTTGTCTAGGGTTGAACACTAGTGAATTAGATTTAATATTGTATGATGGACCAAGTCTACAACTATTAGATTGTTTATCTACCTTGATCACTTCTATTCACATGGACCAAATGGGATAAAAGCCTTAAATCTATCTTAGAATGGATCAAACGTAAGATAGGTAGGAGATAATCAACATGAACATGAACTAGAACATAAATCAAGAACAAGAGCCATAACTAGACTATTACAATTGATTGGGTGGTAAACATTGTGACCCTAGATCCTTAATCACTGAAATTTCTATACCAACAGCTTGCCAACATTCTGATTTAATCACTTTTCGTTCAAACTATTTGCACAACAAAAATCAATTGTCTAGACATAAAATCAACTTGTTAGCTTAGTGCTTGCTGCTTAACAGCATTAGCTACCTCCCCGTGGGTTCGACAACCGGAGTCTTAATACTCCATTTTATTACTTGACCAGTGCACTTGCTGCAAAACCTATAGACACAATTTATAATGGTCAAGTTTTTGGCGCCATTGCCGGGGAGGCAAGCCAAACGTTGTTAGGATTAAGTGACATTAGGTGCTTAAGTTTATTTGTGATCTGGATTTTTACTTTCTTTTAATTTTCTAGTACGGTGTTACCTGGTATTTCTTTATTTTTGCAATTTTTCAGGGGTGCACCATACGTGTTTGAGAAAACGTCACACCAAGGGTGAGTTATTGCCATACGATCCCGAAATCGAACGGACATTGCAAGAGCAGCAAAGGGCTCAGAGGGTCTTAGCTGCAGCTGAACAGCAGTTGGAAGGCTTAAATACCTTGTGCTTAAATACCTTGTGTGAAGAAATCATGGCTAAAAACAGAGCAAGAGACGATCAGGGACACAATGGCCAAGGAGGTTATCAGCCTAGGACCTTCATGGATTATGCTAGACCTGTACTATCGGATGAGTACTCAGGCATTAGAAGGGTGCCGGTCCAAGCAAATAACTTTGAGCTGAAGCCTGCGTTACTACAGATGGTTGGGCAAGATGCATTCCGAGGCACGGCACTAGATGATCCACACAACCATCTAGCGCGATTTTTGCAAATTTGCGACAACATCAAAATCAATGGAGCCTCGGATGACGCCATGAAGTTGCGACTCTTCCCATTTTTACTGAAGGACCGAGCTCTTGGTTGGTTCCAGTCCCTACCTGCTGGCAGCATACACACATGGGACCAAATGGTGGAGAAGTTTCTCTCCAAGTACTTTCCACCAACAAGAGTTATTCATTTAAGGAGCCAAATAAATCAATTCACCCAGCATGGTGATGAGTCGCTGTACGAGGCCTGGGAGCGATTCAAAGACTTGGTTAGGAGGTGTCCTAATCATGGCAGGCCAGAATTGTTACAAGTAGAATCTTTTTATGCGAGGCCTGCACGCAAATACAAGGAGCATGATAGATACAGCCGCTGGAGGAGCATTCATGATGATGGAGCCTTTTGCAGCAGTGGAGCTTATAGAGCGAATGGCATTGTCCAACTGCCAATGGTCCAATGACAGGCGTCCTAGAGCTAAGCCGGTGGCTGCAGTTTCAAACTCATCAAATTCAACTCAGTTCGATGAGTTGACAAGGAAGATGGAGTTGTTGATAGAGCAAATGTTAGTCATGGTTGTTCGCATGGAGGGCAGAGCTGAGCAACCCAAGGCAGTTGCTGAAGACGCTGTTGTAGCCCAGCTATACGAAGAAGCCCAATATGTTGGGAATCGAGGTGGAGGATTCCAGAGACAATTTCAGAATCCAAATCAGTACCAGAATCCTCCTCAGCCCAACAACTTCCAGAATCAGGGAGGACCTCAACAATTTCAACAACAGCCTTACTTATGGCCAAGGCAGAATAAGGTCCCTGCTACTAGAGCAGCACAGTATAGAGAACATTCTCAGCCACAACTTCCTCCTTGGTTCCAGAAGATGCCTCAACAAAAGGAGGAAGACAAAGAGAAGGCAAAGGATGAGGAGATGCGGAACTTCTTTTATCAATTTGCTAAGCAAGCAACCGACGAGAATGAGTAAGCGGGAGACAAGGATTGAGTCCCTTACCACTTTATCCAGGATCTTGGAGCTACTATGAAGAATATAGAGCAACGTTGGCCGGTTAGCAAATGCGGTTAGGCCATCTTCATCAAATACTTTTCCCGGCAATACGGAGTACAACCCAAGGGAGAAATGCAAAGCTATAATGCTTAGAAGTGGGAAAGAACTACCCGCGGAGAGAAGGCAATTGAGCCAAACAATGAGGAGTCGGAACAGCATGCCTAGGAGGAAGCTAAAGAAGGAGGTCTTTGAGCGGCATAAGGACTAGAAGGGAAAGGCTAGAAGTAGTCAACCGACGCCAGGTCAACTGAAGCTAGCACTCCGGTCCATATAAACCTCCTATGCCGTATCCTCAAAGGCTGAGGAAAAAGAAGTTAGATGCTCGGTTCTAGAAATTTTTAGACGTATTCAAGAAGATGGAGGTGAACATCCCATTCATAGAAGCCATGGAACAGATGCCTGGCTGTGTCAAATTTTTAAAGGATCTGCTGTCCAAGAGGAGAAGCTACACTGATTGTGAGATAGTGGCTCTCACAAACGATATCGATGCGATGGTGCAGCACAAGCTACCACCCAAGCTTAAAGATCCGGGTAGTTTCACTCTGACCTGCACCATTGGCACCTCGCAACTGGAGCAAGCCTGATGTCCCTTGGAGCCTAGAGGGGGGTGAATAGGCTCTTTTCCAAACTCTTTTTATTCTCTTATGACACAAACACTTATCTAGTTAAGTGATAGAATCAACTAGGAAAATAACCAAATAGTGGAAGTATTTTGTTTTATTATCAAAAGATAAATACAATAAAATATAAGCAAGACTCTTTTACACTCTGTTTATAAAAAGGATTCACACTCTAGCCTATATTATCTCTTGACCTCTTGTGCATACACAGGATTGATTCAGGCTCACTCACATACTTTTTTACACAAATGTACAAGTATGAATATTTATACAAACATTCCTAAGAGACACCCTTGGAACTCGTAGTTCCGGAAAGCGTTCAGCACTAACTATTCCTCGGTAATCTCTCTGCCTTGACTGCTGCGGTTTGTGGAGCTCAAGATCTTGGGCTTGAAGAGTATAAGTGCCTTTGTGAGTTCCCAAGTATAATTAAAAGTTGTGTCCAAATATCCGGGTGATCCACGTGTAAGATTCTTCAGGGTTCTCAATGAGTTTGTCTTACATTGGGACACCACGAGCCGATAACTTTAAATGCGGTATGTTGAAGTAGCATCTTCTTGGTCCGGTGTAATTTTCCTTACTTCTGTTGCTAATGAAGCTCGGAACCTTACTCCGTGTCGGTGGTTGCTTACTCTTCTGTCTATTTGGTACTGAAATCCTTAGTCCGTGTCGTGCTTCCTTACTCCGTGTGAATGAGAAGGTCGGAGTGCTTATTCAGTATCAGCGCTTCCTTACTCCACATGTAAGTTCCTTACTCCGTATGTAAGTTCCTTACTCCGTATATAAGTTCCTTACTCTGTGCGAGCTTAAAGGATCGGATGGCTTACTCCGTACTAGCGCATCCTTACTCCGTATGAGTGAGTGGTCCGGTTCCTTACCCCGCATCTACTTTCCTTACTCCATGCAAATAAAGACTTGGGTCCTTATTCCCTGATACTTCCTTACTCCATATGTATGAAAAACTCGGATGCCTTACTCCGTGTCTTCTTTACTTTAGTTCGCTTGAGGGGAAGACTTAACTTTTAACTCCGTGTCGACTCTTTAACCTCGTGCGACCTTGTAGACCAAGACTCTTACTCCGCATCAGTTTGACTTAGTCCGTTTGAGGCATCAAGAGCAGATTCCGTAATCTGTAGCTTTTAAGTTCTTAGTCCGCACGAATGTTCCTTATTCTGTATGTATTGGTGACTTGGTTATTTACCAAGTGTTTGACGACACTCACTCTTGTCCGGATCAGGATTATGTATCCTGTCCTTAGCTTTGCTCTCACGAGTGTATCTCTGGATTAATAACATATCTTCTGCAACGATCAAAGAAACACAAGATCTCGAGATCAAATTACATAGGGCTTTATCGACATTATCCAAATTCGGGCTTGATCCAACAATCTCCCCCAATTATGGATATGCCCAAACCCTTTGTAATCTGATCTGATAAGTAGTGCAAAAGATAACATACGAGAATACACATCACATCCATTTTCATTAATCAGCAACAAAGTACAAATCAGCCGTTATACGGGATTTTCGTTAAGGTACATAAGGCTTACTATACTTGAAGATCATTATTGTTGCCTTCTCTCAAGCTCCATTGTCCGCCTTCATCGTATAAGTGGTGTGTTGGCTCCAAGATTTGTCCACGATTAAGAATGACTTGATGAAGTAATGGACAAAGGCCCCTTGTTATCTCCATCTGGTTGTTATAGCACTTACTTCTTGCCCCAGAATGTCGCCTTCAGCTTCTCAGTTGGTCTCAAAGGAGTGATGCCCAACTTTTCATATAATCCGGCTTTCTTCACAGCTTCAATCAACCTGAGACACAGTGGTTCCCATTGATTCTTTCTTACATCTTGCTCTACAATCGATGAGAATCAATCGGAATCATCTGTTTGAGTGAATCATGAAGACAGCCATCATGAAATGTGGTGACATGATCCGGTACGAAATGAGGATAGTTGAGAGAGTACTCCATGGCTTGCTATCCTCGGCGATTCCGTCAATAAAGGACTGAATAATATCTATACTGGGAAGATAGCCCTCATTCCAGCATGGCAGAACTTCAAACAAGTGGCCGTCCTTATACAGAGATGGAAACAACCTCATCTCCATTTTAGCAGCCCTAGAGAAGTTGTCAATGTCGTCTGTTATAAAGAGACCTTTCTCCGAATAAAGGGTCTGAATGTCGTCCAGGGAGAAAGGGTACAGGTCAGAGAAACATCTTCTCTCGACAGAAGACACAGCATAGGACTTCATTGCCTTACGCACGCTTCCATCCGCATCGAAAGGGTCACACGCCGCGTATGATGGGAGGAAGGTGTCAGCAACGGATGGAGAGGATGGAGGAAGAGCTACGGTCGAGGAGCTTGGCCGAGAGAAGCAACTACATTTGGGGATTTGAACTCCTGGAAGCAATGAAGAGGCAGGCCGCTTCTCAGCACGAGTGGATGGTTGTGGTGCAGGAGGAGCAGAAGGATCAGATGACACTCTCTCCCCCGGTTTGGCAGATCGCCGGGAAGCAATGGGAGGGCGAGCCATCGTGTGCGCCAAGTCCGCGAAGGAGGTAGACAAGGAGTGGACGGACGAGGCGATGAGATCCATCTTCTGTTCCATGGAAGTGGAGGAGTCAGTGAGAGCGGATAGGAGTTGGGCGCCAAGAGCATCAATCTTGGCGGCGATGGCGGATATTTGGGCGCTATGAGCTTGGGCGTATTGGTCCAGCTGGGCGGAGAGCACAGCGTCGGAGTGAACCGTGCCAAAGAAGCACGCCCAAGGACCAACTCTGGAGCTTTGGAGGACTCCCCCGCATGAACAGGGAGCGGAGTGCGTTGGGCAGAGGAGTCTGCAGGAGTATCAGCAGCAACAGCGAAGGAGCATCCGGAGCAAGAGAGGCATCCGGAGGAAGCGGACCCGCTTTGACCCGAGAGGTCAACAACGGGAATGGCGTCAATAGGAGAAGAAGGGCCAGTCTTAGCAGGGGAAGGACTCCGTGTGGCATGGACCGGGCTGGAGGGGTTAGGGGAACGACACATCTGGAATAGAGGCCGGCATAAGAAAGCCTTGGTCCAAATTCCGGATGATCATGGTCTCCGGGGTTTGAGTATGGCGAGTGTAAAACACCTGGAGATCGGTGTCGGGAATGGAGGCGGTGTGGGCAAGGCTGAAACGGAGCCATAGGTCCATTAAGGCGTCGGCGGAGAGATGGTCAAGGTAATCTCGGGGGTTGAGGTAGGGGAGGCAAAGGAGCTTCCGGAAGAAATTCCGGGACATCGGCAACGGCGGTATCAACCGCGGCAGCAACAGCGGAAGTGGAGGGAGTGGGGACATCCGCGGCGAGAAGGGCTGAAGAACAGCTTTAGGGGCACTGCTGGCCCAGATGGCCCCGTAACCTCGGAGGGTTCGGCACGGATGTTGTCTTGGGAGGCCCGAGAAATGGAGGGCGCGGGAATGGACCGAATACGGGAGGATCGGTGAGTGGCATGGCTGTCGGTGGGGTCACCAACAGAACTCCCTTGTTGTTCCGTGGCGGGGAGAAGGCGGAGAGCTGCAGAGGGACGACGGGCTGTCATGTTTCCATCAGGCATAAGATGGCGAAGGTAGTAAGCCGATGGAAATGAAACAACATCAGAGCGGGCGAAATGGTCCGGATGAAGATGCCGGAAGACAATGCTAAGGATGCGCCCGAAGGAGAGATTCTTGGGTCTAGTCTACAGCAGTCGGAACAAAAACGTCCCCAGTCCATCGGAAGACCTTCAAAAACGCCGTACATGGCCAGAAGAAGATCGTATGGAACAAAGTCCAGAGCGGAAGTGCTAGCCAGTAGACAGCGACTTAGTATGACCGCCATACAGCGATAGCGGCCTTGGAAGGACTTCACTTTGTATTCCTTGCCTTTATAGGTGCAACCCATAGAAGCCACCACGGGATCGACATCGGGCGCGTGGTTCACTGGGGTAGGTGAGAGCAGCACGGAGAACGTCTGGGGTAATGATGATAGATTCACCATGAACATAGGAGATGATGGAGTCGGTGGTACAGCGGATCCATTGGTATTACTCTAGCCTATATTATCTCTTTATGTTTGGGATTATTTGTAAACAGTATATTCTGGTTTAAATGGGAACTTTTCCCCATTAAGTTGTATTGAACTTTGAGCCCTTTTAAATGTAATGAACTGGGTTGTGGTTGTTATTTAATTATTGTTTGTGTGCATGGTTTGGGAGCAGGAGCATGCCCTGTGGCATGTTAGCCTGGTTGTACAGGTTTGGGACAGCACCCGTGTCATAAGTCCTTTTAGGTGCTTGCACCAACCCCTTGACCCTTCGGGTACGGGCATGGGCAGTCACTACCCGTTTCCAAGTGAAAGGAAATTTGGGGTGTGACATCATATCTGAAAAATCAAATTCTGTACCATGATCACTCCTGATGCACTTTATGCTCAGTCCTTGTGAGTTGCTTATCCAGTTGAAGAGATCTATAAGATGCTCAAAAGTTTGATCCTTTGATTTCAAGAACATCACCCATGTGTATCTGGTGAAATCATCGATAGCCACAAGGGTATATCTCGCACCAGCCAACGAAGGAACAGAAATAGGACCACAGAGGTCCATATGAAGAAGTTGTAGAGGAGCAGTTATTGAATTAACTGATTTGCTCTTAAAGCTGTGTTTGGTCTGTTTGCCGAGTTGGCATTCTCGACAGAGAGTGTCTCTGGAGTATTTGAGTTTAGGTAGACCAGTGACAAGATCAAGTGATGCTAACTTAGACAGTGTCTTAAAG
Source organism: Taxillus chinensis (assembly GCA_023512835.1). NCBI lineage: Eukaryota > Viridiplantae > Streptophyta > Magnoliopsida > Santalales > Loranthaceae > Taxillus > Taxillus chinensis. Next base: position 45,524,689 of record CM042084.1, on the reverse strand, counting down.
TTTAAATGTGCACATCGCTTGTGTCATAGCCAACTATCTTCATCTGAAGCTTTAGTGAGGAAGCATACAGGGTCAGAAGAATTATTTCTTAAGACCACTGAGTATATGTCCCCATCTCTTGTTCCGGATAACTTAACATCTCCGGATAAGTTTTCCCATACTGTACAGGTATTGGACATAAAGGAAACAGTAAATCCTTTGTCACATAAATTACTAACACTTAGCAAATTATGCTTCAAACCCTCGACTAGTGCAACTCTAGTGATTGATACACAGCCGTTGGTTAAAGTGCCATACCCGACAGTCTTACCTTTGCTGTTGTCACCATATGAAACGGATGGACCTCGTTTTTCATTAACTTCTACAAGCGAGTCTGATCACCTGTCATATGTCCTGAGCATCCACTATCGAGGATCCACTTGCTTTGATTGATCTTTAACTTCAAGTGATCCGAGCGGACATTCCAGAGATGCTCCAGAAAGACAACAGTTTACACTTTTGGTGCCCAAACTTGTTTCGGGCGGTTAGAAAGAAAAGTAGTAATGTCAACAGTTCCGGATTTGACTTTGCTAGGACTTTTAGCTCTCCAAGTTGACTTTAATTTGTTAGTTTTAGCTTCTTCTTTTATTTGGGTTATCTTGGGAGAGACACTCCTTTGAGGTTTAGCTTTTGTTTTGCTCGAAGAACCCTTTTTATTGAACTGATCTTTATTGGTACGAATTTGATTACAAAGCCAGATATCAGATAAACTTTAACATTCATAGTGATAATGACCTATTTCCCTACAGATGGAACAGACACTATAATGTGGAGTACAAACAAGGGATACAGGTCTCTTAGATTTTACAGACTTTCTACTCTGTTCCATGTGGCCTAATCCATTGCGTTTGGGTGACGCACTCTTAGCCCTAGATGCGTCAGCCTTAGCCTTTCCTTTCTTTTTGGGTCTACAGTTTTGGCTTTAATCTGCGGCGGCCTTTCCTTCATCATTAATTACGGGTCTTCTTTGCCGGGAAGTGCGAGAATGACCTCAACTCCAGAGTCATAAACTATGGTGCCACCTGAAATGAAACCATCCAACGATTTAGACGTACTAACAGGATATAAGTTGGTTAGTTTTGGAGTGAAATCTGGAGGACACTCAGTAGCTTGAGCATTGGAGGTTGATGATTCTGAGCCTAGGCCAAGTTTGACTCGAACATTATCCGGATCAGTCCTAAATAAAGAGGCTATTTCCCCGGATTTAAGCCACTTGCGATTTATTTCCTTTTCCTGTTCTAGTTTATTCTCGAGTCTTTTTACAATAACTTTTAGGCCTGAGAGATTGGTATTAAGCAGATGATTTTCAGCCCTTAGATCGTGATACCAAGCTACTTTTCCTCTGAAGTCGACTATGTCTTTTTCAAGTCTAGCAATAGTAAATTCAAGACGTTTATTCTGACTTTCCATATCTTTGTACATTTGAGTAATTATTAGTCTCTCATTCTTTTCATGATCACGTTCAGTAACAAGAGATTCTATTTTACTCATGAGTTCAGAGATAGAAGGTACCTCGATATTTGCCATGAGCCAGACGTTCGGCTTAGGAGTTGGCTCATCATCCGAGGATTCCTCCTCTTCTTCCGAGCCATCGATGTACTTTGTCATGAACGCCTTCCTCTTGTTTTTGCGTTGTCTGAGGTGGCACGTCGAGGAGTAACCTTGTCACTTTTCTCTGCCGTCTTAGATTTGGATCTCGCATTCCTTGGCCCAGTGACCAGGTTTCCCACGGTTAAAGCATTCTTGGGAGCTCGACTCCGATTGTTCCTTCCTTCGGATGATGAGGAGCCTCTTCTGAATCCTTTTCGCTTTCCGAAGGAATCGTTCAAAGGATTTAACAAGAAGAGTTATTTCCTCTTCGCGCGTCGAGTCGAATTCTCCGACTCATCCGTATCATCCTCTTGATGATTCTTGGAGCATTCCGTCGCTTTGAGGGCTACCCCTTTTTCTTTCCGAGCTATCTTCTCATCACGGTCGGTGTATCCGAATCTAACCTCATGAGTCCGAAGCTCTCCGTATATTTCTTCAAGGGCGATGAACGGCCGTTTTTGTCGACTTACATCCGGAGTCGCTTGGAGTAGTAACGATCCGGCAAGGATCGAAAGAACTTGTCATTAATTTGAGACGAGTGTAGTGTTCATTGACACTTTTAGCTCTAGAATGAGCTTGCCAAATCTCCGATAGATGCTCTCAAGGGATTCACCAGGTTTGTGATTGAAACTCTCAAAATTCCGTTCAGAGCACATATCACATTTTGCATCCTGGGACCGACTCCCCTCATGAGGATTGTCGGTTTATCCCGACAGCTTTTGCCTGACGTTCAGCCTTGGACGTCCATGAAAGTCTCGAAATCCAAAGACGATGTAACGTAAGCCGAGCCTTTTCGCTAGCGCACTGCTAGACTCTTTCATCGTTGGTAAGTTCGGTATCCGTCTTTGGCCTTCTAACTCCATGTTCTCCGATAGTCATCGGAATTGGAATCTCCTGATGAAGACAGGGCCACATGAGATGGTCATGGCATACCATGAACATCTTCATGCGAGCTTTCCACTGGGAGAAAAGCTCAGGTGTGAATTTGGGCGGTTTTGTCGAGTAAAACCGAACTCCGTGGTTGAGTAGTGGAGGCAGCAGCAGGTTGAGGTGGGTCAACGTTTTCACTGCTGCTTCGATTCGGGATGTGCTCTTGTGCACCTCCGGAGTTAAGGCGAGTGTTGAATAGCATACTGCTTTCTTCGGCCATTGCTGAGAGTGAAAGAGTGGGATCTCTACTTAGAACAAATAGAACTTGCTCTGATACCACTCGATGGTCCCTTGGAGCCTAGAGGGGGGTGAATAGGCTCTTATCCAAACTCTTTTTATTCTCTTATGACACAAATACTTATCTAGTTAAGTGATAGAATCACTGCAGAAGATAACCAGATAGTGGAAGTATTTTGTTTTATTATCAAAAGATAAATACAACAAAATAGAAGCAAGACTCTTTTACACTCTGTTTACAAAAGGATTCACACTCTAGCCTATATTATCTCTTGAACTCTTGTGCATACACAGGATTGATTCAGGCTCACTCACACACTTTTTTACACAAATGTACAAATATGAATATTTATACAAACATTCCTAAGAGACACCCTTGGAACTTCTAGTTCTGGAATGCGTTCAGCACTAACTATTCCTCAGTAATCTCTCTGCCTTGACTGCTGCGATTTGTGGAGCTCAAGATCTTGGGCTTGAAGAGTATAAGTGCCTTTGTGAGTTCCCAAGTATAATTAAAGTTGTGTCCACATATCCGGGTGATCCACGTGTAAGATTCTTCAGGTTCTCAACGAGTTTATCTTATATTGGGACACCACGAGCTGATAACTTTAAATGTGGTAAGTTGAAGTAGCATCTTCTTGGTCCGGTGTAATTTTCCTTACTCCATTGCTAATGAAGCTCGGAACCTTACTCTGTGTCAGTGGTTGCTTACTCCGTATCTATTTGGTACTGAAATCCTTAGTCCGTGTCAGCGCTTCCTTACTCCGTGTGAATGAGAAGGTCGGAGTGCTTATTCAGTATCAGCGCTTCCTTACTCCACATGTAAGTTCCTTACTCCGTATGTAAGTTCCTTACTCCGTATGTAAGTTCCTTACTCCGTATATAAGTTCCTTACTCTGTGCGAGCTTAAAGGATCGGATGGCTTACTCCGTACTAGCGCATCCTTACTCCGTATGAGTGAGTGGTCCGGATTCCTTACTCCGCATCTAGTTTCCTTACTCCGTGCAAATAAAGACTTGGGTCCTTATTCCGCAATACTTCCTTACTCCGTATGTATGAAAGACTCGGATGCCTTACTCTGTGTCTTCTTTACTTTAGTTCGCTTGAGGGGAAGACTTAACTTTTAACTCCGTGTCGACTCTTTAACTTCGTGCGACCTTGTAGACCAAGACTCTTACTCCGCATCAGTTTGACTTAGTCCGTTTGAGGCATCAAGAGCAGATTCCGTAATCTGTAGCTTTTAAGTTCTTAGTCCGCACGAATGTTCCTTATTCTGTATGTATTGGTGACTTGGTTATTTACCAAGTGTTTGACGACACTCACTCTTGTCCGGATCAGGATTATGTATCCTGTCCTTAGCTTTGCTCTCACGAGTGTATCTCTGGATTAATAACATATCTTCTGCAACGATCAAAGAAACACAAAAGATCTTAGATCAAATTACATAGGGCTTTATCAGCATTATCCAAATTCTGGGCTTGATCCAACAAAGCCCTATGTGATTTAGGGGCGAGTATAAATCTGATGCCAATGTCCATTTATCGGCGACTGGGCTTGATTGGAATAAAGCCCACTTCCATATCTTTACAATTTGCTGATCGCTCGATAGGGAAGCCGGCGGGCATCATTGAAGACATTTTAATCAAGGTGGATCGCTTTATCTTCCCAGTGGACTTTGTTGTATTGGAAATGGAGGAAGATAAAGGAGTCCAACTGATTCTTGGAAGGCCATTCCTGAGTACCGGAAGGGCCTTGATTGATGTAAACTCAGGGGAGTTGACACTGCGTGTGGATGAAGACGCAATGGTGTTCAACATGGAGCGTTCGATGTGCAAGGCGAATGATCAATCCAGCTGCTATTGGATTGATCATATTATTGAATTCGTGGACAACTACTTCGAAGAGAGCTTGATCACTGAAAGCTTGGCTCACGAATTGCAACAGGTGGATTTTTCTGAGGCGGAACCGGAAGAGACTTATGAAGTGCTGGAAGACCACGCTGAGCAGCAGCCTTCCTCAACTGAATCCTCAGCAATCACGGAACCCTTGCCACTTCTGAAGCAACTCCCAGAACATCTGAGGTATGAGTTTTTGGATATACAGGGGCGTTACCCTGTGATAGTAGGCTAAGTCAACAAGGTAGAAGAAACCAGTCAGCTACTAGAAGTCTTAAGGGAGCATAAGCAGGCCCTGGGGTGGTCTCTGGATGATATAAAAGGTATAAGTCCAGCGGTTTGCATGCACAAGATACTGATGGAGGAGTCTTATACTCCTACTGTAGAGCGCCAACGCAGGCTCAATCCTGCAATGAAGGAAGTCATTGGCAAGGAGATTCTGAAGTGGAGGAAAGCTGGCATCATATATGCCATTTCAGATAGCTCCTGGGTTAGTCCAGTGCAAGTAGTTCCCAAGAAGGGTGGCATGACAGTGATACGTAATGAGAAGAACGAGCTCATTCCATCCCGCACAGTGACCGGGTGGCGCGTGTGCATTGACTACCGCAAGCTGAACAAAGCCACTCGTAAGGACCACTTTCCGTTACCTTTCATTGATCAAATGCTAGATCGGTTAGTCAGCTACCCGTATTATTGTTTTCGGACGGTTATTCCTGGATACAACCAGATAGCGGTTTGCCCCGAGGATCAAGAGAAGACTACATTCACGTGCCCTTTTGGCACGTATGCTTTCCAGGCGTATGCCATTTGGTCTCTGCAACGCACCTGCTACTTTCCAGAGGTGCATGATGGCAATATTTCAAGGGTTGGTGGAGGACATTATGGAAGTCTTTATGGATGACTTCTCGGTATTTGGTTCATCTTTCTCTATCTGCCTCAGAAATCTGGAAACTGTGTTGATCCGATGCAAGGAAAAGGACCTGGCCTTGAACTGGGAGAAGTATCACTTCATGGTCAAGGAAGGAGTCGTCTTTGGGCATAGAGTGTCCGCAGCTGGGTTGGAAGTAGACAGAGCAAAGATCTCCACCATTGAGAATCTACCTCCTCCCACGAATGTGAAGGGCATTCGGAGCTTTCTGGGTCATGCAGGGTTTTATCGGCGGTTCATCAAGGATTTCTCCAAAATTGCCAAGCCCCTAAGCATGCTTTTAGAGAAGGATGTTCCTTTTGTGTTTTCTGAAGACTGTCTTCAGGCATTTACAGTGCTGAAAGAGAAGCTCAGTTCAGCACCTGTGATAGTAGCTCCAGACTAGTCGCAACCCTTTGAGCTAATGTGTGACGCCAGCGACTATGCAGTTGGAGCGGTTCTCGGACAGAAGCGGGACAAGGTTTTCAAGGCAATATATTATGCCAGTCGCACACTCAATGAGGCCCAGCTCAATTACACTACTATAGAGAAGGAGTTACTCACTGTGGTGTTTGGTTGTGATAAGTTTCGGTCGTATCTATTGGGAACTAAGGTAATTATTTACATCGACCACGTTGCCTTGAGATACTTGTTCAGCAAGAAGGATGCTAAACCCAGGTTGATCAGATGGGTTTTGTTACTCCAAGAGTTTGATCTGGAGATTAAAGACTTGAAGGGGACTTCCAACACTATGGCAGACCATTTATCAAGGCTGGAGCTAGGGGAAGGTAGCACTAAAGGTATTACTATTTCTGACACCTTCCTTGATGAGCAGCTCTTTGTAGCTGAAGCAAAGATGCCATGGTTTGCTGATATAGTGAATTACCATGCATGCGACTATGTACCTACCGAGTTCACTTATCAGGAAAAGAAGAGGTTCCTCTTTAATGCAAGAAGATACATTTGGGATGAGCCTATCCTCTACAGGCAATGTGCTGATCAGATCATCAGAAAATGTGTGCCCGAAGAGGAAGTGAACAGCATATTGAGGCATTGTCATTCATCTGACTATGCTGGCCATTTAGGAGTGCAAAGAACGGTGGCAAAGATCCTACAAAGTGGGTTTTACTGGCTATCACGCCCCGGATTTCCAACCTGAGGAAACCGGTACGTGACTCCCCTTGTACCCACATGGAGGGCAAAGGGGTTAGGGTGCAAACCCCGAATATAACATTTTAAACATCCACAATACAAACCAGTCTTTATTACAACAAAATCCTCTTTTCAATACATCCCCCACTGGGGTTACATCAATTCCCATAAAAATAACATAAATGGTAGACAGTAAAGTAAATAAGGTCTTCCACCTTGGGGTCCCACCTAACGCCTGTATGTTCCTAAAAGAAAACACAACATAGAGGGAGGGGTGAGCAACCACAGCTCAATAGGGATCATGTCTCCCCAACCCATCCCATGCTCCTAGCGTCTACATGAGTGTGTACAGGTGCAGTGTAGTGACAATAAAATGTAAACAAGTTGTATTCCACATTCACATGGCACACACCTATCCATAGCCATACAAGCTTAGCCATATAGGCTAACATATCCACAGCCACTCAGGCTAGCCACACGGGCTAACATATCCACAACCTCTCCAGGCTTAGCCACACGGGCTAACATATCCACGGCCATATAGGCTTAGCCACACGGGTAACATATCCATAGCCTCTCAGGCTTAGCCACACAAGTACGGGTCCCGGCTTCCACAGCCACCGGGTTCCACAAACACAGCATACAAGGTCACATAGGCATTAAACCAAACACGTAGCATACACACTTTCACAGGCATAATACCAAACACTTAGTTCGCACAGCCCATCAGGCATAAAATCAAACACTTGACATGCAGAGTCTCACAGGTATTTTACCAAACGCTTAACATGCATACATTCACAAACCCACAAACCCAGCCACACAATCATATTGCACGTGAAATGGGTGAATTCACGTGCAGCTCCAAATGCCCTGAAATTTCTGTGGTAGATAGAGGACCTCATTCTAAGAAACTTTTGTTCTTGCACGCCAATTGTTTGAGGCCATCTATTATACCAAAAGTGAGCTCCAAAATCTGCCAAAACAGCTTAAAACCGCATGTATATGCATAGCATCTTCCTAGGGCATAAATGCACGTTATCACTTGTCACATGCACCTCCCAAAAGTCCCCTCTTGGGCTCATCTCTTACCTCAAACTTGTGCACCAACATCCAAGGTGTTTGTGGTTAACTTCTTACACACGGGTTACACACGGATCATTACACTGGCCAATCATGTTCAAGGACACATACACCTTTGTTAAGTCATGTGATCAGTGTCAAAGAATAGGAGGAATTGCAAGGAAGCAAGAGATGCCCCAAACTAGCATTATGCCAGTAGAACTTTTTGATATATGGGGAATCGATTTCATGGGACCTTTCCCACCATCAGATGGGTTTTCCTACATCCTTCTAGCTGTTGATTACCTCTCCAAGTGGGTTGAAGCTATACCCACTAGGAAGAATGATGCTCAGGTGGTCACCAAGTTCCTTCGCCGCAACATATTCAGCAGGTTTGGAACACCTAGAGCAATTATCAGTGATGAAGGGAGTCACTTCTGCAATAAGCTTTTTGAAAAGCTCTTAAACAAATATTGAGTTCAACATAGGCGTACTCTAGCCTATCATCCATAGGCAAACGGCCAAGCTAAAGTCTCAAACCGTGAGATCAAGCAAATTTTGGAGAAGACAGTGGGAGGCAACCGAAAAGATTGGTCTATAAAACTCGATGAGGCGTTGTGGGCTTACCGCACAACATTCAAAATGCCTATTGGAATGTCTCCTTATCATCTACTGTATGGAAAGGCCTGTCACTTGCCTGTTGAATTGGAACACAAGGCATTTTGGGCAGTTAAAAAGCTGAACATGGATCCCAATGTTGCTGCTGAATTACGATTGCACCAACTAAATGAGTTGGAGGAATTTCGCTTCAATGCCTATGAAAGTGCTAAATTGTACAAGGAGAGGTCTAAGCTCAGACATGATAAGAAGATCAGCCCCTCTACCTTTGAACCAGGGCAGAAGGTGCTTCTCTTTAATTACAGAATTAAACTCTTCCCTGGGAAGCTGCGATCTAAGTGGATGGGGCCTTATACTGTTATAAAGGTTTTCCCATATGGCAGTGTTGAACTCCAATCAACCTCTGGGCAAATATTCAAAGTAAATGGTCAGCGTGTGAAGCCATACTACATTCAGGACCATGTTAAAGAGGTTGATCATTTCACTCTGAGCCCAACTTAACAGAGGGAACGGTTAAGCTAAAGACCTAAACTCAGCGCTTCATGGGAGTCAACCCATGGTGATTTCTTTTCCTTTTTTATTCTATTTTATTGTATTTTATTGTGTGCTTTAACCCATAGTCTGTAGGGAGTGCATATCTGCTTTGTTTTAATTTTATGTGCAGCATTTGAACCAGGGCCTAGGCCCATATTTCTTTGATGGAGCTTATTTCTGCTTGGGCTTACTTGGGCCTGTGTATCAGAACTTTAGATAAATTTTCTAAGGCCCAAATCCAAGCCCAGTTGAATTAAATCAGAGGAGCCCACTCCACTCTATTGTAAAACCAAGGAGATGAAGTTATGGACTATGAGATGGTATTTTGGGCCCACTAACTGACACGTTTTTGTCCTTGAGAGATGGGCTACTAGCCTGTCAAATTTCAGCAACTTTGGGCTTCATTTAGGGTGTCAACCAGCTTGCCCGTGAGAAGCAGTATTTCACGTGCACATGTATAATGGATCTACAGTTCATTCATGACCTACTGGTGAAATTTGGACAAAAAAGGCCCTGACCGTGAAAAGGATTTTCGCGTGCACAAGGGTAGGATGGTCCAATCGATCTGAACGTTTGCACAAAGGCAACTGGCATCCTCTAGACCTTTCTGAGACCTGCCCGTGAAAAAAGCTTTTCGCGTGCACAAGGATAGAAGCGTCTTTTCGATCTCAAATTTTGGTGGAAGACAGCTGGAAGTGTCTAGATTCATCCAAGCCCTGCGCGTGAAATCACGCTTTTCACGTGCACACCTACCTTTGGCCAATCAGTCTGAAATTTCGGTGAGAGATAGCTGGCATCTTCTAGAGTATTCTTTGTTCTGCACGTGAAATAATGGAGCACTTTAAGAGGGTCAATTTCATCTTTTACCCTTGTGGTGAATCACTATAAATAGGGAGGGGCTCCAAGCTTGAAACTCACATCTCATACTTTCCTCTTCCTTCCTGCTGAGAGCAAATTCCTTTCTGGGTTAGTCATGGTGCACGCAAGAAGAGCCCGCCAAAGAGAAGGCAGTCCTGAAGCCTCTGCCACCTCTATGCCTTTGGCATTGAGAGAAGCCGACACGATCTTCATGGGGAATGTACTTGATTGGGAGATCCTGGAGTCCTCCACGCTTGATTGGATTGAAGAAGTTATGACCAAGCTGCAAGCTTTGGGGCTGAGAAGGTTAGTATGCGCTCGCAGTGATCTATATTACCCTGCCATGTTAGACTTTTATAATTCAGTCTATGTTAATGAGGAAGATGATGAGATCATTGGGGAGGTTCAAGGTGTCTTAATTTCTATTTCCCCTGCTATGTTGAGAGACTGCTTTGATCTGCCAAATCCCATGCATGCCATACCTGACTTGAACTTAGGAGATTATGGTAGAGCTTTACAGTATAATAAGGAATTTGGGAAACATCGGCAATTTACTAAAAACGGATTTCATGGGAAATACCGTTGCCTTGCTAATTTGGTAGGGAGGTGCTTACTGTTACAGACTAGTGGCGTAGACTCAGTCCCTAAGTCCCATTTGGAGTTTATGTTTTGCATCAATCGTCAGTTACACATTGATTGGGCTGCTGAAATTTTTAAACTGTGGAAACGGGATATTCACAAATGTTTATATGGTCGACTACTTAGTATGCTTCTGCAGTATCAATATGGTCATCTTAGTGCTCAAGTAGTCCCCATTGTTTTCCCGGATAACCTGCGGTTACGAGTTCTCCATCCAGAGGGTACCTTAGGCGTTAGTTACAAGGGCAAATGGGGAGATAGTATCCACATCGCTCCACAGCCTTCACGTCATAGCGTGCATATGGAGCGACCCACTGAGTAGTTTAGGGACACCTCTACTCCCATGAATGCCTGCCGACAGCACATCTTCCAATTGACTGCCATGTACATGCAGTTCAATGTTCACAAGGAGGAAGTCTACAATTTCTTCCAAGGCGTCAGTGGCCAAGTTATCAGTGAAGCTGATGTTCTTAACTGGGCCTTCACTAGTGGCCACATCACAAGACTTCAGCTGGATGAGTTGCTCGAGTACATCGCGCAAGACCAACAAGCAACCTCTCGTCCATCTTCCCAACCATGGGAAGCCCCGGAGCCAACTCCTGCTGCTTCTTATGAAGACTTACGGAGGCAAACTGCTCAACTACAAGAGGCACAGGCGGAAACCGTTCAGGAGATCGGGCTGCTGAAGAAAAATCAAACTCTCATCCTCAAGGAACAGAAGGAAGTCAAAGATCTGCTTGGTAAGATCTGGAAGGCCCTGGGGAAGAAGAAGAAAACTCATACACCTCCTGTGGAGGATCCATTTGACGCACCGTTACCTCCGGTACAGCAGCACGCTGCACATAGCGAAGAGACACCGGAGTATCCACAGTATCCGCAAGAGGCGGAGCCCTACACCGCTCCACCCTTTCTTCTAGCAGCTCCCGTTTATTTTACACCACCAACAGGGCCCAGCTCTTCACAGGCCCTTGTTCCCTTCATCCAGCCGTTGCAATGGTGGTCCGGTGCGTCATCAGAAGCTCCCCAGAAAGATAACCTAAGGGAGCCCATCTACATTCATCTTCATCCGGCCCTCTCCACTGCTGATGCCACAGCTGCTTTTCAGCAGTTTACTTACGGAGACACCTTGCAAGCACGTTTTACGCGTGATTCAGAAGTCTTCACGTCATCCTATTTGCAGCGTATCCTAGCTGATGAGTACTTATCTTCCAATGACGTTGACTTATTCTGCCATACGATGCGACACGTAGTGGAGGCTGAGCCCAACGACTACCCTATGGCTCAGTACACCTCTATCATGCTGTGCGAGATATATGAGCAGCCATTAGAAGAGCACATTTTCTGCCGGCGGATGAATGGAGCAGCAGAAGGACATCGCTCTTGGCACCAGGTCCATGAGGTTCTTATACCGGTCCTCCTTGATCGACACTTCATACTCTTGCAGTTGGACCTGAGTGTGGGCCATGCTTTCCTTTATGACCCGAGCCAAGCCCATGGGTTTTCCACACGAAAGAAGAAGCTCGTCCATGGTTTCTTGGAAAAAATCAAAAATGCACTCCGAAAAGAAAGGTTGTTGACATCCAAGTTTCCTCTGGTGCACTTCAATGAAATGGAGCTTCCCCAACAACCTGATCAATTCAGCTGTGGGATTTTTGTCTGCTATTATTTGATAGCTCTGTTGCAGTATAAGGATACTTGGGCGCTCACAGGAGAAACAACGGCTGACTTTGTCGCACGTCTTAGACGAATGTTGGCCCAAGTTATCTTCTACTACAGCGTACCCACCAACCGGTAATGGTCTTCTTCCTTTTTTCCTTTTCCCATGCTCTGAGGGCATCGCATCGTTTAAGTGTGGGGGGGGGGGGGGGGGATTTCCCTTGAACCGGTTGCTTGTTTGTTTGCATGCATGCTTTATTTTTTCTTTTTATTTTATGTTTTTGCAGTGAATATATGTTTTGCCTGTGAGGTGCATGGCTACCAAGGTATGCAACTTCTGGTTGACTATATTGACCACCTTAGTATCTTGTTGTGATAAAGATGTTTCAATCGTTAAGGTGTGTTATAAGTTAGTTGAGCATGTCTTTTCTTTTTGTATGATATCACCATGATTTTGGAGCTGACATTTGAATAGTAAGTTGAGCATGTTATGTTAGGATGAGCTTTGTAAACCCTGAAGTTGAGTGCAGAATAAGCATATACTTTTTAAGAGCACCATTATCTTGCCTTTGAGTGTATTTTATGGGTTATTGGGTTACTAATTTGCTCTTAATGTTCATTATTAGCTATTTAATGGTTGGAGTTACTTAGGCATAAGAAAGTACCTGTTCGTGGCTCAGTGTTTGGTGTATGGTGTTAATGATTCAAGTATTTCAGCTTAATTCAAAAAAATATATATATATATTGCTGTTTATGTGCAACAAAAGGGCTGTGTGAGGAAAATAGTAGAGTGAATAATCCATCAAGGGAGAGCATAAAATGCAACCTTGTAAAGTTATTATTTAAAAGAAGTGTGTTTCAAAAAAAACAAAAAAAAAACAAAAAAAAAACAAAAGTTTTGCAGAATAAAAGCCATAATGGCTGAGTTGTGAACTCAATTCTTTGGCTCAAGATGTGTTTTATCAATCATTAGAGTAGAGTGTGAGTTCATTGAGCAAAGCAAAGTGTGTGAGTGGCAAAAAGTAGACTAGAGGGTGTCTTTTCCTTGACGAGCACAATGGGGACTTCTAATGTTTACGTGGCAAAAACTTAATCAATAGCTAGTAGCGAGTGTAAGAGTAAATCCTTAGCTGTTAGGCATTGATAGTAAGGCATGAGAGGAGAGAAAAGAAAGTTATATTTAAGTGAGGCTGCTCTAATGTAATGACCTGTGTTTTGCGGTATGTAAGAAGTTAACCACAGATACCTTGTGAGTGGAAATTGTTCGGTTTTAGGGAGTTTCCTTTCCACACACTTTAGCAAAAACACCTTGGATGTTGGTGCACAAGTTTGAGGCAAGAGATGGGCCCAAGAGGGGACTTTTGGGAGGTGCACGTGACAAGTGATAACGTGCATTTATGCCCTAGGAAGATGCTATTTGCATATACAGGCGCTTTTAGGCTGTTTTGAAGATTAATTTTGACCAAGTAGATGGCCTCAAATCAATTGGCGTGCAGAACTAAAGTTTCTTAGAATGATGTCCTCTACCTTCCACAGAAGTTTCAGAGCCAAAGGCCTTGAACGCCAATTGGACCAATTAACGTGCAAGCATATTACTCCATACCAGCCTTCTACTTGATGCAAGGAAGCTTTGGGTAGAATTTCACAGCTTTTGGAGCTGCATATCAATTGGGGATATGGCGTGTAATATGGCGTGCAGCCATATTTTTGTACCGTCACCTTGGTTTTGTTATTCCAATCATCTTTTCCCAAAGGACCATATTGGAATTATGGATATTTTATCGTGTGGGGATGTGGAAAGGTTGTAGCTTGTGCAATCAAAACTACGTCGTTTTGATGTTAGTGTACCTATATAAGAGGTGAAGGACTCTTAGGTTTAGGGTTCTTCTCTTGGCTAGCCATTGCAGCCGTCGTAGAAAGAGAGAGAGAGAGAGAGAAAGAGAGAGAGAGAGAGAGAGAGAGAGAGAGAGAGAGAGAGGGAGGGAAGGAAGGAGAGCTGCTGGCTTACTGCCGGAGCATCTTGCGTGGGGAGGACGGCGTCTAGCGCGGGAGCAAGAGTAGGAAGACGTTTTCAAGGTAGGGGTTCTGTTCTTCCTTGTACCTATCCCAGGGTTATGGCCTTGTGGTAGGCGATTTGTAATCTGGATATATATTATATGTAAAGCCATATAGGTGTGATCTCCTATATGGATGTTGACCTTCAGTGGCGTGTATGTGTTGAAATTAGGCCTGTGTGGCACTGCATATTAGGTGTTTGATATTATGCCTGTGAGGCCATGCATGTTATGCGATTGATGTTATGCCAGTGTGGTTATGCCTGAAAAGTGTTTGATGTAATGTTGCCGAGTGAGGATGTGCTTGTGCTTGTAAGTGTTTGACGTTATACCAGGTGTGGATATGCATGTCAAGTGTTTGTTGTTATGCAGCTGAATAACCTGAGATATATGTTAAGTGTTTGTTGTTTTGTGGCTTGTTGTGTATAGTATTGATTATGACCATTAAGTGTGAATTATATAATTGCCACAACACCACACTTGAGCACTTTGGGCTTCATAGATGGTAGGAGCATGGGATGGGTTGGGGAGACATGATCCCTATGAGCCTTGTGATTGCTCACCCCTCCTACTATGTGGGAGACATGATCCCTCGAGCATGAAAGCATGGAAAAGAATTTGTGGTATTGAAACTGAGTGCTTATGAACTTGAAGCTTGTAAAATGTGAACGAACGGAAAATAAAATAAAATAACATAAAATACAATAATGTTGGTGTTCTGTGAATGATTGAGTATGTACCTTTGTATGGTATTGTGTGGAAGAAGCGATGTCGTGTTCAAAACAATGAGATATCCACTTAAGTATAGATTATATGTGCAATGTAAAGGTGTGAACTTGTATAGTCTGTGATGTGCATCCATGAATTTGTGTGGTGATAATGCATGTTTTGAGGTTAGTTATAGCTCAGAATGCCTAGTCGGTAATGGTATTGAGATTTGTTGAGTGATAACCTGGAGCGCTGCCTTTTCGTGGAGCCAATGTCTCTGAAAATTATGACCTGTACCACTATTGAGGTAGCAGAGAAGCCCGCCCTCGGGCTGGGCAAGTGGGTGAGCTGCAGGATGTAAGTAATGATCTAATCATGGCAGAGGTTGGCATCTTAAGCCTGGTAATTCAAGGGATGAAGGATGAGATTCGACAACTAATTAAGAGCGAGGTACGCCGAGAGCTATCAACCCACATCATCGGGGGGAGCTTGGGTGAAGATTAACTGAAGTATAGTTGTCTGATCAGCAAGAAGGGGCTGAAGAGGCAGAGACCAGTTTCCCAAAGGGGTTGTTCTTGCAGTGGACAACCGGGACATTGGAAAAGAGTATGGCAGGAAGAAGTACTAGTGTCACATCTATGGAAAAGTAGGACATCTCCAGACAGCCTGTTTTGGTAAAGCAAGTCATGGTGCTAGAGGACTGGCTCAACGAGCTAGGGATAAAGCAAAATTCAAGTGAGGCTAGGAGGAGAGCATGGCAGAACTTTCCTTAGTCAAGGGTACAATTTTGATTCTCGCGTGTTAAGATTTCTGTTTATTGGTGGTATCATATTCTTTTAACGATAGTGATCGGTTGAGTCTCGTGCTGGATTAGGTGAGGATGGGTGAACCTTTGATTGCTGAGTTTCTAGCAATTTAATTAAGACACTTGTGATAGAGGGGTATTCTCGCTGGGTGGGCTCTTGAGCCACTGTTTTATGTTAGGTGAGGCTTAGAAGGTCGTTTGAGTTACCATTTTGGATGGACGTAGTTGGGGACCTACTAGAGAATAAATGAGTAAAATAAATAAAAATATATATATGACACCAAAAGACTAATAAATTACTAATGGTTATAAATAGTTGTTAGAAAGAGTTGGTGGTTTTAATGTGGTCTAAAGTGTTAATCGTATCTTTGTGTGGTAGCCAATTTTGGGCGCCCGTGTGTGAGGAAAGTAATAAATGTTACTGTGTTACCCCTAATACTCTGGCGTAGGTGAGATTACCTCTGGGTAGTGTGTGACCCCGCTGTGGCAACCTTGAGTAATAGAAATGTGTTTTCATGTGAGTAGAGGTTTCTATAGATGTGCTACCTAAGAGGGATGTTCTTTTGGTAACCTTTCCAAGTGTCAAGGTTGAGGGAGGAAATTGCCACTAGTATAACCCACTCCTTGAGTCATTGAGATCTAAATTGATTGGCGAGAGTGGTATGTGGTTTTAAGGTTCTTATGGGGGTCCTATGGAGGTGGCTGCAAATTCTTGGGTGGCCAAACATTGACCACGTGTCATGCTGGTGGTGTGTGAAAGACCTTGGGTAATGTTCATAGGATATGTGGTGAAATGGGTTTGCGTATGTATAAAAATGTGATGAGTTATGGAACTAAGTTACGAGTGAGTTTATAGGATCATGCCCAGTGAATCCAATCAGTGCAAGCAGGCAAGCGAGTGAGATTGGGCAGGCCTTGTTTGGTTTTTTCCTCATAATTGGGTCCGAGGGGTTGAGGATGTACTCCTGGTGGTAGGACCATTCCGTTAATCCATGTCCTATGGGTAATAGGCTTAAAAGAGGCGAGGAGGTGGGGGCTAGTATGTTCTCTCTTACATGTGTTCTACATAGTAGTTTATTTCATGTGTTGTGGTTGCTTTGTTTTGTTATGTGTGTTGCATATGTGCTAAAGGGGTATAGCAAAGTTCTTATGTGTGGGTCTCGTGGTATACATATGCAGAGGAGTAGGAGGTGATGCATGCGCATATCATGTGCGGTGTGGGATAAAGAGGGGTGTTATGTGTAATGTTGATGTTATTCCTTGTCACATGTGATGGCATGCTAAGTTAAAGTGTGAAAGTATTGATGAGTTGTGATTCACAGAATGGAGTCAGATGTGAGTTTTTGCTTGTAAGGGGTATTAGTGCTACTCCTTTGGGGGGGGATTTGTGTCCTGCGGCTATTATGGGGTCTTCATGCTACATATGTTCTTCTTAAAGGTCTTTCGTGTGCGTTTTTATACGGTAAGTGAGATGGTCCACGCCATCAAGGTGTTGGTGTGTTTAGGAGCTACGTGAATGTCCCGAATCAGGAGTTTGCATGTCTTGTTTCCTATGCCTACCCGGAGGAATTGCAGTGACCATATTAAGCTGCGGCTAGAGCCTGAGTATTTCTTCGTCTATTTGAGTGTTTTGTTGGTGTGTTGAGATAGAACGTAATAGTTGATATGGCGGAGTTGGTGGGCCATGAGGTGGAGTATGTCTTGGAGGCAAGGGATTTTCTTGTGACCTGTGAGTGGTGACACAGAGGATTCCATTGTGGTCATGTTGCAGATAGGAGAGTTTTCAGTGTGGGGAGAACTATGTTGTTCATAATTACTTGGTGTCAAAGGATTCCTATTGCGTGGTGCGTCTGCTGACTTGGTAAGGCATTATCTCTTGGGTTGTACGGTAAGCCTCAGTTGTGAAGGCTGTGTGGGACCTTGGTGGATCTCTATTTGACCGTGATCAAGGAGGTCGATTCTCAAAGTCGGTGACTAGTGATAGCCCGATAGTGGGTTTTGGTCTTACCATGGTTGTGTGTGTGGTGCTGCATTTACTGTTTTGAGTTCATCCTTGGACTTCATTGGGCGCCAGGTTGACTGCGACCGAACGGTTGAGGGCACACTCCATTCTCGTGTTGTGGTGTCTGGGCTTGTACTTCGTTCTGCGTCACCATTGGCGTTGGTTGGGTTTCAATGTTCCTTGCTTGAGTGAGGTGGTTTTCGCAGTGATGATGGTGCTGCTGAGGTGAGCTCCCTGTGTGGGAATGTGATTGTGGTTTGCATAATGCTATCATATTTGTTTGTGTTTCATTGTGACCTCATTGTGCTTGTTGTTAGGGCGAGGTCTACCTATGGGCTGAGGCTGAGTTGACTTTAAATCCCAATTGGTGGGTCATTGTTGGGTATTTCACGTTGTGGAGTGTTGGTCCCATTGTGCCGCGAGTTGGCATCTCCAACATTTGTGGTAATGACTGCATTATGTGTTGCTTTGATCTTTTCGTGTTGTTTACTATTTGGTTTCCCTTTTCGGGGACGAAAAGTCCAAAGGTGGGACAGTTGTGAGGAAACTCCCAACGGATGCGTTTGTATGGTGTTGGCGACTGGGCAGTGGAACGTTAAACGTGTAGTAGTGTTTTGTGAGCTGTTCCTTGTGGTGGTGTTTATGTTGTGAGTTGGCAATGGGAGTATATGTCTTACACCATTGTGACATGTGACTACTTGTGAAGTATGTGTTAGGTGAGGAGGAGACGTGGGAGCGTGAGCCCATGAACCGTGAGCAGCACCCAGAGTTGTTCGAGGACGAACAATCTTAAGAGTGGAGGTGGCTGTTGGCCAAGGGATAGTGATGTGTTTTCTTTTATTAGTTGTGTATGATTTGGTGTATTTGTATTGTCTTTTAGACATGTGTTCATATTTGTGATGTGTATTTGTGACATGCGGATATGTGTTATATGCATTATTGTGATACATGTGGTTATGGATTATGGTAGTACCTTGTTATGTGCCGTTATGTGCTGTGCGCGGTGTATGACCCATTTGGGTGTTGTGGCTCGCCGTGTGCAAATGGGTAGCTTGTGTTTGTTTTCCTTGTATGTTGTTTCTTTTCTAGGACGAAAACTCCTAAGGGGGAGAGGATGTAATGACCCGTGTTTTGCGGAATGTAAGAAATTAACCACAGATACCTTGTGAGTGGAAATTGTTGGGTTTTAGGGAGTTTCCTTTCCACACACTTTAGCAAAAACACCTTGGATGTTGGTGCACAAGTTTGAGGCAAGAGATGGGCCCAAGAGGGGACTTTTGGGAGGTGCACGTGACAAGTGATAACATGCATTTATGCCCTAGGAAGATGCTATTTGCATATACAGGCGCTTTTAGGCTATTTTGTCAGGTTTTGGAGATTAATTTTGACCAAGTAGATGGCCTCAAATCAATTGGAGTGCAGAACAAAAGTTTCTTAGAATGATGTCCTCTACCTTCCACAGAAGTTTCAGAGCCAAAGGCCTTGAACGCCAATTGGACTAATTGGCATGCAACCATATTACTGCATACTAGCCTTCTACTTGATGCAAGGAAGCTTGGGGTAGAATTTCACAGCTTTTGGAGCTGCACGTCAATTGGGGATATGGCGTGCAATATGGCGTGCAGCCATATTTTTGTACCGTCACCTTGGTTTTGTTATTCTAATCATCTTTTCCCAAAAGACCATGTTGGAATTATGGATATTTTGTTGTGTGTGGATGCGGAAAGGTTGTAGCTTGTGCAATCAAAACTATGTTGTTTTGATGCTGGGATTCATTTAATCAAAACTATGTCATTTTGATGTTGGTGTGCCTATATAAGAGGTGAAGGACTCTTAGGTTTAGGGTTCTTCTTTTGGCTAGCCATTGCAGCCGTTGCAGAGAGAGAGAGAGAGAGAGAGAGAGAGAGAGAGAGAGAGAACTAGAGAGAGGGAGGAAGGAGAGCTGCTGGCTTGCTGGCGGAGCGTCTTGCGTGGGGAGGACGGCGTCTAGCGCGGGAGCAAGAGCAGGAGGACGTTTTCAAGGTGGGGGTTCTGTTCTTCCTTGTACCTATCCCAGGGTTATGGCCTTGTGGTAGGCCATTTGTAATCTGGATATATATTATATGTAAATCCATATAGGTGTGATGTCCTATATGGATGTTGGCCTTCAGTGGCGTGTATGTGGTTGAAATTAGGCCTGTGTGGCACTGCATATTAGGTGTTTGATATTATGCCTGTGAGGCCATGCATGTTATGCGATTGATGTTATGCCAGTGTGGTTATGCCTGAAAAGTGTTTGATGTAATGTCTGTGAGGATGTGCTCACTAAGTGTTTGATGTTATACCAGTGTGGATATGCATGTTAAGTGTTTGTTGTTATGCCTGAATAACTGAGATACATGTTAAGTGTTTGTTGTTATGTCTGTGGAGCCTAAGAAGCCTGAGAGGCTGAGGCAATGCTTGTGTACTTGTGGAGCCTGAGAGGCTGAGTTAATGTCAGTGAGACTGACTGTGGAGCCTGAGAGACTGAGTTAATGTCAGTGAGACTGACTGTGGAGCCTGAGAGGCTGAGTTACTATCAGTGGGACTGACTGAGGAGTTTTTGTGGCAATGGTTGTGCTTGTTTTGTGGCTTGTTGTGTATAGTATTGATTATGACCTGCCTAGAATATAATTGCTACAACACCGCACTTGAGCACTTCTTCATATAGATGGTAAGAGCATGGGATGGGTTGGGGAGACATGATCCCTACTGAGTTGTGGTTGCTCACCCCTCCTACTGTGGTGTGTTTTCTTGCAAGAACCTACAGGCGTTAGGTGGGAACACCAAGGTGGAAGAGTTCTATTTTGTGACTTTGTTTTATGTTATTTGTGTTATGTAATTTCATTGAGGCCTTGTAACCCCAGCGGGGAGATATTGTAATAAAGTTTGAAACATAATAAAAGCATGTGGTTTGAATTTAATAATTATGTATTTTGGTCTCTGAAAATAAAATGTGAAGTGTATGTTGTATTCTACCCCTTTATCCAAACCCAGGTAAAGGGAGGGTCACGTTCCGGTCTCAGAAGGTTGGAAATCCGGGGCGTGACATCTAACCTTGGTAAGGACTCTCAGGGGGAGCTAAGTTTCATTTTATCCTTGCATGTTTGCTTCTATCTGAACTGTTAGTAATGATATTACATGGTTGTTGGACTTGATAGTAAGGGCATGTTTAGATTAATTTGTGATTCATTTTAGCTATTGGAATGTCTACTTCATCATGATAGAGTTGTATGTCTTGGGAAACTATGCCTCTCTTGTTTGTTAGTTTATTCTTTCTTTTCAGTTTGACTGTGTGTTTGTTTCTTTTTTGTTTGAAGACAAGCAAAGGTTCAAGTGTGGGGGAATTTGATAACGTGCATTTATATCGTTATCCCAGGCCTTATTTAGGGTGTTTTAAAGTATGTTTTGTACCTATTTGCACGATATTTTACACATATTTTCTCTAACCCCTAGGAAGACCATGTTTGGTGTATAGTGGTACTTTTTGAGTGTTTTTGGCAGGTTTTGGAGCAACTTTTTCCCACACACCTTGGCTAGATCACTCCATACACTTAAGAGGAAGCTATAGGAAGAAGATGGAAACAAAATGAAGGCAAAATCAAGGTGCATGTGAAAAGGCTTTCTCACGTGCATTCTCACATGCAAGGATTTTATTGCTTAGATGCCTTCTACAACTCAAGAGGAAGCTTTGGAGCAAATTTGGGATGATTTGGAGCTGCACATGAAAAGGCTCTTCTCACGTGCATTCTCGCGTGCAGGCATTTTGGAGCTCCAAATGATGTGTTTTGTTGTTTTACTCATTTTCTTCTAAAGGACTGGGTCAAATTTGGTGTAGTTTGAGTGTTATTGAGCCTAGAATGTTGAATAGTGTCATTAACCAAAACGACGTCGTTTTGGCTGCTACCACATTTATAATTAGGGCACACCTTTTGCAACCCTAATTTGGCCCACTAAATCCTATAAATAGGGGTCTTTGGAGGCATTGTAAAGCATCTTGAGGGAGAGAATCCGATCTGAGTTCTGAAAAAGAGCTATAGCCATTGCTAAAAGATCGGATTGTCCTTGGCAAGGAGTGATTTTGGGCAACCGACGCCGGAGGCTTTGGAGGCCGGAGTCCTGGTTCATCTTGGGGTCTTCCTTTATTGTCCTGGTATTGTAATCATGTTCTTTCTTGTAATTGTTATTGCTTTTGTCATGATTATGGAGTAGTTTTGTTAGTCTAGGGGAGCAATGTAGCCCCAATAAGTTGTATTCGATTTGGTTGTTCAATAAAATAAAATTCAGTTCTTGTTTAATTCACTTGCTTGAATGGGAATGCCTAGTTTATGCATAATTAGGTAATCTTAGCCCTTGTCTAGGGTGGAACACTAGTGAATTAGATTTAATATTGTATGATGGACCAATAGCTTGCCAACATTCTGATTTAATCATTTTTCGTTCAAACTATTTGTACAACAAAAAATCAATTGTCCAGACATAAAATCAACTTGTTAGCTTAGTGCTTTAACAGGATTAGCTACCTCCTGTGGGTTCGACAACCGGAGTCTTAATACTCCATTTTATTACTTGACCAGTGCACTTGTTGCAAAACCTATAGACACAATTTATACGGGTCAATCACACCTATATGGATTTACATATATATATATATATATATATATATATATATATATATATATATATATTAACAATGACAATCTACGACTTCGTCTACCACAGGGCCTAATCCCGGAATGGGTACTAGAAAAGGCAGAACCCCTACCTCAGGAAGATCCTCCTTGTTCTTGCTCCCAAGCTAGACGCCGTCCACCCACGCGAGTTACCCCAGCAGCAACGATCAGGAGCTCTCTCTCTCTCTCTCTCTCTCTTTTTCTGCGACGAGTGCGGCGGCTGACAACAAAAACCCTAAACCTAAAACAAGGAGAGCTCCTCCTCCTTATATAGACCTCACTTATCAAAACGACGTAGTTTGGATAAGTGAACCCCATCATCAATGTCACGCCCCGGATTTCCAACCTGAGGAAACCGGTTCGTGACTCCCCTTTACCTACCCGGTGGGCAAGGGGTTGATATACAACATCCCACGCAAGACATCGTACACATACACAACAGAAATTCACAAAGACTCAAATCAATATCTTTATTAATTTCAAACCACAACAAACTTTTAAAACCAAACCACATACATTCAAATCTTGTTTTCAACCTCTCCCCACTGGGGTTACATCAGTTTCCTCAAAATAACAATTGAACGAAACAATAAAACAAATATGGTCTTTCACCTTGGGGTTCCACCTAGCGCCTGTAGGTTCCTGAAAGAGAACACATCACAGAAGGAGGGGTGAGCAACCACAGCTCAGTAGGAATCATGTCTCCCCAACCCATCCCATGCTCCTAGCATCTACATGAGGACGTGCACAAGTGCAGTGTAGTGACAATAAGATATAAGCAGTTCATAATCCAGACAAGCGTCAACACACAAATCACAAGTAAAACCTTTGCCATAGCCACACAGGCTAACATAAACAGTCCCGGGCTTCCACAGCCACCGGGTTCCAAAACAGCCCCGGGCTTCCACAGCCACCGAGTTCCAAAGTAGTCCCGGGCTTCCATAGCCACCGGGTTCCAAAACAGTCCCAAGCTTCCACAACCACCGGGTTCCAAAACAGTCCCGGGCTTCCACAACCACCGGGTTCCAAAACAGTCCCGGGCTTCCACAATCATCAGGTGTACCAACAAACACATAGCACACAAAGCCACACAAGCATAACATCAAACACATGATTTGCATAGTCTCACAGGCATAACATCGAACACATAACGTGCACACATTCACAGGCTCTAAAACTTAGTCACACAGACATAAAATCGAACACCTAGAATGCATAGCTACACAGTCATAAAAACAAACACTTAGCATGCGTAATCCCCAGCCTCACGGGCACATATACAAATATCTAAGCAAATATGTCATTGAAGGCCAATATCCATATAGGAGATCACACCTATATGGATTTACATATATATATATATATAGAATATACAATAGACTGCCTATCACAAGGCCAAAACCCGGGATAGTTTCAAGGAGGAACAGAACCCCTACCTCAAGGATCCTTCATGCTCCCACGCTAGATGTCGTCTACCCACGCTAGTCACTCCAGCAGCAACCAGGAGCTCTCTTTCTCCCTCTCTCTCTCTCTCTCTCTCTCTCTCTCTCTCTCTCTCTCTCTCTCTCTCTCTCTCTCTCTCTCTCTCTCTCTCTCTCTCCCTACGGCAGCTGCCAGAAAAGAAACCCTAAACCCAAAACAAGAGGGCTTCTCATCCTTATATAGACACCTCAATATCAAAACGACGTAGTTTTGATTAAGTGAAACCCAGCATCAAAATGACGTAGTTTTAATTACACAAGCTACAACCTTCCCGCATCCATACAAGACAAAATATTCACAATTCCAACATGCCCTTTTGGGAAAAGATTACTAGAATAACAAAACCAAGGTGATGGTGCAAAAACATGATTGCACGTGACAAAGACCATTGTCACGTGCAAGCTCCAAATGCCCTAAGATTTTTCCCCAAGCTTTAGAACAACGTTAGGAAGGCTCTCATGCAAAAACCTCATTGCCGTGACAACCATTGTCACGTGCATTGTCGCGTGTAGCCCCAAAAAGCTTCCTCTTGGGCTCAAATCTTGCCCCTAGCTTACTCACCATCAAACAAAGTGTTCTAGCCAATATGTGTCAGAATAAAACTCCCTAAAACCCAATAACTGCCACTCAAAAGTCATAACTATGACTAACTCCTCACATCCCAAAACACGAGTCATTACAATCAAAACGACGTAGTTTTGATAAGTGAACCCCATCATCAAAATGATGTAGTTTTGATAAGTGAACCCCATCATCAAAATAACGTAGTTTTGATAAATGAATCTCATCATTAAAATGATGTTGTTTTGATAAATGAATCCCATCATCAAAGCGACGTTGTTTTGATAAATGAACCCCAGCATCAAAACGACGTAGTTTTCATAAAAGAAACATGTATCAACCTTCTCGCTTCCACACAGGACAAAATACCCACAATTCAAACATCGTTCTTTAGGAAAAGATTATCAGCATAACAAAACGAAGAAAAGGGTGCAAAAATATGGCTGTCTGTGACAAAGGCCATTGTCACGTGCAAGCTCCAAATGCCCTAGGATTTTGTCACAAGCTTTATAATTTAGTCTGGAAGGCTTCCATGCAAAAACACCACTACACATGACAAAGCCATTTTCACGTGCAACCTCAATATGCTCCCTTTTGAGATCATCTTTTGCCCCATGCTTGCTCATTTATATACAAAGTGATCTAGCCAAAGTGTGTGGAAAGAAAACTCCCAAAAGCGTGACAATTGCCACTCAAAAGGCATAACAGTGACTAACTCCTCACATTCCAAAACACGGGTCATTACATGATGTCTTTATCAGCAGTCTTAAAGGTAGAGATCTCAGAAATTTGTCATTTTTGTCCTTCTGAGAGATCTCAACGTGGTAAGTCTACATCCGTTGAATCAGTCCTGTGAATCGTTTGTAGATACTGTCTAGTGATTCCTTTGGTTCACATCTGAAGGCTTCATACTCTTGCTTGAGCATAGAGATCTTGTTATCCTGTATCTGTTCATCTCCTTCATAGATGAGACAATGCTTGTCCCATACCTCCTTTGCAGTCTCAAGATCCTGCACATCCGTGAACATGTCATCATCAAGCACAAAGAAAAGTATGGCTTTTGCTTTAAAGCTCATCTTGACTTTCCTCTACTCCACCTTAGACCAACTATCTGGGTCTTTCGTCATTAACTGGCCTCTCTGCATAATCTTTCGGGTGAAAGCCCCGTTCTTTATCGTTTCCCAGAGATAGGTGTCAAGCATGTCTAGGTGAGCTCTCATTCTCGCTTTCCATTTGGAGAAGCGCGCGGGTGTGCACATAGGTACTTGGGAGGATGAGCCAGGTAGGATGTCGTAGAAGTCTTCTTGTTCTTTCTTGTTGTTGCTGGTGCTCGGTTCTTCTTGCTCCTGGTTTCCAGTCGATTCTTCTTCTAGAACAGGACTGGCTTCTGGTTCCTCAATAGGAACTGGAGCGTGCTCTGGAGTTAGAGCTACATTGCTGGAATCCATGTCGGCCATTTAGGGATCTCTACTGAATTGTAGAACCGCTCTGATACCAATTGTAGGTCCCAAAGTGAGTCTAGAGGGGGGTGAATAGACTTTCTTCGATCGCGAAAGCTAGACTGTTAGCTGGTTTATGCTACTTCTAGGGATAACTATGATGGAAGTATTTATGGAGAAGAAGACAGTAGTAATGTGAGTGATAATGTGAGTCATAATGAACTATCAGACAAATCTGAAATGGGAGTAAATGCTCTTGGCTGAACAGATCTCAGATATAACAAGAATGAACTATGATAGTTTGAATTGTGGAAAACAACACTGAGATTGGACTCGATAATCGTGCTGGATCTCTTCGATGAACAAGAGTTAGTGATTAATCAACAAGCTTGTTCTTGTTCTAGGTCAATGCGGCACACAGCACATCAAAGTTCTTTCTCTCGGAGTCTCTTTCTCTAGCGTTGGAACTGTTGCGTTCAATTCTACAAAAGATTATTATCTTAATGTTTGTCAGAATCCTTTATCTAGTGTTCTATGTATTCCACACTTTCAAAGAGAGAGGTTAAACTCTTATTTTTGTCGTTTAGTATGTGAGAGAAATATATTTTAAGGTTAAAGTGTTGTGTGCCTTATTGTCCATCCCGATAGACTGACTTCCCGCCACTAAAAATGCGGGATGTCAGGGGATAGGTTGATCGCTTCGATTTGCGATTAGATGCTCATACTTGCGTATTTGCATGCAGTCGATCTTGGCCGTTCATACGTGAATGGTAGTTGGAAGAAATTAATACGACATTAAATGTGCTCAACTACTCAGAACGGCGCAAGCTTACTGTACAAACCCTAGTTGACGATATCGCTAAGTTAGTATACTTAGAGTATGCTTAGGGTTGCACGTTTACTTCAAAGGCGGATGCCTCGTAGGTTTGAGGACTCGAAGATTTAGAGTACATCCTGTAGAAGTTGCGGAAGTTGGCTTCAGGCTTTACTGCATTGATTTCTGCGAGTCTATGACTCACATATCTTCGAGTCTTCAAGGCTAGAGTTCACGTTAGATTAGTTCATTTGTGTCACTCAATTAACTCTAAGGCTATGACTCTGTAGTCTACGACTCTACGAATCTGCGGCTCTCTTAATGGCTCTTAGAGTGACTTCTTCATAGTGCACTTAACCTACTTATTATTATAGATGCGAATCTACGACCCTAGCTCTCACGGTCTACGACCTTCGGGTCTCTCGGTTTACTTTACTTAACTAAGAGCCTCTTCAACTCTTTGAGTCTTGAGGCTTTGCATTCCTTAGAAATTCCCAATTGCTCATAAACGCGGGTCTCCATATTCTTCGAGTCTGTGACTCTACGGCTTCGACCCTTCAGCTATAACTCTTAGCTTTCAAGATCTCCAAGTCTGTGACGTATGACAATTTCTGTAGATTAACTGTATCTATTTCTACGACCCTTGAGTCTACGACTCTACGAGCCTTTGAGTTACAGTTGCAATTTTATTTGCAAGTCTTAGATGCATTGACTTCGACCTTCGACCTATGAGTCTACGAGTCCTATTTTCTTAACAGTGTTCTAAGGCTTCAACTCTACGACCCTGGAGTCTACGAGTCTAATTTACATTCTGTTCATTGACTTATGCGCTCTTTGGGACTCTATAATTCTATGGGCTTTGAGTCTTCACGTCACTCAAAGTTGGTTACTGTTCTTTAGAATTCTTCGACTCTACGAGTCTCTGAATTTATTCACGCTTGCAGTAGTAACTCACTCTTTTACGCACTTCGACTTTACGACCTTTGACCCTAGATCTATGAGTCGCAATGAGTTCTGTCTCAATTTTGCTTTGAGTCTCCAGACCCTACGAGTCTACGAGCCTCTTGCCAATATGTCCCGTGACAGTTCTGCTGCTACGAACTTCGGCTCTTTGACCCTACAACCTTCGGATCTTCAAGTCTTCAGATAGACTATATTTTGGAAGCTTCATCAAATCCTATATTTTCAACATTCACTATCACTGTCCTCCTAATCTTCTGAGGACTCAGCTTCTTTCTTAATTTTTAATTTTTTCATAGCCTTGAAGGCTACTTCCTTTGTTTCCTTTCATGTAGGCGTGGATATTGATGTTGATGGCTCTTCATAAGAGTGCAACTTCATTTCAAATGTAGTCGGACTGCACCGCAACTCTCGCAATGATATTGTCTCTAGGTCTCTACTATTTTCTAGAACCTCTACCCTTGGAATGAATCTTTTGGGTAAAACTCTCAATACCTTATTTACAATGGCAAAGTTTTTCTTATTTTTTTGCCAGTAACTCCTCATGTCATTGACAATCTCAGTTAGTGCGTAGAACTCCCGTATACTCTCATGCTCCTCCATTTTGAGAGCTTCATATTTCGAGTATACAATTATAGCCTTGTCTCTCTAACTCTGCCATCTCCTTGATAGACACTTTCAAGTCTATCCCATAATTCCTTTGTCACTCTATAGTCCATAACCTTTGCATACTCAAAGTCTGTGAGTGCTGATGTAATGACACTCAAAGATCTGCCGTTCAGCTCATAGGTTCTTCTCTAACTTCTATGGGTTCTCTATTGTTAGCAAGTTCTATATATCCACCTCGATTACCCGGACTTTCGACCATACCCATGGACATAAATACCGTCTCCACCCTAGCTCTCCACATCTTATAATTTGTGCCATCAAACATAGGCACTTTCTTTGCATAGTTAGGCCCGGTACTCGGTCCCTTTGATAGGAATATCCATTTATATATATACCAATGAATTCTTGCTTGGTCGCTAAACTATTAAGCCACGGATCTCAACTACACAAATATATCGATGGCAGATCACTTCTTCACAAAGTGATATATTTGTCTCCGGTGAGAACTTAGTTTTGATACCAATTGATATTCCCAAGATCCAAGCAAGATCGTGTGGGTATTTGTGTGTGTATACGAGAGATGGCGGTGAATCAGATATACTTAAAATTAATTCCTTTAGTTTTAGGAGTAGTTTACTTCTCGGAGGTATTCTTGCAAAGATGTGGTTATTATTTGGGTGGTATTTCGATGTCTTGTGCAAGATTAAGTTAATAGCAAATATGTATGGAAGTAAATGATAAAGACACACAATTTACGTGGTTCAATTAATGTGATTTACTCCAATCTCCACATAGGGCACCTAGCGCTACAAGAAAAAAGACCAGGCCGACTTGCCTAGTAGTGGAATTAATATTAATAATCATAATATAATAAGAACAATTAAATAGGGATGATATTTGTGATAAAAGTTAACAGGTACAAGTATCGACACGAGACGCCAATCGAAAAAAAGAAACGGGGTTCGAGTATATATATCCTTTTCCCTACAACTTGCGTTCATGTAAAAGGATGACAAAGGATCCGAACCACCTACCAAGATCTAGTCTCGAGATATTAGTAGAACGCGATTGCTTCAAACCCTATGCTCCTTCCCTCACCAAAGCTTTGCGCGGACACAATGCATGTAGGGTTTTACAGCAAGGTTCCTCCTTTATATACTTTTCTTAAAATAATAATAATAGTAATCATAATAACAATAATAATAATAATAATAATAATAATAATAATAATAATAATAATAATAATAATAATAATAATAATAATAATAATAATAATAATAATAATAGTAATGGATTAGTGATTATAACAATAATAATAATAATAGCCTCTATAATTACATCAATAATAATATTATTAGTAATGACATTAATTATTATAATAATAATAACCCAAAATACTTAAATAATTTTATTAATAATATTAACACTATAATAATAAACTCAAAATATTAAAATCATATCAATAATAATAATAACTCAAAACACTGACGCTAAGGTCATACTGTCGAATAGATATTGTCAACCTTATTCGGGGCTAACTTTCAACTTCACACAGGTAAAGGTCTTTACACAATCCACTATACGCTTTTAATACAATAGGGTCTTGCTCTTGTTATAATAGGATCAACTCTCTTTTATTTTAAAAATACAGAAAGCAGTATTACTTTAGTACTCACTCACTGTGATAAACTGTCTAGCGCAATCTGCTCCTGCGTATTCAGCTATTTGCACTTCTTGACCTTCACCCACTCTTTTGCCAAACTCACTATTTGTTCATTGAATATATGAAGAATAAAGATATATTAACTCACTATTATCTTGCTCTTAATCTTCCTTTATCTGTGTAAGTAACACAAACTCTGCTGTGTTTATTGTATCTCTTGTCACGCCCTAGATTTTCAACCCGAAGAAACCGGCTCGTGACTACCCTTTACCCACCCGTGGGCAAGGGGTTGAGATTACTTCCACACAGGACTTTACGCACATCCACAATAACTATTTACAAAAACAAAATCATATTATTAATTTCACACCACAATAAATATTACAAACCAAACGTGCCTTTATTACAATTAAATTTCCTCTTACAATATCTCCCCACTGGGATTACAAAGTGTTATCACTGGTTTTCGTCCGGGCCCTTTTGGGGTGGGCACAAACTAAACCAATGGTGAGAAATTTTAGAGTCGCTACCAACTGTTTTTGGGGTATAGTTGGATACCCTCTACTTTGAGTAGTTTAAAGTGTGTGGTCTGCGTTATCAGAGAAGGGTTCGGGAGTTGGTTATGTGTAGGGAAGGATTAGCACCCCTACAGCGCCCTTTCCGTATCTAATTTAGGAGGAGGAGGTTTCTATTTTATTTATACTGCTATGACGGGGTTAAGTTTCCTAAAAACTCTATGATTTTTATTTGGCTAAGTTATTTGTTAAAGTCATGGTGAAAATGGATTTACCCTAAATTTCTAAAGGGAATCCTAAAAGTTTTGGTTTTTTGTGTGAAGTGGAGAATGGAATCCTACGGGTTGGTTTTGGTTTTTGGTTTTACTTTTGGAAATTGAAGTCCTAAAAAATAGTTTTTTATTTTCCCTTTTTTGTTTTTTGTTTTTTTTTTTTTGGGTTAGAAAAACATACATTGTTTTGTTTTTTGTGTTTTGTAAAAAAAATATTTTGTTTTTGGAAGGTAAAACATGTGGAATTGGAAAACGTATTGGTCTCATGTTTTTTTGTTTTGGAAAGCATTTTGGAACATTTTTATTGCACAAACGTTTTTTCTTTTTTTTTTTTTTGTTTTTTCAAGGACACATTTTGAACACATTTTGAAAATTTTTTATAGGAAAACATTTTATAGAAAACGTATTGAAAAAAAGAAAAACATTTTGTCATTTTTTTTGTTTTGCTAACCCAAAATCTTAAATCAAAGTATATGCATTAAAATAAAAATGTGGATTGTGTAATTATGACATCCACAAAAGAAAAATAAAATCACTCTTTTTTTCTTTTTCTTTTTTTTTCATCTTCTTCCTTTGCTCTCTCTTTTGCTTCTCTTTTTTACTATACTTTACATATTTACAACGTACAACATAGGAAGAAATAGGGAAAATACAGTGAAAGAGGCTGAAAAACGATTACATCAAATATAGATAAGCTAAAAACGAAAACTAAAATAATGCTAAAAAAACAATTACATCAAGTATAAATACAAATAAGCTAAAAATAAATAAATGAACAAAGAAACAGATGCAAAGTGAACTAACTTTGGCTTTGGATTGGGACTCTACCAGTGATATCGTTAGCGGGAGGATGAATCTCCGAAGGCTGGCCGATTGGACTTGGGCCGAAGGTTGAACGTCGCTGGTTGGAGCTGCAAAATCTGTATCCTTCTTTTTGTTTTTTTCTTTGGATTTGATTCTCTGATTTTGGTATTGTTGCTGAAAAGAAAAGAAAACAGAACTGGGGGATTGACAATGGTGTTGCAGAATTTCTGGGTTTGAAATGGGGGTGAGTGTATGTATGAATGCTAGCAAAGTGAAGAGAGAAGTGAGGAGAAAAGGAAAGAAAAAGAATTCGGATGGTATGTTTGTTTTTTTTGGGAGGCAGGAGTTGGGCGAATTTGAGATGGAATGGCAGCAAATCTGGGCATTCTTGTTTCTTTTTTCTCTCTTTCCTGCAGGACGTCCTCTCTTTCTAGGCGTGATCTCTGTTTTTTTTTTGTTTTGGGGCTGCACTCTTCCTTTTTTTTTCTCTCTGCCGAACCTCTTCCTTTTCTATCTCTTTTTTTGTTTGAACTCTCTGTTTTTCTTTCTTTTCTCTCTCTGTTTGCGTTGGGATGATGTTGGGGCGTTTTTTTATGTCTCCATTGATCTCTCCTTCTCTACGCAGGGACGGATGACTGCATCTTAAAGGGCTGCAAAAAATTTTTGGCTGGGCTCATTAATTGCTGCAATAAATGTTTTGTCGGGTGCATTATTATTTGCAGATCAGTGCTTGGTCGGGTGGACAGCTTATGCGGAAAAAAGGGGAGCTCGTGATTGCCTTTTGAATTTGTATTTTAGCAGTGCATATGACTGACAGGTTGTTGAGAAATGATTCCTTGTCAGATGGCCAGTGTAGAAGACGGGTCTCGTGAATCCAGCGAGAAAAAGAAAGAAAGGAAAAAAACATCGTGCGGAGCCTAGCGAGAAACGCCAACCAGCGAAGGTCAAAGGGGTCAGAGGGTCGAAGTGTCGGCAGGGTCGAAGCTTCGGTGGGTCGAAATTTCGGTGGGGCGAAAGTCAATGGTCAATGGGTTGAAGTGTCGGCAGGTCGAAAGTCAACGGTCAACAGGTTGAAGGGTCGAAGGTCGGAGGTTGACAGGCTTCGAGGGTCCGTGGGTCGTAGGTCAAGGTTCGAAGGTTCGCAGGTCAAGGCGTCGCAGGTCAAGGCATCGTAGGGTCAAAGGTCGGAGTGTCGGCAATGGGGCTTCGAGGCTTCGAGAGTTAGGGGGTTGAAGGTCGAAAGGGCGAGTCAAAGGTCGGAGGGTTATAGGCTTCGAGGGTCAAGGGTCGAAGGGTCGAAGGTCGGAGTGTCGGCAGCGGGGCTTCGAGGCTTCGAGAGTTAGGGGTTGAAGGTCGAAAGGGCAAGTCGAAGGTCGGAGGGTTATAGGCTTCAAGGGTCAAGGGTCGAAGGGTCGAAGGTAGGAGTGTTGGCAGCAAGGCTTCGAGGCTTCGAGAGTTAGGGGGTTGAAGGTCGAAAGGGAGAGTCGAAGGTCGGAGGGTTATAGGCTTCGAGGGTCAAGGGTCGAAGGGTCGAAGGTCGGAGTGTCGGCAGCGGGGCTTCGAGGGTCAAGGGTCGAAGGGTCGAAGGTCGGAGTGTCGCAAGTCCTGGCGTCGTAAGTCTCGAGGCGTCGCATCTTCACAAGGTTTGAAAGTCCAAAGGGGCGAGTCAAAGGTCGGAGTGTCGGCAGCGGGGCTTCGAGGCTTCGAATCTTCGAGGTTTCGAGGCGTCGAGGCTTCGGGGCTTCGAGCTTCGGGGTTTCGAGGCTTCGAGGCTTCGATGCTTCAGGGCTTCAAGGCTTCGGGGCTTCGAGCTTCGGAGGTCAACGGGTCGAAGTGTCGGCAGGTCAACGGTCAATGGTCAACCCCGAAGTTTTTTTTTTTTTTTTGACTGTTTTGGCCATAACTTCTTCGTTTTAAGTCCGATTTGAGTTCGGTTAAGTGCGTTAGTCTCCAATTTTCATCCCTTATCACCTGGTGTTGGTCTTGGAGCGCTTCAAGGATTTGTAGCAGAAACCATTTCTTGGAAGCATGGGATCATTATGGACCTGTTCAACAAGGTATATGGCATGGGCAGAAAGATATATCAAATGGGGTTAGTATGTCCAACCCGGACAAAATAGGGTCCAACACAAAGGTCCCATAAAAATTAACAATACAAAATAATATTAAACAAGGCAAAGCAGAACTGTCCTCCACCTTGGTGTTCCCTCCTAACACCTGTAGGTTCCTGAAAAGTAAACAAAACACAACGGGAGAGGTGAGCAACCACAGCTCAATAGGGATCATGTCTCCCCAACCCATCACATGCTCTTAACATCTACATGTTGACGTGCACAAGTGCAGTGTTATGGCAATACTATACAGACAGGCCATAATTAGCATTTATACACAAACAAGCCATATCAACAGGTACAACTATTGCCACAGCCACACAGGCTCCATAACCAACCACGGGCTTCCACAGTCATCGGGCTCCATAACCAGCCATGGGCTTCCACAGCCACCGGGCTCCATAACCAGCCTCGAAGGCTCCAGCCACACAGGCTCCAATCTCAGGCACACAGGCATACAATCAAACACATAACATACATCACAGCCACACAGGCATATAATCAAACACATAGCATGCATCACAGCCACACAGGCATATAATCAAACACATAGCATGCATCACAACCACACAGACATATAATCAAACACATAGCATGCATCAAAGCCACACAGGCATATAATCAAACACATAGCATACATCAAAGCTGCACAGGCATATAATCAAACACATAGCATGCATCACCGCCACACAGGCATATAATCAAACACATAGAGTGCATCTTGATCAACAATCATTATATCAAGTATATTTCCCCTGGAAACCTCAAGGTTTCCCCCACGTGAACCTACAACGGAACGAAGCCTAACAAACAACATTGACATTCCCAACCGCCTTTAAGGCCCACTGCCACGCAACGAACCCCGAGAGTTCCCATACCCCAGACTTAACGTCAAAATTCAACGAAACATGCCATTGAAGGGAAACATCCATATAGGAGATCACACCTATATAGATTTACATATATATATATTATAACAACAACTACAATACTCTACAAATCATCCACCACAGGGCCTAACCTCGGAATGGGTACTAGAAGAGACAGAACCCCAACCTCAAAAGGTTCCTCCTTGCTCTTGCTCCCACGCTAGACGCCGTCCACCCACGCAAATCACCACAGCAGCAACGATCAGAAACTCTCTCTCTCTCTCTCTCTCTCTCTCTCTCTCTCTCTCTCTCTCTGCAATGGCTGCGGTGGCTGGCGGAAAGAAACCCTAAACCTAAAACAAAGAGACCTCTACCTCCTTATATAGACACCTCACTTATCAAAACGACATAGTTTTGATAAGTGAAACCCAATGTTAAAATGACGTAGTTTTGATAAATGAAATCCCACCATCAAAACGACGTAGTTTTGATAAATGAAATCTCACCATCAAAACGACATAGTTTTGATAAAGGGAACATGCCACAACCTTCCCGCATCCACACAGGACAAAATACTCACAATTCGAATATGGTCCTTAAGGAAAAGATGATCAGCATAACAAAACGAAGAAGACGATGCAAAAACATGGCTGCACGTGACAAAGGCCATTGTCACGTGCAAGCTCCAAATGCCCTAAGATTTTGCCACAAGACTTAGAATAACTTCTGGAAGGCTCCCATGCAAAAACACCACTGCTTGTGACAAGCCATTGTCACATGCATTGTCACGTGCACCCCCTAAAGGTTCCCTCTTGGGCTCATCTCTTAACTCAAGCTTGCCCATCATCATACAGAGTGTTCAAGCCAATGTGTATAGGAATAAAACTCCCTGAAACCCAACAATTGCCACCCCAAAAGGCAAAACTGTGACTAACTCCACATCCCAAAACACGGGTCATTACATCTCTTCTGATACATTTCTTGTATTTTATAATATTCTGACACTCCCTTGAAGTATGGCATGAAACCATTCTGCTAAGGTTAAGCATGTTCTACCTTCTGATCTCCATCATTGAAACATGTTAATCCAGGCTTGGATAACGTCAACGTGTATATTCTGGTTCTTAGCATGCTTAGATACGTTGCCCGAATAACTTATTTAAATGACGACCTTGTTTGTGTCACGCCCCAATTTCCATCCACTTGGAAATGAGTAGTGACTGCCCATGCCCGCACCCGAAGGGACAAGGGGTTGGTGCAAGCACCTTAAAAGGACTTCTGGCACGGGTGCTGTCCCAAACCTGCACAACCAGGCTAACATGCCAAGGGGCATGCTCCTGCTCCCAAACTATGCACACAAACACAAATTGAATAACAACATCTCATTTTATTTCATTTCAAAGACTAAATGTTTATTACAACCCAGTCGGGGAAAAACCCCTATGAAGCCAGGTGTACTGTTACAAATAAAACCAAACCAAATTCCATAACATAAAACCACGAGCACGACAAAGGAAATAACATAAAACTCCCAGCCTCAGGGACCTAGCTCCTCAGCCTTCACCTACCGCCTGCTAAACCCTGCAAAAGGACAATTTATAGGAGGGGTGAGCAAACCATAGCTTAGTAGGGATCCAGTCTCCCCAGACCCATCCCGCTCTACAACATGCATGATATGTGTATGCTTGTGCTCGTGTCGTGCCTAAGGCTAAAGCAGCAAACATCACCCAGTAAACACTCTTTACCTGAGCCCGCACCTGAAGGGCGAGAGGACACCCCGCCACCACGGCGACATGACATACCACATCCAGGCGAATGTTGCATGGACACAAATGCAACATTTTCCACCCGAGTCGAGATATGGTCAACCACCTCCTCGGGCGCCATACCTACCCTCGGGAATGGGTGTAGACTTAGCCCACCGTCGTGAGTGCTACACCGAGACTCAGGACCACGTCCTGGCCAAATCTCAAGGGGTCCAGCTATTGTGCCTGGCCCATATCTCAGCTCGATCTCAAACAGACCAGCGAACGGCGATAAAGATTACATATCAACATGTAAACTCAAGACACGGCATTTACACTTTATTTCAAGGGGACCAACATGGTCGGATACAAGCCACACACATCATCCTCACGGGCTTTTTATCAAATACAATTCAAACACAAGTACACACCAGTCACACGGGTATATCATCGACACCCATATACAAGGTCTCACCAGGCATTATATTGAATACATGGCATGCGAGCCTCACGGGCATTTTATCAAATACATAGTGTGCAGGGGCCTCACGACATTTCATCAAACACATGGTGGGCATAAAGAAACCCAGAAAATCCTCATGCCAAATTCAACATCGAATCAACAGAACATGCCATCAAGGCCAACATCCATATAGGAGATCACACCTATATGGATTTACATATATATATATATAGGCGAATATCCTAGAAACGAGAGGAGAGTTAGGAAGAACATGAATCCCTACCTCGGACTTTTGTCCTAACCTCTACGCTAGACACCTTCCAACGACGCAAACCACCACGCAATGGCCCGGAGATCCTCTCTCTCTCTCTCTCTACAGCGTTGTATCAAAAAAAGAACACAAGAACCCTAAACTCAAACTCAATCCCTCATTATATAGACACTACCCACATCAAAACGACGTAGTTTTGATTAAGTAAATCCAGGATCAAAACGACGTAGTTTTGATCACACAAGTTAGCACCTTTTCGCACCCATATAGGCCAAAATACTCAGAATTTCAACATGGTCCTTTGGAGGAAGATCATTAGAATGTCAAAACCAAGGGAACCATGCAAAAATATGGCTGCATGCCAATTTGAACGTGAATTCCCCAATTCACGTGCAACTCCAAATGCACTCCAAATGCGCTCAAACTTCACCCCTAGCCTCCTTGCATCATGTAGAAGACAACCACACTTGTACGTGAAATGGACCCATTTCACGTGCACCTCACATCCACATCCGTTTGGCCTAAAACTTCTGTGGTAGATAGAGGACATCATTCTAAGCATCTTTCCTTTTGCACGTGAATTCATTTGAGCCCATTCACTAGGTCAAAATCTAGAAAAAACCCTACTCAGAAGGCAAAACTGTGACTAACTCAAGGTACGGGTCCTTACAGTTTGCGTTTCACTTCTTCGATTAGCTACAGCCTCGAAGATGATTGCTTCATAACCTCACTGATTATCCATGTAGTGTATGTGCTATGATCTTCGAGTTTGTACCTTCGACGCTTCGAGTCATAAACTTCAAGCCTATGAGTCAAATTAGCCCCATCCTTGAACTAGAGACACTCTAATCTTCATCTTAAGGCTTCGAGTCTTCAAACCTAGGTCGGAACCTGCGACCAACTTGTCACGCCCCCAAATTCCAGGGAACCCGGAACTAGGAACATGACTTCCCCTTGCCCGCACCCGAAAGGTCAAGCGGTTAGTGACTAGCACCAATGGAGACTACACCACGGGTGCTGTCTCAAATATACAACCCTGTACAGTCATACATCAAGGGTAATCCTGTACTTTCCCATATATCATCAAGCATACAATGAGTCACACAGTCATACGGACATCACATCATAAACAGTATGGAAATATAACTGTCCACGGACCCATGTCCAGGATACAACACATAATACAATACAAAATACAGTACTCATACGTCAAAGTAGTGGGCACGCCCTCCTGGAAGAAAGTCCTCCACTAGTCTCGGGTCATACCTGAAAAGGGGAAATAACAAGTAGGAGTGAGCGACAAGCTCAGTAGGTGTCACGCCCCGAATTTCCAACCCGAGGAAACAGGTACGTGACTCCTCTTTTACCCACACGGAGGGCTAAGGGGTTAGGATACAAACCCCGAATATAACATTTTAAACATCCACAACACATTCAAGAAAGTAATGTTCATTAAAGCAATCCAAAATCCAAACCAATCTTTATTACAACAAAATCCTCTTTTCAATCCATCCCCACTAGGGTTACATCAATTCCCACAAAATAACATAAATGAGAAACGGTAAAGTAAATAAGGTCTTCCACCTTGGGGTCTCACCTAACGCCTGTATGTTGCTGAAAGAAAACACAACATAGAGGGAGGGGTGAGCAACCACAGCTTAGTAGGGATTATGTCTCCCCAACCCATCCCATGCTCCCAGCGTCTACATGAGGGTGTGTACAGGTGTAGTGTAGTGACAATAAGATATAAACAGGTTGTATTCCATATTCACACGGCACACACATATCCACAGCCATACAGGCTTAGCCATATAGGCTAACATATCCACAGCCACTCAGGCTTGGCCACACGGGCTAACATATCCACAGCCACACGGGCTAAAATATCCACGGCCACTCAGGCCTAGCCACACGGGCTAACAGTTCCAGTCCCGGGCTTCCACAGCCACCGGGTTCCACAAACACAGCATACAAG
The DNA here is from genome assembly GCA_023512835.1 of Taxillus chinensis. Classification (NCBI taxonomy): domain Eukaryota; kingdom Viridiplantae; phylum Streptophyta; class Magnoliopsida; order Santalales; family Loranthaceae; genus Taxillus; species Taxillus chinensis. The sequence goes on along the minus strand of CM042084.1, from coordinate 45,485,759 downwards.
GTCACACAGGCATTAAACCAAACACGTAGCATACACACTTTCACAGGCATAAAATCAAACACATACTAGCCATATTCACACAGACATATTCACAAAGGCATTTTATCGAACATTTAATATGCACTCACCATCCAACACCAGAATACATCAAAAACCGCCATCGAAGGCCAACATCCATATAGGAGATCACACCTATATGGATTACATATATATATAAACAGGTATAATCCATAATCTACCCTAGAACCCTAGAACAGAGGAGGATTTAGGAAGAACAGAACCCCTACCTTGTATGTCCTCCCTGCTCCCACTTCCACGCAAGACTCCGACCACCCACGCAAGACGCTCCCAGCCAATCCACGTGCTCTCCTCCCTCTCTCTCTCTCTCTCTCTCTCTCTGCGACGGCTAGTGGAAAACAAACCCTAAAACCTAAAACAGAGGGCATCTCCTCCTTATATAGACAACACAACATCAAAACGACGTAGTTTTGATTAAGTGAATCCCAGCATCAAAACGACGTAGTTTTGATGGAACAAGCTATGACCTTCCCACATCCATACACACCAAAATATCCACAATTCCAACATACCCCTTTGGGGAAAGATGTTTAGAATCACAAAACCAAGGTGACGGCGCAAAAATATGCTTGCACGTCACAATGCACGTCATATCCCATATGGCGTGCAGCTCCAAATGCTCTAAAAATCCACTCCAAGCTTCCTTGAATCATAAAGAAGACAGGCAAGCATTAATACCCTTGTACGTCATATGCCCCATATGATGTGCACCCCATGTATACCTCCCTAGGCAGCCCAAATCTTGCCTATTGCTTGATCAACATCATACAAGGTGTTCTATCCAAAGAGAGTGGGGGAAAAACTCCCTAAAACCCAATAATTGCCACCCAAAGGGCATAACTGTGACTAACTCCACATCCCAAAAGTACGGGTCATTACATCCTCTCCCCTTTAAGACTTTTCATCCTCGAAAAGAACCAACATGCAAGGATTAACACACACATGCTACCGAATTGCAATACAACATGCCACAACACCCAAAAGGGGTTATACACCCCACACAACACAGAACAGCACATAACAAGACACCACTATAAGCAATACCACAAGCATCACAATCCATGGAAACCCATCACAAAACATGCCTCATTGCAAATACAACGATACAATACATGTCCAAAGGATAATACAAAAATAAATACACCAGGTCGAACAAAACAACATACAAAGCACAACATTATCCCTTGGCCAAACACCACCTCCCAGCCTTAGGATTGTTCATCCGCGAACAACTCTGGGTGCTGCTCACGCATCAAGGACTCACGTTCCCATGTCTCCTCCTCAATGCCACGGTGTTGCCACAGCACGCGAACCAAAGGAAGAGCACGACCACGCAAAAGTTTCTCCCGTCGATCAAGGATACGGATAAGGGCCTCAACAACGGACAAGTCATCCTCAATATCTAATGTCCCCCAATCGATCACATAGGTGGGGTTAGGGTGATACTTCCGCAACTAGGACACGTGGAACACATTGTGCACCCTACTCAGCCGCGGTGGCAAAGCTAACCGGTAAGCCACTGGCCCCACACGAGTCAAAACCTCAGAAGGACCAATAAACCGGGGAGATAGCTTGGAACCTCGCCCAAACCGCCGATGTCCATGACGTGGAGAGACACGAAGGAACACATGATCACCAACAGAAAACTCCAAAGGTCGCCGCCGCTGATCCGCATAAGATTTCTGCCGACTCTGAGCTGATAACAAGCGCTGACGGATTAACCGAACCTTCTCAGTAGCCTCGTGAACCATCTGTGGTCCCAAGAGAGCTGCCTCTCCGACCTCAGTCCAACATAAAGGTGATCGGCACGGCCGCCCATACAACGCCTCAAAAGGAGCCATCCCAATGGATGCCTGATAACTGTTGTTGTAGGCAAACTCCACCAAAGGAAGGTGAGTTGCCCACGAACCCCCAAAATCTAACACACAGTCCCGTAACATGTCCTCCAAAGTCTGATTCGTCCCCTCTGTCTAGCCGTCAGTCTCAGGGTGAAAGGCTGTACTCAAGTGAAGTTTGGTCCCCATAGCCTCCTGCAAACTTGCCCAAAAACGGGAAGTGAACCTCGAATCCCGGTCAGAGACAACTGATGATGGTACTCCATGCAGTCTCACAATCTCGTTCACGTAGAGATGACTCAAGGTCCCAATAGAGTCCCACTCACGAACAGCTAGGAAATGGGCCGACTTTGTGAGTCAACCCACAATCACCCAAATCATATCTTTCCTCCCTGTGGTGGGTGGAAGACCTGTCACAAAATCCATCGCTATGTGGTCCCACTTCCACTCCGCTATGGGCAATGGCAATAACGTGCCCGCCGGCCGGCATGCTCGGCCTTCACCTACGACACGTGAGGCACCGCGAAACAAAGGCAGCCACATCGCGTTTCATCCCAGGCCACCAAAAATGTCCCCGAAGCGCATGGTACATCTTCGTACTCTCTGGATGCACAGCAACTCTAGACTGGTGAAACTCCCTCATCACCTCATCCCTGAGAGAAGAAGCCACTACTAACCGCCCCTGAAAAGACAACTCATGCTCAGGACCCTCTGTCCAGTCCTCAGATAGCTCACCAGCCTCAACACGAGCACGGATAACCTCACACTCAATATCACCCAACTGTCCCTCCCGGACTCGTTGATACAACTCAGGTACAACAACCATAGGACTCAGCACTGTCCTACCATCACAAGCCACAGGCTGCAACTGCAACATCGCCAACTGCTCCATCAGCTTCCACTCTCTCACGACCACCTCAGCTTTCCCTTTTCTACTCAACGCGTCAGCCATAACATTACCCTTGCCCGGGGTATAGGCAAGAGTAAAGTCAAAGGTCTGCAAATACTCCACCCATCTCCTCTGCCTCAAATTCAAGTCCTTCTGAGTAAAGATGTACTGAAGGCTCTTGTAATCAGAAAACACTACGAACTTCTCCCCCAAAAGGTAATGTTGCCAACTCTTCAAGGCAAAGATGACAGCCGCCAGCTCAAGATCATGGGTAGGGTAATTCTGCTCATGAGGCTTCAACTGCCTCGACCCATAAGCTACAACACTGTGCTCCTGCATAAGCACACAGCCCAATCCAACCCTGGACGCATCACAATATACCTCATATGGGATATCCTCTCGAGGTAACCTCAACACCGGTGCAGTGGTCAAACGGGTCTTGAGAGTCTCAAACGCCTGCTGACACTTGTCCGTCCACTCAAACTTCACTCCCTTCCGAGTCAACGCCATCATAGGAGCTGCCAAACGGGAGAATCCTCTACAAAACGACGGTAATAGCCTGCCAAGCCAAGGAAACTATGAATCTCGAAAACATTGGTAGGCCTCTCCCACGATGCCACAGCCTCAATCTTGGATGAGTCCACCCTAACTCCCTCAGCTGATACTACGTGGCCAAGAAAGTGTACCTCCTGCATCCAAAACTCACATTTGCTAAACTTAGCAAACAACTGCTGGTCCCTTAGGGTTTGTAACACCGTTGCCAAATGCTCCACATGCTCCCTCTCCGTCTTGGAATACACCAAGATATCGTCGATAAACACCACCACAAAGGAATCCAGATATGGGGAGAAGACCTGGTTCATCAAATGCATCAACACCGCTGGTGCATTAGTGAGCCCGAAAGGCATCACCACCCACTCATAGTGCCCATACCGGCACCGAAAAGCAGTCTTAGGGATGTCCTCCTCCCTAACCCCTAGCTGGTGATACCCCGATCGCAGATCTGTCTTGGAAAACCACTGGCTCCACTCAACTGGTCAAACAGGTCATCTATCCGAGGCAACGGATACTTGTTTTTCACGGTCACCGAATTCGGCTTCTAGTCGATGCGAGAGACGAAGTGCCATCTGCCTTCTTAGCAAAGAGCACCGGAGCACCCCCAAGGTGAGGTACTCGGTCTGATATACCCCTAGCCCACCAACTCCTCGATTTGCCTCTGAAGCTCCCTCAACTCGAGTGGCCCTATACGATATCTTACTTGGGAAATCGGACCCGTTCCCGGCACCAACTCAATGGTGAACTCCACACCCCTCTTAGGAGGTAAACTCCTCAACCGGTCAGGGAAGACATCCTGAAATTGGTCAACAAGCGCTGGCCACACTCTCTTCGCCACTTTCCCTTCCTCAACAAAGGTCGGGGCTGCCAACCCGTGGGTAATAGCACCCCATTGGTCCAAGACCGCCCAGGCCCGACTAGTCTCACGATCCCACTCCCCCTGTAGGGTGCAAGAAACCCCCGCAAGGTGACACAAAGGATACCCACCGCCGATAACAATCTATCTTGGCCTAGAAGGCCATAAGCCGATCCATACCCAAGATCGGGTCAAACGTCCTCAAAGGCATTACAAGCAAGTCAAAACTCAGCTCCACCTCTCCTATGGTTAACACACGATCCACGATACACACGCCGTACCTCAAGCATGCCTCCCACCGAAGACTCCACAACTAGGGGCCTCGCGGCCTCCACACAAGGTAACCCTAAGCCATCAATAAGAAGCTCGGTAGCGAAGGAACACGATGCACCCGTATCGAAAAGAACAGAATCAACGTATGGGAAATCAAGAGGGTACCTCTAACCACCGATGGTCTCGCTCCACCCTCCACAGGTGGAGGTGGTAGCTCGGCCTCCTCCTGGTATGTCGCATCCAACGCAAACACCCTTCCTTGGCCCGTGCCCTTTGGTCGGCTCACTCACCGGATGCTTCCCGCCAAGGTTGCCTCCGACTTCGGTCTGCTGCCGCTCCGGCCTCCCCTAGGGTCGGGTCGACTCGATCCTGCCCGACTAGCCCGCCACCGACGAGCTGGTCTCTCTGCTGGTGTCTGAACCGGCGTCACTCCTCATGCTGGATGCCATGCCTCCAACTCCCTTGTTGTAACTCCTGGCAAACCCGGCTCAAATGGCCTTCTCGTCCACAGCTATTGTATCGCCAGTTCTTCTTGGGACACTCCCTCTTGAAGTGGCCTTGCTCCCCACAGCAATGACAACTGGGGAGTCCTCTGCCGGACCTCCCTGTCTACTACCGCCAAAGCTAGACCTCCCCTGGGTTCACTAATGGTTGTCCCCTGTGCGAAAGAAGAATCGCTATCTCTTTCCTCGGTCTTGGGCCGCTTGGACCCGGAATCGCGCTCCAACCCACCCCGCAATGGGCGACCCTGATGGGCCTGCCTCCCATCATCCAGGCTCCCTCTCCGCTTATTCGGGTTGTCTCCACAACCTCGGCATAGGTCCTCAAACGAATAATTGCCACCCTCTGCCTAAATGCTGGCTTGAGACCCAAGGTGAACTTGTGGGCCTTCGGGTCCTCTGCGCCACGGTCTCGGGAGCAAATCTGCTCAAGCTCCGAATTCGCGCTCATACTCGGGCACCGTCTTTGATCCCTGTTTCAGTTGCCGAACTCCTCTCTCTTCTGCCACCTTAATGACTCGGGGAAGAATTCATCATGGAAGAGCTGCAGGAACTCGTCCTACAACATGAACTGCACAGTACGGCTCCCCACAACACTCTGCCACCATTCCAGAGCACTCCCCTCCAGCTGCCGAATGGCGGTCTCACCTTATCCTCCTCCTGGGGTAGGAGAAAGGAAAACACATGCTCGATCTGCCTCGGCCCGGTGCTCGGCTAACACTGGGTCCTCCTCCCCTTTGAATCGCAGAGGTTGTTCCTTTCGGAACCGTGTCACCACGTCATCCTCTACACGAGTCGGTATGCCACTCGGCGAACCCTTACGCTCCCTTGGTAACTCCCCGTGGTGGTGGCGGTGGTGGTGGCACCACCTGCTGTGCCGCCATCTCACGGTGCACCTCCTCCCGGACTTCTTGCCGGATACCCTCCCTCAGCTCTTGGACTTCCAGCCGGATGCCTTCTCGCAGCTGCGCCAGCAACAGTGCATGTCCTCCAACGGATGCCCCGCACCTGGCCCTCATAGGGCAGATGACTCATCGCCCATCGCCTCTGACGCACGTATCACTCTCCTCGGTGGCATTCTTACTACATGAAGTAAGAAGCACAAACGTCGAACGCGTTCGACTACTATCAAGTTTCACTACCTCTACCCCATTACCAAGTCAAGTAGTACATGGCATAACACACATTTTACACATTGCACCAATCAACATCGCACACCGTTCAATTCATAGTGCACACAACTCAAATAAACAAAAACCTTTCCTTGTAGTTATGCTCGGGGTACTTCAAGAAAAATCAGAGTTGCACGATTCACACCTTATCACATTATTCACATTTTTCTTTGATCAAATTACAATTTTAACGAGTTATCCACACCTTCACATATAACAACTAATGCAACTAGTGCCCTAATGCCAATGCATGCAAATCCTACCTCGGTCCTGGACTACCCCAAGTACACCTTAAAGGCTCCAAGTGGACAGTGTTGATCAGGCACGTCCCTCTAGGTTCCTCCAAAGGACTCAAGATAACCAGACCCGCCCACTACCCTAGGCCAACTAAACCATGCTCTGATACCATATTGTCATGCCCTGGATTTCCAACACGAGGAAACAGGTACGTGACTCCCCTTTTACCCACACGGAGGGCAAAGGGGTTAAGATACAAACCCCGAATATAACATTTTAAACATCTACAACACATTCAAGAAAGTAATGTTCATTAAAGCAATCCACAATCCAAACCAGTCTTTATTACAACAAAATCCTCTTTTCAATCCATCCCCACTGGGGTTACATCAATTCCCACAAAATAACATAAATGAAAGACGGTAAAGTAAATAAGGTCTTCCACCTTGGGGTCCCACCTAACGCCTGTATGTTGTTGAAAGAAAACACAACATAGAGGGAGGGGTGAGCAACCACAGCTCAGTAGGGATTATGTCTCCTCAACCCATCCCATGCTCCCAGGCTACATGAGGGTGTGTACGAGGTGCGGTGTAGTGACAATAAGATATAAATAGGTTGTATTCCATATTCACACGGCATACACATATCCACACCATACAGGCTTAGCCGTATAGGCTAACATATCCAGACCACTCCAGGCTTGGCCACACGGGCTAACATATCCACGACCACATGGGCTAACATATCCACGGCCACTCAGGCTTAGCCACACGGGCTAATATTTCCATGGCCACTCAGGCTTAGCCACACGGGCTAACAGTTCCAGTCCCGAGCTTCCATAGCCACCGGGTTCCACAAACACAGCATACAAGGTCACACAAGAATTAAACCAAACACGTAGCATACACACTTTCACGGGCATAAAATCAAACACATACTAGGCATATTCACACGGATATATTCATACGCTTTTATCGAACACTTAATATGCACTCACCATCCAACACCAGAATACATCAAAACCGCCATTTGAAGGCCAACATCCATATAGGAGATCACACCTATATGGATTGCATATATATATAAACGGGTATAATCCATAATTTACCCTAGAACCCTAGAACGAGAGGAGGATTTAAGAAGAATAGAACCCTACCTTGTATGTCCTCCTGCTCCCACTTCCACGCAAGACTTCGACCACCCACGCAAGACGCTCCGGGAGCCACTAGAAGCTCTCCTTCCCTCTCTCTCTCTCTGCGACGGTTGGTGGAACAACAAACCCTAAAACCTAAAACAGAGGGCTTAACTTCTCCTTATATAGACAACACAACATCAAAACGACGTAGTTTTGATTAAGTGAATCCCATCATCAAAATGACGTAGTTTTGATAGAACAAGCTATGACCTTCCCACATCCATACACACCAAAATATCTACAATTCCAACATACCCCTTTGGGAAAAGATGTTTAGAGTCATAAAACAAAGGTGACGGTGCAAAAATATGCATGCACGTCACAATGCACGCCATATCCCCATATGACGTGCGGCTCCAAATGCTCCAAAACCCACCCCAAGCTTCCTTGAATCATGAAGAAGACAGGCAAGCATTAATACCCTTGTACGTCATATGCCCCATATGACATGCACCCCATGTATGCCTCCCTAGGCAACCCAAATCTTGCCTATTGCTTGATCAACATCATACAAGGTGTTCTATCCAAAGAGAGTGGGGGAAAAACTCCCTAAAACCCAATAATTGCCACCCAAAGGGCATAACCGTGACTAACTCCACATCCCAAATGTTCGGGTCATTACGTAGGTGACCCCAATACGCCACATCCTGCAAACATACAAGTCTATGCTACATGCTCGTGTACTCGTGCATTGTGTAGTGTGCACAATCATCGAGACTCAACCTACAAACAAACATCGGGACCCAGCTCGCCTACGCAGACGGCTTGTCCACGATCCTCCACGGGATCCCGGCTCGGGGCACTCGGCCCTAGCTCCACGAGCTCAATGGCTCCACTGAGGCCTTAGCTTGTCCACGGCGTAATATGCCCTGGCTACAATGGCCACACAAGCCTGCCATCGGCATATGCTTGCCACGTCAACCACATAGCACCATCGGTGCATCACGGTGAGAACCCAACAAGTCATGGAATCCAAGTCCCCAAATCCGTAACCCAACATACCAACACCAAAATGGTCTTAAGGTGTACAACACTCCCTTTAAAACTGTAGCCGGTCTTCACAAGTCAATCCTCATTCCTTTATTAAGGAAGGAGATACCCATAAGTCCCTTAAGTAAATTGGGTCTCCATACCATAATTAAGATAATCTGATTTTTTGGGGATTTTTTCTGAGATGTCTAACCCCACTTTCCAAAAATTCACCTCTGCGAAAAATTGGATTTTTCGAGATTTTACACTAAATCCCAATTTTCACATTTTGAAAGAGTGGGAATTAATTTTTCTAGTATTTTTCTTTGAATCCAAATGGGGGGTATTTCGTTATTTACATTGTAACTTAAGTATAATACTTTGGGTATGGGTTACAATGTAAATAGTCCAGTCCAGTGCAGTCCAGTATCCAGTTACATTATTGGAGCTGCGACTCGTAGTGCGGAACTACAGCGCGTCTCGAGACTCGTAGCTGGAGGCGCGACTCGTAGGCTGCATAGTGCGCCTCGAAGACTCGAAGCACGTCTTCGATCTTCGACCTTCGGACTACGAACTTCGACCTTCGGACTACGGGTCTACGTATCTATGAACTACGAACCTTCGAGCTACGAACTATGGGTCTACGAACTACGAACCTTCGAGCTACAAACTACGGGTCTACGAACTACGACCCTACGACTCTTTCGACCCAGAACTTCGGATCTTCGTTATTTCAACCCAGTAATTCACCCAGGGTACTGTTTATCATCGTTTTTGCTTGTTCTTCGTCTGGAATCAACCCAGCAACCCCCAGACGCGCACAAACACGCATTCTATGCAACAAACTACGATATCTACCTTAAAATACGTCCAGAATGCCTCTAAATTGCACAGATAACAGTAGAAACACGCACTAAATTTCATATTTCCAGAAATCTAGATCTAAATCTAGATTTCCATGGTTGACTTATTAACCCTCATGGAATATGCAATTAAACAGCCCCAGATCATAGAAACACATATTAAAACTGATATAAAACAGTTCTTAACCACATATCTTATGCTAAACCATTAGATCTAACCCAAAATTGGATTTCCCCAAAATCTAGGGTTCATGCTCAATTTCATAAATCATGATAAATTCGTGCAGATCCAAAACAGAATCAAAATAAGGAGTTTAAGGACACCTACGTGGAGTGATTCATTGAACTCCACAAACCCAAATCGCCCCAAATCGCCAAGGCACCAAGCTCCAAGCTCTCTCTCTCTCTCTCTCTCTCTCTCTCTCTCACTGTCACAAACGTGATAGCGTAAAGTGAAAGCTTCTTCTTTTTCCTGCTTATTTATATTTCCGCAATCATTGACCAATAACTGACCTAGTTAATCATTAACCTAGTCAATAATTGACCTCCAAGGTCCCGAACTCCAAATTGAGTCAAATTACAGTCAAAACGCTCGAAATGACGAGCACAACACTATTCAAATAATATCACACCCACATGACCACCCAAATACAAAGTCAACCAATAAACCCTGAAAAGTCAACAATCGGGTCAAATGGGCCCCAACTCGGAATCGGGCCCAGTGCATGTTAAAATGCTCACATCGACGAATACACTACCGTCCGGATAGTTGCATTCCCATAGAATGGCTATCTCTCAAAACTACCCAAATACGAGTCTTTACACAACCGACTTCGACTCTATGAGTCTTCGAGTCTCCGACTCTTTAGCTTCAAGTCAACGACAATCACATTCTACCTTGGCTAATCATCGGTGCATATCATTGGGTCTCTGTTCTCGGCAACGGGTCTTCCAATCTTCGACCCTATGAGCTTCGACTCTATGATACCACCACTCTACACTCGATGGGTCTTCGAGTGCAAGTCTTCGAGTCTCGGAGACACCGCTCTTCACTAGATCGCACTTTGGGTCTTTGAATCTTTGACTCTGTGGATCTACGAATCCGTGACCCTGCGTACCTTTGGGTCTTCAAATCTTTGACCCTATGGATCTACGAATCTGCGACCACGCATACCTTTGGGTCTTCAAAATTTTTGACCTTGTGGATCTATGAATTTGCGATCCTGTATACCTTTGAGTCGGTGGTGCTTTGAGCTTGAGGATCTTCGACTCTACATATCTTCGAGTCTACGGATCTTCGACCCCGAAGCAGATTAACAATGTACATAGGTAGAATCCTCTACGAGCTCACTCTAAAATATCACTCTATGAAGTTATCCAACCAAGTATGGATCTTCGACCTTGCGGCTACCTACTTCCGCATCTTGTTGACAACACCGACAACCAAAAAAACCATGGGAACAACAAACATATATAATCACGAGATCACATCATCATCACTTCATACATTTTGTCACACCCCAATATCATAAATCATACCACATTATAACTTAGAAAATATTAGAACAATTTATATTCGCATTTTACCATGCTCACCGTGTTTTTCTTGCACCGATGTCCTTAACTGGATCCATTGTACCTTTTTGCCCTTGGTGGGCCTCTGTCTTTTATTGGACCTTATCACAACAAATATAGTGCATTCTATAACAAGAACAAACATCAACAATGTCACACCCCCAATTCTAGGAACCTAGAACTAGGAATATGACTTCCCCTTTGCCCGCACTTTGAAAGGGTCAAGGGGTTAGTGACAAGCACCGAAAGAGACAAAACCACGGGTCTTTGTCTTAATCACCAACTAGGACAATCATACTTGCAAGAGTAATTATGTACACTACCACCAAACCACATCATACAACACAATATATTAGAAAATAAATATACAAGCAAACATATTACACCGTACCTTAGAGTATGAACAGGCAAAGTCTTCGGGAAGGAAAGCCTCCTCTAGCCTTAATAACACTTGATGGGCAAACAACAACAAACAGCCACAAAAACAAACGGTAGGGGTGAGCCATAAGCTCGATAGGTGACTTATAACTCTACACCCTACCATGCAATGCATGCTTAATGCACAACCAAATAAATAAACATCGGGACTCGACCTAAACAAACTAAATTTAGGGAATGAATTCCCAACTCAAGCATTCAACTCACCACAACCCACAACATTTAGAACGGCATGTCCCCCACGATCCAAAAGGATCACTAGCTCATGGCTCACAGCCCAAGTAACTCACCTCAATCACAATCATCGCCAGGACATCCTATCCATATCAGGACTTGGTATGTCCCCCATGATCCTGAACAGGATTCACAAGACATCAAGTCACAACCTGATCGGTCTCGGGACGTAGCTTGCCTTCACTAGGCCATAGCTTGTCCACAATCCTCAACGAGAATCCGCTCATCAAGAGCTCATCAAGCCATAAACTCACCCAACGGAGTACATCACAATCCTAAGGGCCTTAGCCACCTTTCACACCCACGCAAGGGTACATCCGGTATGCATTCGCACCGAGCTCTCAACTCAAACTCAATCACCGAATATGCCACGAGGCACAATCAAACATGGACTAAAGAGTCCCACATATCACATAAATATCATACACACTCATTCAAACAAGAATAGCATATCACAATAGACCCCAACGTCCCACACAGGTACACGTATGTATACAAGCTAACCATATCAATCAACATACAAACAAACGGACCATGAGGCTCTCACGGTGCCAATCACCCTCACCGCCCCCATGGGCACCTTAGCCCTCATGGCCTAACCATACATCAAACAAACCATGACAGGCCATGAAGGTTTCATCACACACCTTTCGCTAGGCTTGCAATGCTGTTGACACCCGATGGACTCCTTTAAGCCCAAACTATCTCAAACAATCCACAACGTAGAACACCATATTTCTCCCATACCGAATTTCCCATAAAAACCCAAACAAGAACCTAAGTTATGGGTCCTACCTTCCTCCAACTTGGAGTTAAACACACATATGGCTGACAAACCAACACTGTAACACAACTGAACAACCTATAATATAACTCCCAGACCGAAGGTCCCCCAATCATGCAACTTAATGCATACTATACGAACACAAGTCAACCACTAGGGTTTCACAACACTCTCTCTCTGTAGTAGAGGCCAATCTCCACAAGACCACAACTCTACCCTAAAGCATTGAGTTAGACCAATGCAGTTAACCAAGCACAATTCTGAGTTAAGTTATGACAAAAAGTCAAATTCGTAGCATCACACTGATCCGGAGAACTACCCTGGAACAACACTAATGCGGAACACTACTTATCCGGAACACTAATCCGGGACAACACTCATCCGAAACACTAATTCAAAACCCTACTCATCCGAAACACTAATCCAGAACAAGGACTCGTTAATATAGAAGGCATCCGAGCAACCCTACCTTCGGCCTGCCGACACTTCAAACCTTAACGCACCAAGGGCATTGTTCATTGTCATTAATAAATCAACCCAAAGAACCTCCAAATCTTCGACAATGCATAAAACTCATACCAGATGCAACCTATTAGGTTTTAATCACCTCTTATTGATGAGTGAATTTTATATAGACATTTATGGTATATTTTTCCTCTATTTTAGACATATTTTATATCTTTTGTGACTCTTGTTAAGTGTATTTATCTGCTTAGGTATTTTATTTCATTTTTGGCAGAGTGTGTTTTTGTTTTTGTTTTTCTTAATTTCTATCTTAGGCTTTGTTTAGTGGGCCATAGAGAAGAAGGGAAGCCAGCCTACTCACCTTGGGCTTTCTTAAAGGGTTGTATGGGCTCAGGCCGGAGAGCAAGTTAGTAATTCCAAAAGGCAGCTTTGTCATTTGGAGGGGGAAACAAAAAGGACAAGTATGGTTTTCTACCAAGGGGACGACAGCTGAAGAAGGAGGATCCAGACGCAGGAAACACAGCAGAGGCTGGAGATTGTTAGAGTCTGATTCCAGGAGAACCTTTGAAGATTTCTCTATCTCTATTCTGTAATGTCTTCAAGGATGTCTTTACTTTTTGAATTTATTGCTTTGAACATGATTTTGGGGGTAATCCCTTTTCTTAGGGGAGCAATGTAGGCCCCATTGTGTTGTATGATGATTTTGACATGGTTATGTGATGGAACAATTCTTTGATGTTTAAATTAATTTCACAATACAATGCAATTTGATTCATGCATGATCAGATTATCTTAGCCCTAGTTTGGGGTAGAAAATGAAATGATTTGATTCAATTGGCTAAAGCACGGACCAAATGTTTAGGCAATTGAAGGATTGATACCTTTGATTATCCCAATTCTCATGGACCAAGTGGTTTAGGGTATTTTTAATTTTCTTAGCATGGACTAAATGTAAGGAAATGGGTGTTAATCAACATTATTAAGAATCAGGAGATGGAATGTGAAAACCATATATCAAAGTCAGAGTACAATGCATGGGAGGTGAAATTGCTACCCTAGGAACCTCCATTATTGAATTTTCTTACTAGTTTGGATTTAAATTGAAAAACGGAAAATATAAAACAAATTAGTTGTAATTGTTTGAGAGTTGCCAGACTTAAATTATTTTTCTAGGCATGACTAGCACTTGCCTGCTTGGTGCTTATATATTTGACATTGATTTACATAAATTCCCTAAGGTTCAACACACCAGAGTCTCAATTACTCTATTATTCTATGAGATTAAATAGTCGAAAAATAACGACATGAAATTGGCGCCGTTGCTAGGGAATTGTTTGTTAACGGCGTTAAAAATTATTAGATAACATTGAGTTTAAGAGGAAAGGTTGTGACCTGAACTTTATTTATTTCGTTGTTATTGTGAGTATTTAAAGTTGTTTTTGTTTATTATGTTCTGAAAACTTGGTTGTGCGGCGTTATCTGGTATTTCTTGTTGTTTGTGTATTTGCAGGAATATCTGAGGGACTAGTGAAGTTATTGGTGAATTGTGTTGTTTATCCAATGTCAGTTCGTGCTTACTATGACTTTGTTACCAATACAGTTGAGATTCGACAGTCTACCAGTCAGCTAATGGCACTTGTACCAGAAGACCTTCGTCATATTTGGAGTACTGCTTGGTTTGCCACTTCAGATATTGATCATTTTTCTAGTATTTTAAGAAGTGTAAGCCTTCAAGATCCTGGAAGGTATCCTAACGCAGCCACCATGGACATCATGCCACTGGAGTTTAATGATTTTTCTACTAGTATGGATGATATGGGGGCACGACTTCGAGGGGAAGTTGGTTCTTTACGACCCTGGTCTTTATTGACATCTGTTCTATTTCCCATATTCATTCGCCGTCATTTTATGCTCCTTCACTTGCACCTGACTAGCCAATATGTGATGCTTTATAATTCTTATCATGGGCAAGGTTTTCCAACTCGTCGGCGTTCCTTGGCAAGTGGCTTTATTCGTTATCTTCGGAGTTTATTAGCACGTGAGGGTATGCTATCCACTCGCCTTGTTTTTTCCATGACAAATGAGTTTTAGACGCCTTAGCAACCAGACACTCATAGTTGTGGAGCATTTGTATGTTATTTCATGATTGCTTTGCTTCAAGCTCGTGCGGAATGGCAATTCGGTTCCACCTCAGATGAGTTTGCTGCAGCTATGCGTGAGATGGTCGCTCGCGTCCTTGAATTTTCTAGCATGCCTTATTAGGCCTTTTTTTCTTCTCTCTCTTTCACTGAGGATAGTGTGTAGTTTTAGTGTGGGACAGCAATTTTTTTAGTTTTATTTCTTTATTTTCTTATTCTTTTTCTTTGCCTGCCTGTTTGTTTGCTTGTGGTTATTTGTTTGCTTTGTTCTGTGTGGCTTTGCTCTGTTAGTTTGATACTCGTTATCGACAACTTTTGCTTGTTTCAGCCTGGGTGCTTCTGGCTGCTTGCTTACGGGTATCCACTTACTTATCTTTGGAGTTGTAGTTTACTACATTAATATTGAGAGTTCCCCATTTTTTTTATTGTGTGATTATTCCCCTGCGGTGATGAGCTTATGTGAGTAACATGTGTTGCATTATGGTGATTGGGTTGTGGCGGGATTGGACAAGCTAGAGTCAACGACCACCTTGATGTGACCTTTGTTGATGTTTTATTCGTGTTTCTTTTCCTATTCGTGGTTGGCGACGGAGTTCTTATGGTCATATTGTCCTGTTTGTGTCGTCTCTTGTTTTGTGTATGTGTGAGTTGTTACGTTTGGGGCCCTTTTGGTGCTTACCTTTGGTGTTTTACTGTATTCTCTGATGTTATTGTGAGGCCATAAAGGCTATTTGGCTATGTGGAGATATGTGATTTTATTTCAATGCAAAAACCAAAAACAAAAAAATGCTATGCAATCAAGCTTGAAAACGGGTTTTGGCTATTCTTATCTTTTAGCCCGCTTTGTCGTGTTTGTTTGCCTTGTTCGTTGGCATCTGTATAGTTAGAGGGTGTGTGTTTCTGTGTTTCTGTCTTTGTTATCCTTTCAGCATCAATAGAGGCCTCACCTCTCTTTGTGGTCTATGGCAAAGGTACTTGGGTGGTTTATTGGCTGCATCACTATAATGAGGGATTAATTGTTTACTTGCGTAAGGTCTGAACTTAAAGGGAACTTGAGAGTGAGGGGTGTGAGATTCTTTGTTTGAGTGAGGCAGTTTTGCTGCCTTTGAGTGCACTCCAAAGTTGAAGGTGTTTATTCTTTGGTGGGTAGCTGAGTGGTGCTTTTGGTGGCCAGGTGAAATGCTTATGATAGTTGCGTATTGGCTACAGCGTGGTGTCACCGGTAACAGTGGTAGCTTACAGCCACAAGTGGGATTTTATTTTATTTTATTTTATTTTATTTTATTTCTTGTTTTTACTTGTGGAGGAATTCTTTGCATGAGTGCCTATTTACTTGTTTTCTTTGTGTTTGCTCAGGGCGAGCAACATTCTAGTGTGGGGAAATTTGATGAGTTAATTTTATATAGACATTTATGGTATATTTTTCCTCTATTTTAGACATATTTTATATCTTTTTGTCACTCTTGTTGAGTTTATTTATCTGCTTAGGTATTTTATTTTATTTTTGGCAGAGTGTGTTTTTATTTTTGTTTTTCTTAATCTCCATTTCGGGCTTTGTTTAGCTAGGCCATAGAGAAGAGGGAAGCCAGCTACTCACCTTGGGCTTTCTTAAAGGGTTGTATGGAATCGGGCCAGGAGAGTAAGTTAGTAATTCCGAAGAAGAGCGACTTTGTTATTTGGAGGGGGAAACAAAAAGGACAAGTAGGGTTTTCTGCCAAGGGGACGATGGCTGAAGAAGGAGGATCCAGAGGGAGGAAACACAGCAAAGGCTAGAGATTGTTGGAGTCTAATTCCAGGAGAACCTTTAAAGATTTCTCTATCTCTATTCTGTAATGTCTTCAAGGACGTTTTTACTTTTTGAATTTATTGCTTTGAACATGATTCTGGGGTAATCCCTTTTCTTAGGGGAGTAATGTAGCCCTCATTGTGTTGTATGATGACTTTGACATGGTTATGTGATGGAACAATTCTTTGATGTTTAAATTAATTTCAGAACGCAATGCAATTTGATTCATGCATGGTCAGATTATCTTAGCCCTAGTTTGGGGTGAAAAATGAAATGATTTGATTCAATTAGCTAAAGCATGGACCAAGTGTTTTGGCAATTGAAGGATTGATACCTTTGATTATCCTAATTCTCATGGACCAAGTGATTTAGGGTATTTTTAATTTTCTTAGCATGGACCAAATGTAAGGAAATGGGTGTTAATCAACATTATTAAGAATTAGGAGATGGAATGTGAAAACCATATGTCAAAGTCAGAGTACAATGCATGGGAGGTGAAATTGCTACCCTAGGAACCTCCATTATTGAATTTTCTTACCAGTTTTGATTTAAATTGAAAAACGAAATTACAAAACAAATTAGTTATTGTTTGAGAGTTGCCAGGACTTAAATTATTTTTCTAGGCATAACTAGCACTTGCCGCTTGGTGCTTATCTATTTGACACCGATTTACATAAATTCCATGAGGTTCGACACACCGGAGTCTCAATTACTCCATTATTCTATGAGATTAAATAGTTAGAAAATAATAGACATTACTTATGCACTTAAATCACAACATTCAATCCAAAATTGGGTTTCCCCTAAAAATTAGAGTTCATCCCCAAATCCATGATTTCTAGCAAAATCATGCATGCTAATCCCACTAGGATTCCTGTTGAGAGATAGAATCAGCGCCTAGAGGTACTATCACGGATTAGATAGCCACAAATTGCCAAACCATGGCTCCAAGCTCTAAGCTCGTCAAGCCCAAGCTATCCTCCACACACAAGCTCAAACGAACGTAATTGCTTTTTCTCTCTTGCCTCCACCTATTTATATTGCTGTCAATAATTGACCTTATCAATAATTGGCCTCCTATAGCAATAATTGCGCAAAGTCGACCAGCACACCCTTGAAAAGTCAACAACTGAGCCTTTCGGGGCCCCGACCCGGAATTGGACCCAAATGCTATCAAATGCTCACATCAATAGCCACAATACCATCTAGATGTTTTCAACATCAAAGAAAGGCTATCTCTCAGCCCTACCCAAATATGGGTCTTTACAAATAATATCGGCATTACAAATTCATAGTCATCACACCATAAACATCATCATATCATCATACAAGCCTAATTATCAAACTAGGAGATCTCATATCATCACAATCAATACAAAAGACTTGAAAAATAGCCATACTAGAAAAACACTCCCGCACATCGTGCCCATCACCAGCTGCACCCTGCCGCGCTGCCATAACATGCCCTACCTTATGTTATGCTCAAGCTTAACTAAACTATTTCTAACCCCCAATTCTTAGTCCTCAACATCACCTTTGAAACTCAAACACCATTGTCTAGATCTCCTATCTCAGTTACATGCATAATTTATTCATTCTATGTTCAACCCCTAGTTGAATCTATTCTAGATAAACCTAAACCCTAATAGAGACATAGAAGGATAGAACCACCTACCTCGAACATGCAGGACTAGCTACACCCACTAGAACGCCCTCGAACATCTTAAATCTTCAAGCTTTGACCTTTTCCCTATTTTACTAGGACGACCATAGCTCTCTCTCTCTCTCTCTAACGTGAGGGATCATCGACCAACACCCTAGGACGACATCCTTATTTATAGAAATAGTCTCCCTCACTTCCAATGTTTTAATTACATCCTAATTCTATTATAATATTCATTTCTTTGCTTTCTTATCCACCAAGCAACCCTTTTTAGGCCAAGAGAAGTACTAAAAAGCCCTTAGTTAATTAAATCCAGAATTTCCTTTTAATATTAATAATATTATATCATAAAACAATTGAATTGACTAATTAGCTATCTAATTCACCACTATATATTACTATAATATCATTGGGTAATTCAGACTCCAAATAAACCTTAATTATAGTCAAAATGACTACATTTTTTAGCCACATCATTAAAATGATGTCCCTAAACTCAAATACAGGGTATTTACTTTAATTATAGTCTACTTACCATCTTATTTCAAATATGAGTCATTACAATGAAGCCAACCGATAAGCCATAGGACTAACCCGGTCCAGAATCTCAAAAGGGCCAATAAATTTCGGGGAGAGTTTGGAACCTTTTCCAAACCATCAATGCCCTCACCGCGGGGACACACGGAGGAATATCTGATGATCTACTAAAAACTTCATAGGCCGTTTATGCATAGGACTTCGCCACTGCGTTGTCAATAAATACTATTGAATCATCCTCATCTTCTCAGTGGCCTGCTGGACCAATTGTGGCCCCAAGAAAGCAGCCTCGCCCACCTCAGTCCAACACAATGAAGACCAACAAGGCCTCCCATACAATGCCTCAAAAGGTGCCATACCAATGGATGCCTGATAGTTGTTGTTGTAGACAAATTCCACAAATGGTAGGTGAGTAGCACACAAGGTTGTAACATATCCCATATGGTCTGAATCGTCTTCTCAGATTGACCATCCATCTCAGGATGAATAATTGTACTCAAGTTTAGCTTTGACCCCAAAACCTTCGCGCAAACCATCCCAAAATCAAGATGTAAACCATGCATCCTTATTGGATACAATCGATGAGGGCACCTCGTGCAACCTCACAATCTCACTGATATACAATTGGCTCAAAGCTCCAATAGAATTCCGCTCTCATATAGCTAGGAAATGGGTTGATTTCGTTAGCTGATTCATAATAACCCAAATTATGTCCTTCCTCCCCAAGGTAGGTGGAAGTCTTGTCACAAAATCCATAGTAATGTGATCTCATTTCCACTTTCACACCGCCAATAGCTGCAATATACCGATTAGGTGTTGGTGCTCAACCTTTACCTGTTGGCGAGGTAAGGCATGTAGAAACAAATTCTCGCACATCTCTCTTCATCTTAGGACACCAAAAATGTCTCCAGAGATAATGGTACATCTTGGTGCCTCCTAGATGAATAACATCTTTGGACTGATGGAACTCTCTTATTACATCCCTACGAAGAGGACATGCCACAATCAGATGCCCTTAAAAGGTGAACTCATGCTCAAGGCCCTCTACCAAATCCCCAGCTATCTCCCTAGCTACAATCTATGCCTGGAGCACCTCACACTCAATATCTCCCATTTGTCCCTCCCGGACTTGCTGATACAACTCGGGAATCACCACAATAGAACTCAAGACCATTCCTCTCTTAGAGGTACAAGGCCGGAGCTGCAACATAACCAATTGTTCCATTAGTTTCCACTCTGCATGACCCCCTCGGCCTTATCCTTCATACTCAGGGTATCTGCCACCACATTCCCTTTACCAGGAGTATAAGCAAGGGTAAAATCAATTGTCTGTAGATACTCTATTCACCAACATTGTCTTAGGTTCAAATCCTTTTGCATGAAAATATACTGAAGACTCTGATGGTCCATATAAAGCACAAATCTATCCCCCATAAGATAATGTTGCCAACTTTTTAAGAAAAAGATCACTGTTGCCCATTCTAAATTATGCGTGGGATAGTTCAGCTCATGAGGTTTTACCTGTCTCAACCCATATACAATAACATTGCACTCCGCATCAAGACATGCCCCAGGCTTACTTTGGATGCATCACAATACACTTCGTATGGCACCTCCTCCCGAAGTAACCTCAACACGGCATAGTGGTCAAACGGGTCTTTAATGTCTCAAAAACTTGCTGACACCTATCAATTCACTCAAGTTTGACCCCCTTCTAGGTCAATACTATTAGAGGTGCCTCCAAACGGGAGAGCCCGACCGCAAAGCACCAATAATACCCTACTGTTGGATCAAGCTCAGAATTTGGATGATGCTGATAAAACCCTATGTAATTTGATTTGAGACTTTGGTTATTTTATCTTTAGTTATTGCGAAAGATATGATCTTAATCCGGACCTACACTCATGAAAGCAAAGCTAAGGACAAGATACATAATCCTAATCCGGATGAGAGTGAGTGTCGTCAAAACACTTGGTAAATAACCAAGTTTTTACTTCATATGGAATAAGGATCATTCGTGCGAACTAAACACTTAAAGCTATGGACTAAGGAATCTGCGCTAACACTTTAATCGGACTAAGTCAAATAGATGCGGAGTAAGAATCCTAGTCTACAAGTCGCACGGAGTAAGACATAGTTATCACGGAATAAAAGGTTAAGTCTTCCAGTCAGCGGACTAAGGAAAAGAAGACACGAGTAAGAAATCCAAGTCTTCCATACATACGGAGTAAGGAACGGCTTGTGCAAAGTAAGGACCCGAGTCTTTATTCGCACGAGTAAGGAAACTAGATGCGAAGTAAGGAATCCGTACTTATTACTCATGCGGAGTAAGGATGTCTTAATACGGAGTAAGCCATCCGATCCTTTAACTCATGCGGAGTAAGGAACTCTTGCGAAGTAAGAAAGCACTAATGTAGAGTAAGTACTCCGACCTTCTCATTCATACGGAGTAAAGAAAGCGCCGACACGGAATAAGGATTCCAGATCGAATTGATCCGAGTAAGCAATCGGTATTATGGAGTAAGGATCCGAGCTTAGTTAACATGGAGTAAGAGCTTTACACCGGATTCGGAAGATGTTGCTTCAACTTATGTCTTCGCATTTAAAGTCATCACTCGCTAAGTCCCGATGTAAAACAAACTCGTTGAGAACCTAAAGAACCTTACACGTGGATCTCCCGGATATGTGGACACAACTTTAACTAAATTTGGGAACTCACAAAGGCACTTATGCTTTGCAAACCCAAGACCTTGAGCTCCACATCCGCAAGGATTCAAGGCAAAGAGAATTCAGAAATGATCAATCTTGCACATAGTCCAGGAAGAACAAGTTCCAAGATAGTCTCTCAAAGGTGATTCTATAAATATTGTAACACTTGTACATAATAAGTGTGTGGTGAAATGAGTAGATTGTTCGTGAGTTGAAAATAAACGTGTACAAGAGCTCATTGAGATCTAAAAGAGGCTAGTGTGTGAGTCATTTTGTAAATAGTGTAAGAGAGTTTTGCGGTAGATCTAAAGGCTTTTCAATCTTTAATTTGCTTCTTTTTTGTTGTACTTATCCTTTGATAATAAAACAAAATACTTTCACTATCTGATTTATCTTTCGCATTAATTCTATCTCTTAACCAGATAAGTGCGGTGCCAAAGAGTACAAAAAGAGTTTTCGATAAAGAGCCTATTCATCTCCTCTAGGCTCCCGGGGACCAACACCTACTATGCCCAAAATGCTTTGAATCTCAAACACATTCACCGACTTCCTCCACGATGACACAGCCTTAATCTTAGCCTTGGGTCCACTCGGACACCTCCATTTGATATCACATGGCTAAGAAAGTGCACCTCTTTAATCCGAAGTCATATTTACTAAACTTGATATATAACGATGCTCCTTGAAAGTCCGTAATGCCACGATCGATGCTCCTCGTGCTCCAATTAGGTCTTGGAGTACACAAGGATATCATTAATGAATATCACCACGAAGGAATCTAGGTAAGGGGCAAAAACCTAATTCATCAAATGCATAAACACCGCTGGTGCATTAGTGAGCCCAAAAGGCACCACCACCCACTCATAATGCCCATATCTGCATCGGATCTTGGGAATATCCTTCTTCCTGACCCTTAACTGATGATATCCCAATCTCAAATCTATCTTTAAAAACCACTGAACACCACTCAATTGATTAAACAAATCATCAACCCCTAGTCCCTACAGGTTAAGGCATGGGGGTTCACCAATTGGTTTCAACGGGTTGGAACTCTCGTGCGTGACACAAAGACTTATGTATTTATTTTGAGAATTATATTGAGACATTATGTTCTGGGGCAGTGACCCTATTTACCTTTTATTCTAACTTTTCATGTGTGGAATATTTATGTGTATGGTTGAGCAGAGTATAGAATAAGTTGTTATAGGTTTTAGAGTAGCATCCTAGAAGGAGACCTATTTTAAGTGGCAATCTATCAATCCATTATCTTTTCGAGTGCAAGGTTGTTTATTGGAACTTCATAACTTATTTATATTCTTGATCGACTTTCAAACCATTAAATAAATGTTGTGGCTTTCAAGGAAAAGACTAATTTATCCAAACAGCTTGGGATTAATTACTATTGAAATGTTGGTGATATTAATCTTTATAAAGAGTTCAAGGAGATGAATAAAAGAAGAATCTTAGTCTTTTGAAGAGATATGTTGAGTATTAGTCAGGGTGTGCAAACGGTTTATCATTGTAAAATTTCTTAGAGACTACTCCTGTATTGAGTGAGATAATATTTGTTGTAGTCTCGTAGCTGATAGCTTGTTGTAAATTTTATAGATATGCAGTAACATGCATGTTATCATTGATAATAAAATAGCATACGCCACTGTTGAAATTGTCTTCTACGTTTCTATTTCATATTTTCATTGCAATTCTTAAACACCCTGCCACCATTGCAAAAGCAACTTATCTCATAGCCCCCATTCAACCCCCACTACCGGACCAACAAGTACTTGTTCAGTTGTTTCAAATCCAAGCTTCCGATGGCATATAAAGACATTTTCATACCGCAATTCCGGTGCCAGTACTTCCATTTCCTGGAACCTGGTGGGGTTAAGTTCAGGAATATAATCGTGGTGTGCCTCCTCCCTGCAGTGCAGACCTGACAACCCTAACTTGCCTCGGATCGATCACCGATGTCATCTACATCTACACGCAAAAAACGCCCCACACCCTACCTCCACACCACCCCCACTACCACCAACAATGACGACGACAACGACAACAACACTTGTTCTACTTCTTCTTATTTGCTGAAGCTGTTGATGGGGGTGGAGCCCTCCGCGGACCTCTTCCCCTCCCCCTCTGAATTCTTGAAGCTCTTCGCCACCCTTGCCATTGCAGTCTCTGTCGCCGTTTCTTGCAACCTCTTCGTCGGTCTTATCACTCGCTACCCCATCCCCTTCTGCGATTCCGATTCCCACTTCGATTCACTGCCCGGTCTGTCTGTGAACTTACTCTTCGCTTTCTCTTCTTCTTCTTCTTCTTCTTCTTCTTTTTTTGGTTTTTTTGCTTTTCCTCATGTCGTTGATTTCACTTCATATGTCGCTTAGGGAAGTGAAAATTGCATTGGGTTTCTAGATTTGGAAGCCACCGACTCATTAGATTTTAGTGCTGTATTTGTATGGTTAGCCATTTGTGATAACTTTTGGGGGGTTTCATTTTCATTTACGGGCGGGCATTCCTTCATTCTCAATCTCCCATCTATTGTATAGTATTTTGGGTTGGGCTCTCCCTTGGGTTGTTGAGTGCTAATATTGGTGCTTAGAGCCGACTCCACGGAGAGGGCAACCCATGGAAATTGTGTCCTCTGGGCAATCTGGAGTAGGCCGAGGTGGACATTGGATTTAAAAGGGACAGCAATGTTAGGATCCCATGCTGGAAAAGAAATTCTTCTGGTACTTCAGGGTTTCCCGGGCTTTTCCTTGGGCTTGAGTGCTGATGTCATCCTCCTTGTTGGCTGTGGGTGTACCTTAAACAGTGAAAACGATTAGTTTCTTGCGTTTTGATTTTGAATGTGTTTAGTTTCTTGTTTTAGCAGTGTGTTTTGATTTCAGAATGCTTATGAGATTGCACTTGTTTCAGCTATATAAGTTTATGTGGCCTCCTTTCTTTAAGAGTTGATCCCTTTGTATGGATTGGTTGATAATGCACCTGTTGGCCAATCTCTCATTTGACTTAGCATTGACCTTGAAAGATCACACATATTTGTTCCACTTTATAAGGGAGCAACTGGTTAAATGGGCAGTTTTTTTGGTAAAAGGCAACTGTGTCGGTCTAATTTTAGTGTTTTTTTTTTTGTGTATATTTATATAAATGTTCATTAACATTTTAATAGACAATGTTTTTTCTCCTTTTTATTTTTATTGTTTTTTTATGTTAAATTGTGCTCTTCTCATCTCTCATCATTATGTTTACTAATCTGATCTTTACAATTTCTTCTATGATCAACAACTTAATCATCAGCAGTATGCCATACTCAATTTTTTAACAGTATAGATGTGCCCTTTTAATCAATGTCCAACACTACAGATTTCTGTGAGCCTTGTCCAAGAAATGGTGTCTGTAATGAAGGCAAATTGGACTGTGTTCGTGGCTATAGAAAGCATGGAAATTTATGCGTGGAAGATGGAAATATGAATGAAGCAGCTAAGAAATTTGTGTGTTTTTAATAAATGTCCCGTTTAAATTTTTTGGGTACACTGGTGATTGAAAAGTATCTAAAAGATATATTTATTTATTCTGCTTTGGAATAAATATACATGAAAGTGCAGGCAGAATGGGTAGAAACACATGTTTGCAAAGCATCTGCTCATTTATTCTGCAATGGAATTGGTACAATTTGGGTATGCCCCCTTCACTATCGCTATGCTGTAATTCATTTGATTTTTTTAAAAAATTTTATGTTCATTACATGTATGAAATGTGAATTTTTTATTGATGAACATTCATGTCACCCACTTCTATGATCCCTAGTATTCACTCATATTTCAGGTTAGCGAGGATGAAATATGGAGTGATTTAAATGATGTCAAGTCAATGGAATGTTTTGGCCTGGATAGTGCCACTTACATGTATGCAAAACAAAGAGCAATTGAGACAATTGGAACATCATTGGACGGGAGAACAAATCATGGGTATGCTATTTGTCGTATTTAGTTGAGCAAATTCTCAAAGGCCAGTATTTCACTGATTGAAGGTTATTATGTATTTGTCTAAAGATACCTTTTTTATTTTATTTTTTTATTTTTTTTTCGGTGTGTTTAGGATCAGAGAGTTCAAGTGTCCAGATTTTCTAGTAGAAAGTTACAAGCCATTAACATGTCGCACTCAACAGTGGATCTCCCGAATTCTTTAGTGGTCATTCCTTTGTGTGCATTGGTATTCCATTCTAGGAATATCAACTTAATATGAACATGTTTTCTAGCTTTTAAGAGCTTAATATCAACTTTGAGTAACTATTATATTGGAATGTACAGTTTGTTGGATGCATTCTGTTACACGTAAGATTCCATCGGAGGCGTCAAATATCAAGCAGGGCCGAACAGCTTTATTGCCAGGCAAATTACATGCATCTCCTTGAATGGTGTAAATTTATGGGAGTGGGTTTGGAGTTGGAGTAGATGTTGGCTTAGAGGGTAACTTAGCAGTAGTAATTTTTTTTCTTCCTAATTTTAGTAAGTTGTAGGTATGTGATGTGCTGGAAGAGAATGCGCTGACGTCCAAGAGTGTCAATGGAAGCAGTGAACCTTGGGTAGTTGCCTCATGGTTAAGAGATGACCTTCTTTTTGCCCAGTGAAAGAAAGAACCCTCTTTTGTGGAAGCAGGTGTGTACACATTACTTTGGTTCTGATTATTTCTTTAATCACAGGTGAAATAATCCTTAAATTATTAATTTTTGTGTTTGTATACAAAATATCATCGCCTTAGTTCGAATCTAAGAATTAATAAATATGTTAGTGTTCCTTCTGAATTAATTCATTCCAATGTTTGGGATTTTTTGTTCTATTGTGTCTGAATCCATATTTAAATATTTTGTTACATTTGTGGATTACTTTTCTCATATCACTTGATTGTATTTAATGAAAGTCATTTTGAATTGTTTTATATTTTTTATGTTTTTTGTGTTGAAATAAAAACTCAATTTAATGTTATCATTAAGTCTTATATGCGGTGATAATGTCATAGAATATATCCAACTCTCTGTTTTAAAATTTTATGGTTCTAAATGGCATGTTTGTTTAGATGTGTTGATATTCCATCTCAAAATGGATTGACCAAATGTAAGAACAAATATCTTGAAATTACTTGGGTCCTTTAGTTTTAAATGAATGTTTTTAAATCTTTTTGGGTGATATAGTTTTTATCGCATGTCATCATCACATTTTTCATCGTGAGATTCCTTATAAAATTCTCTTTTCCTAAAAGTATGCGTCAATTGATCCTAGGATATTTGATAATACTTGTTTCGTTTATCATGTTCGCTCACATATTACCAAATTAGATCACGAAATCCGAAGTATATCTTCTTTGGTTATTCTTGTCTTAAAAAAGGTTATCAATATTATTGTCTTAGTCTTAACAAATATCAAGATACCTTACTTTTTGCCTTATTACACACATCGGAGGATGAAGATGATTTATTGGTCTATTCTATTATATCCTCTACAAGCTGTCATGAGTCTTGTCCGTCTTGCTACTTATAAGTATCTTATTAGTCGAGTTTACTTTAGGCACTATCCTCTTGATTCTGTTAGGTACTTGCTTGTTTGCCCTTAAATCTAGTATCGGGGAGGCTCAAGTATTTCTTAGGTGTTAAAGTCACAAAGAATAGCCGAGTATTAGCGAGGGCAGAAAAATTGAAAGCAAAGCGTTGTAGGTGCTCTAATGACTTCGGACATACATCTCACAGGGAGATAAGATCTTATTTATTGACCTTGAGAGATATTAAAGGTTGAAAGTTAAATTATCTTACCATCGCTCGTCCAGGATATTTTTATTATGTTATATTTGTTAGTTAATTCATGTTATCCCTAACGAGTTTATCATTGGGGTTTGTGGGATATGGTTTTGGGTCTTTTCGGCATCTTGTGGGTGATGCCTTCGTCACTCGCGCATTGTTTGTCGGTTGGTAGGCGTGTGAGGCGGCATTCGGTGGTATGGCGAGCCGTCCCTCATTGCGTTCTTTGGAGTATTTGGCGGGAGGCGGAACTCGCGAGTTTTTGAGGATCGGGGAGTCCCATTGCCAAGATCTCTTGTACTTTTTTTGGTTCTTTGGGTGATTGGTTATATCTTGGGACTATTTTTCTTTCATTTGGGATATTGTGGATGGTTCTTTCTTTTTTATTGGGTTGTTGTCTTGTTTTTGTATTTTTAGCATTTCAGTGCACTTCTTGTGTGTGTTTTGATTCTCATAAATAAATAAATTTTCTTACTTATTAAAAAAAAATTTATCATTAGGCAACATTGGAGAAGACATTGTGTTACTTAAAAGGTGCACCTGGATGTGATTTCTGTAGATAAATCATGGACACACTTCAAATTAAATATTTTTTCATATGTAAATTGGGCAAGTTACCTGATGAGATAAAAGATTCACAAATGGTTATTGTAATTTTGATACAATTTGATCTTGCGAAAAGAATAAAAAATAAAATGTTGTATGATGATCCAATCTTTGAGTTAGAATATAAGTTCATTAGAATCTACATGTGAGATAATATAGATATTTCATATCTTAAATAAAATTGGTCTTAAAATTTTAGTACTAACTAAATTGTGGTGTGATAATCATGTTGCACTTTATATTGCCTCTAATGTTGTGTTTCATGAGAAAATTAAGCATATTGAAATTAATTGTTATTTTGTTTGCAAAAAAAATTAGGCATGGATTAATTTTCATAAGATATGTGAAGAATGGAGAATAATTAAGTGATATCTTCACCGAACTTTAAATAAGGTTTAGGTTGCTTATCTTTGTAACAAGTTGGGAATGATTAATATTTATGTTTCAATTTGAGAAGTATTAATATTTATGTTATAATTAGATTTAATACTCTAATATCTACATTATTATAAATAGTATCATCTTCTTATTTATATTTAGTCACGTGTTGTATGAATATATCAATAAAAAATATTATTTCCCTTTGTATCATAAATTATATTAAAAATATATAAATTATATAATTCGGAAACAAGTGTGTGAACATATACAAACCAAATACATATATGTTTGTTTATATTTGCGGAAATAAAAATTTTTATTCACAAACCAAAAATATTTATTAACCAATAAATATAAATAATATTATTGAATTGATATTGAAAATATTCATTAATGTTCGGTTGGTTTATAACCCTACAAGAAGAGTAGTTTGTTTCAAGTACACATAAATGGTGGAAACAGAAATTTTATGGTAATATAGAAACAACTTGAGTGAAGCTTTATAAAATTATTTGGAAAAGTCAAGCTTGCAAATATCGCTGCTTAGTTGAATTTGAGTCAATGGGGGTTGGATGTGAACTTTTGTAGTCTAGAAAATGTTTAACAATGATATCTTATGTTCTTTTATCGTATTGTCTGTCTATTGTTTGGTGGTTCAATTCATTCGAGGATCATTGCTGCATTGCTTCCCCATTTAATAGAAATTCAATGCTAATGTCTTACAAGTTGTTTATTTTCATCTTTGGGGTTTTTTCTAATTTCCATCCATCCAATAGGTTGAGCGGTTGGTTCAGGAGGATACTCGCCTAGATCGGTATCCGAAACTGATCAAGGTGAGCCAAAAGTGGTGTGGCAATGGCAAGGGTATGAGTTGAGTATTACTTTAAATTTTCGTAGCAGTCATACTACAGTTCATGCTGTATGTTAGTATATTAAATGAATATTGTTGTGAAATTGCCAAAAGTGGCACCCTGCTAGTTTTCCTTTTTTTTTCTTTTCTTCTCTACCCAACTGTTTCTCCCTAGATCTTAGGGATGGTAAAGCATGATCAGTAACACTTTCAGGCATGTTGGTGAAATTCATAACCTACTTTGTTTTATATGTGAAACAGAATTTGCTGCATATTATAACATCTTTCCAAGAAACAGAATTTGGCTGGAGTTCCAAATGAGAGCTTAAGATGCTTGAATTTATCCCTCACGTTGTAATTTGTTCAAGGGGCTGCAATGTAACATTTATTCCAAATAATCTTTCCCCGAACTTTGAAGCGTAGTTTCATTGCTCACTTTATACTTTACAAATGTTGAAGAAAACATGCATTTCTCTGCTTTAACGTGACAATTGTTTTCGATTCCGCAGTTGAAGGTTCTGTGAGCTCTTTCAAGATGAGGAAAAAGGAGGGCTGGAGCGAACTCAAATCCCCTGCGCAAATGAGCATGAAGTCTGAGTTGACGCCGCCATTGTAGGCGGTTGAATCCTGACGTCGTGTTGTAATCTATTGACTGTACCTAGTGGGATTTAAATCCTTATTTTACTGTTTTGTTCATATTTTTGAGTTTTGTCTTGATCCTACTGTAAGTTTGCCCCGTATAAAATTACGAGCAAGACGATGAACATGGAGAAGCATTGTTATTCTGCCAACATTTCCAGTTATTTGTTTGAATCATTTTTTTTAATGTTATTGATTATCCACCCAGATAAGAGCATCTTCAATATACCTTTATATTTAATTAGTTAAATTTATATGTAATTTATTTAGTATACCTTTAGCTAAAAATTTTGATAGTGTATTCAAGAGTTTTTTATTTAAATTAAATTTTCTTTATGCATAACATAGCATAATGCATAGCATTGTCCTGTCTCTTTGGTCTGTCGCACTTCACCTTGGTTTCTTTTCCTTACTACTTATTTTGTTGGTTTTCCTATGTTTTTTTTCATCTGCATCGATTTGGTTTGGTTTTGGTTTTTTGATTTTGTTGGCTCGGTTTTGGGAATGGCCACGAAAGGGCGAAGGCAGGGGTAGTTATGTTGAGCGCTTCGTGGGGTAGAAGAACAGTTGGTTTTAAAAAGTCTTCACTTTGTGGTCAGTTTATGGTGTGGCTGTGGGAGAGACACGACTGGATTTGGATTGACCGGGCGATGGGGTTGCTGGAGGTCGTTGGGGAGATAGCGGTTGTGGGAGACACTGCCTGGATTGACTGGGCAATAGCGCTACTAGAGGTCACTGGGGAGATAATGGCGTCAGGAGCAGCGGCGTGAGTAGTCGATGGCAGCATGGTGATGGAACATGGTGGTGGATTGATTGGGGAAGGTTGAGCGGCAGCCTGGGTTAATGCCAAATCTGACGACTCGAATGATGGCAGATCTGGATGGTGAATATGGAATCTCACGGCATGCAAGGCAGGCGATGGCGTGTCTGGTGGATAAATGGAGAACGAAATTTTTCAGTGGAAGGGTACGTGGTGCGATGTGTAAGGCAGGCGATTGATGGGTGTTTGGAGGGGATGCGTGGTGCGATGTGTAATATAGAAAAAATTTATATATATTTATGTTGAAGTTAAATTTACAGCAAGTAATAAATGTTTAATCAAATATTAGTTAAAATGAGAGTGGAAGTAAATCTTTGGGTCTGCAAACGGGGGCTGTCATGGCCTTGCCGACGGCCTAGCGTGGATGATGTTTTCATTGTCCACCATCCATTTAAGATAAAATTGACCAGAAAATATGTGGAGCGTTTTCCTTCTTATCTCGCATTAACTCTTGACCTATCTTCCCTGCCAATGCCATACTTGCTCCTTTTGGGCTGCAATTGAATCAAACCTTCATCGATTCCGAAGGGGAAAAACAAGCTAATATAAAGAAGAGAAGGCACATCATGGCACTAAGGTTGTGGGCCTCTTCTACAGCCAATGCCCTCAAGCTCTCATGCAGTTCCTCGAAAACTCATCTCCTCCCTCAACATCCCTTCCCCAGGTGCTTTTCCACTGGTAAACTTTCTCTTCCCCCTCTCCATTCTGTTTGAATCATTTTCGGGAAGAAGATTGATTTATTATTAATGTTGTTATTATTATTTTTATGATATGGGTCGGGTTTTGCAGTTTTGGAAGGGTTGAAGTATGCAACTTCCCATGAGTGGGTGAAGCATGAAGGCTCAGTGGCTACCATTGGCATCACTGACCATGCTCAGGTTCTTCCTTCCTGTGTAGTAGTTTAAATTATTTCATGAAAAAAAAAACAGTAGTAGAAGTTCCATTCAGTGTGCCTAGTCGTCATGTTTGATTAGATATGTTGTTTTGGGTTTTAGGCTTCTTGTTCTGCAATATGTGATAAAAGTTTTGGATGGGTTGGATAGGGGCATCTAGGAGACGTGGTGTTTGTAGAGCTGCCAGAGACAGGAGGGTCAGTTACGCAGGGGACTGGTTTTGGAGCTGTGGAAAGTGTGAAAGCCACCAGTGATGTCAATTCCCCAATTTCAGGCGAAATTGTTGAAGTAAACTCAAAGCTCAAAGAAACCCCTGACTTGGTAATTTCCAGATGTTTCCCAGCAACCACCACTAAAATGATAAACACCATCATTTATCTTTGTTTGGGTTTCCTTTTGAGTGTGGATCAATTCAAGCCCATTTGAGGAAGGGTGGATGATCAAAGTGAAGGCCAGCAGACCTTCAGAGTTGCAGTCGTTACTCGGTCCAAAGGAGTACACCAAGCACTGTGAGGAAGAAGATGCTGCCCACTGATGTATTTTCATTTGGAACATAAATCATGTTTTGTGTGCCTTTTATAATTTAACTGTTAGAGGTCAATTTGCTTGTTTTAATGCCGTATCTCCTTAGTCCTTCCGTTGTCCAGTGGTATTCCTGCTTCTTCCTCACTTGGTCTGTGACCGCCGCCATAAAGGCCACAGTATCCACTTTTATAAAAAAAAAGAAAAAAGAGCCTTTAATGTCTGCTTTCATTGAACACTTTCTCATCTGTAGAAGTTGAAGGATTAAATAGAAATTTTGCCATATAAGATTTGATCCACCTTCTGGATGTACATATAAATTTTTACCCCTTCCCCCCGAGATATTAATGAAACGAGGTACAAGCTTTCATGTACAATAATAAATTATGGCAATGTTTAGATGATAAATTAGTGCCCAAAGGTCTATAATTTGGAATGTTGGAATCTGTCTTGAAAAAAATAAAATTCTCGCATACTATCGTTTTAAGCTGACAACTGAAATCAATTTTGTGGACAATGGAGATGCATTCTCAAAGGCTAAGAACATGCATAAGGAATACATGCCCGATTAGTGATCTACATCGGATTACACTACCATTATATTTTCTTTTATAAAACTTATAGCAACAATTGACTAGCGGGCATACTTTCTCATAAAATCAAGTGCCTCAATCAAAGGTAAATTTATGCATGTTGCATCCTCATTGCATTACATAACTTGCAAAAAAAGTGAAACAAGTTGCACTATATAGCATTATCCTCAACAGGGCCGGCCCTGAACTTTGGGTGGCCCTGAGCTAAATTTTACACTGAGGCCCCTTGAATACGCATACCTTAATTTTTTTTATTAAAAATTTAAAACATCAAATAGAAAATTAAAGACAAAAAAAAAACAGTGTTATAAACTAGAATAAAACATTGGAAAGAATTTTAAATATAACTATGAACCAAAACAAAAGCCCAACAAGCAGTGATTAAGATTCAAAAAATAGCATATCGCAGTGTAGCTACGTGAAGCGTTGAATTGTTGATGCTGTTTAATAGTGTTCTGAAAATCTTGGATTGGAGCCTAGAGGCAAGCGCCAAATAGCTAGGGAGAGGAGCCTCACGGATGACAGTGGATGGGCTTTGCAACTTTGCTAGAGGGAGAGGGACGATTTGGAATAGTCAAATAGATAGTTGATCACTAAAAAGAGCGAGTTTCGATGGCGAGAGTCCGATCATGATCATGCGGCCTCGACAATGGTGACAGTTGTCAAAATCGAAGAGAGAAAGATATATTGAGTGGCATAAGAGCCGAATGCAGCCTGCCTCCTACCCCTAAACTCCTCCAGGGCCCCATTGTCAGAAAGGTAAGAAACACACACACATACATATATATATATATATATATATATATATATATATATACGTATAAATAAATAAATACAACTAAAAAGGCCCGTTAACATCTAAAATATGCTATACAAAAAAAAATAAATGGAGGCCCCAAAAAATTGGGTGTCAGTTGGGCCTCAAGCAATGGCCTTAGGTTGCAAAAGCCAAAGGCCTACGATCCTCATGCATGTTAAATCATCATAGCATTGTGGAAAAAAAATCACGAATGTTGCATCCATCAAAACATTCGTGAATCATTATGTTTCTAATATATTGGCAAACATTGTATAAACTCTTGGAGAAAGTTAAATATAAAACATTTGATGTACAAATAATTTTATAATTTTTTAAATTTTTCTAAATAAATGAAAATTGACTCATGGGAACCTATTATAAGTACTCTTAGAGCACTAGTAAACGAGATTTCATATAGTAGTCCGGTTTCTATATTTATGGAAAAAAAATAAAAAAATAATAAAATAATCTCAAATTGAGATGTCTTATATTTAACTTTCTCATGTAAGTTTATATAGTATTTCTCGATATATTGGAAAATCTTATTAACTTACATAATTATTAAATTATATCTAAAAATTTTTATAAACCTTACTGCTACGTTTCCATATCATTTACTTTTATTTCATATTAAATTATAAAAATTTTATTATTAAATAAAATAAGTAGTATAAAATATTTTTTTATGATATATAAAGTGATTTAGGAATCTATTGTGATGTATATTTGTATAGGGAAGCAAAAAGTAATTTAAAGCGTAAATTTGAGGAAACTTACCTGAAAAGCTTATGTTATTGCTCTTATCTTTATGCTTCCCTAGTCCAAGATACCCTGCTATGGCCTCCAATTCAACTCTTAAGCCTTAGGCTTCCTAGTCTAAGATACCCCACGATGACCTTCAAATTCAACTCTTTAAGCCCTTAACAACAACAATAACAATTATCATCATAATTATGCCTCATGTATTTCTATTGCATCTTTGTATAAGTGTCGTATAGTTTGTGGTCTAGGAAAGCTTCCAAGTAGAGATAAAATAAGTCTTGAACACTAAATCGTGTATTAACATGCATTCACTTTATATCGACATATATATGCATAATGCATGACTAAACATTTATTATTCCCCAATTTTATCTTCTATTATTAGTCCTTAGATGGCTTATTAATATAATATAGGTCTTACATACCTCGTCTAGTTTAAAGATAGAACTAGAATGCCTTGACCCCCTAGATGACCTCAACCATTTGTAGGTTCTAGTTCATGCATTAATCTCTAGTGGAATCATGATATAATCTAGCATCACAATTAGTCATACTATGATTTCCCTATTTTCCTCGGTCAAGGTTGGTTTGTGGTCTACTACGGACAAACTATAGATTTCACTATTTTCTCCCACACGCATAGTACGAAAACCTAAATATACCGGTTTTCAGACCCCACAAACTCTTGAAACATACTAATACAACACCTCTATTATACGATGTCACACGTTTCGATGCCCTTATCAACCGTAGATGTTATTGACCCATGAGAGATGAAGAAGGATAGAATCATTTACCTTGAACACATGGGGAACTAGTTAGCTTACTAAAACTTCAAATACAGTTTAAAACTTCAAGCTTCCTCTCTCTCTCTCTCTCTCTCTCTCTCTCTCTCTCTCTCTCTCTCCTTTCCTTCCTGAATGGCTAAGGCTCTTCAAAATGTGAAGAATCAACACCAATACTATAGGAATGCCTCCCTATTTATGAGTTATTATCCCCTCTCCAGTCCAAATATCGTTAAACAATTGTTTTCTTGCCTAACAAGTAGCCATCATACCAAGTTTCCTTGTTCCACTATAACTTTGCTTTTTAAGCCAAGAGAAATACAAAAAGTCTTTAATTAATTAAATCCCAAATTACCTTTAAATATTAACATTATTAAACCCCAAATAACTTAATTGACTAACTTATCCTTTAATATATCATAGGAAATTACTATAATGTCCCTAAGTCGTCAAGCTCTAACTAAGCCCCATTTACGCTTAAAATGATCATATTTTTGGACATAACATCAAAATGACATCCTTAACCCCAATACAAGCTATCTCTTAACCTATTTTAAGTACGAGTCATTACATTCATGTTTATCCTTATTAGGCTTTTTAAGCTTATCGTTTTTTTTAAATCCCATGAAACTAAAGGATTGAAGATACTAGAATAAGGGAGTCAAGAGATGCTTAAAAATAAATGTGTTGACTTTAAAAATCATGTAGTTCGTGTGTGTATGTAAGGCATATTGGGTTATAGACATTTAGTTTCTAAACTTCTAAACCTTAAGTTTGGTCAAATTTAATGTGAAATATGATTGTTTGAACTTTATGATATAATATATAGTTAAATTTATGTTAAATTACTTACTTAATTAGTAACCCATATGATCTTAAAGTTTTGAATTTTAGGGCATTACACTAGTATTGTAGGAGATAGTTGTTCCACCTTCACTAGTAGGTAGGTGGAGCTATTAAATCATAGGCGCACAATGAAGGAAATAAAGGTAGATACCACTTACTCATAGGCAGGATGGCTATTAAATTGCAAATTGTGACTTGAATCAAAGAGCTGGATAAAGCACTTCAAATAAGAATATATGAGGAAATGTTCAAGAGAAAAGGAAAGTTTGATTGTTGCTTAATATTTAACATCCTTGAAGAAACATACAACAAGATTAGGTCCAAGTATCTTGGATGATTTTAACTCAAATCTTTACTCTCATTATTGACATTCAAAACTCATTATATGAAGATGATTAGTTATAGCGAGATATTTAATATGCCTTATGATACAAAAAATATATATTTTATTGATATATTTTCATATAGAATACAATGTATGATTACATATTTATACGAAAAGGAAAATCTATCCATGGAAATGTATAATTAGGATATCAATCATAATCAATCCTAATTGTATCAGTTCCTAACTCCCACAAATTACTAATTATGAAATATTACAATCCCCTTAATGAAATATTGCAATCCCACTAATTACTCTTTATTATTTTATTACAATAACACTCCCCCTCAAGTTGGAGCATAGATGTTAATCAAGCCCAACTTGTTACAAAGATAAGCTATCAACCCCGTTAGAGCTTTGGTGAATATATCACCTAATTGTTCTCCAATCTTCACATATCATGTGGAAATTAATCAATTTGAATTTTCTTATGGCCAAATGACAATCATTTTCAATATCCTTAGTTCTCTCATGAAACACAAGATTTGAGGCAATATGATGTGCAACATGATTATCACACCAAAATTTTCTTTGATCTTGAAGTTTTAAGACTAATTTCATTTAAGAGATGAAAAATCCACATTATCTCACACACAAATCGTACATGGCCCTATATTAGGGCTTGAAGATGGATCATGATAAAACATTTTGTTTCCTACTCTTCCATGAAATCAAATTTTCTTAAAAAAAAAGACACAATAACCTATGATGGATCTTTTATCCATTGACAACTCGCCAATCAAGATATGAAAAACATTTAATCCTATGTGTGTCCATGATTTGTGTACAAGAGACAACGTCCAAGTGCTCCTTTTTTAAGAACACAAAAATTGCTCCAATGCTGCCCAATGATCAACTTGGAGATAATATGAATTAACTAACAACACTAACTAAATTGGCAATATCTGGACGAGTGATAGTAAGATAATTTAACTTTTCAACTAACCTTCGATATCTTTCAAAGTTATCAAATGATGTCCCATCTCTGTGAGATGCATATTTGGAGTCATTAGAGCACACTATAATGCTTCACTTTTTAACTTTCCTTGTCTTAATTAATAAATTAATGACATATTTTCTTTGAGATAGAAAGATATCGTGCCTACTCCTTATAACTTCAACACCTAAGGAATACTTAAATAACCAAGTCCTTAAGTAGCAAAATTGAGTATGAAGAAAGGACTTATGAGATAAAATCTTCAAAGTATCATCGCAGAATAACAATATCATCCACATATACCATTAAAAGGATGAGACCCTTTGGTTGATTGTTTGTATAACACTAAATGGTCATTCTAACCTTAATCATGCCCCATGTTCCAATAACTTTGATTAAATTTGCCAATCCAAACCACAGACTGCTTTCTAACCATATAAAGATTTTCAAAAATGATTTAGCAGGGACCCCGTACCTTGAGTTAGTCGGTTGCCTCCGAGTAGAGTTTTCTAGATTTTGACCTAGTAGTTGGACTCCAAATGAATTCACGTGCAAAAGGAAAGATGCTTAGAATGATGTCCTCTATCTACCACGAGTTTGGAACAAATGGACATGTATGTGAGGTGCACGTGATATGGGTCCAATTCACGTGCAAGTGTAATTGTCTTCCAAATGATGCAAGGAGGCTAGGGGTGAAGTTTGAGAGCATTTGGGAGTTCATACTGAGTTGCACGTGAATTGGGAATTCACGTGCAAATTAAGGTTTTGTACATATTTTTGCATGGTTCCCTTGGTTTTGACATTCTAAGGAACTTTCTCAAAGGACCATGTTGAAATTCGAATATTTTGGTGTGTATGGATGTGGAAAGGTGGTAACTTGTGTGATCAAAACTACGTCGTTTTGATCCTGGGATTCACTTAATCAAAACTACGTCGTTTTGATGTGGATGGTGTCTATATAAGGAGGGCTTGAGTTTGAGTTTAGGGTTTGGTGTTCCTTTCTTTGCTCAGTGTCTTTGGAGGAGAGAGAGAGCTAGAGAGAGAGGGAAGGGGAGTTGGTTGGTTCTTTCTCCAGGAGCATCTTGCGTGGGGAGGACGGCGTTTGGCGCGGAGCAAGGAAGATCTGCTTTAAGGTAGGGGTTATGCTTCTTCCTAAACCTCCCGTCCCAGGGTCTGAGGCGGTCCCAGGCTGTATCCGTTTATATATATATATGTAAATTCATATAGGTGTGATCTCTATATGAATGTTGGCCTTCATGGCATTTTGGTGTGTTCGTGATCTATATGCTATATGTTTGATGAAAAGCCTGTGTGAATATAGTTATGTGTATATGCCTGGCCAAGAGTTTGAAATTATGCCTGTGAGGTCGTGCATGTTATGTGTTTGTGGAAATACTGTGTGGCAGGTTTGTGAGCTTGTGGATATATGCATGCTAAGTGTTGAGGTTATACTTGTGATAAGCATACTTAGTGTTTGATGTTATGCATATGGCCATGTGTCTTTGCGTGTTTGCTTGTACACCCCGGTGTCTGTGGAAGCCCTGGGCTGTTTTGTGGAACCCGGTGGTCATGGGAAGCCCGGCTTGTTTTGTGGAACCTGGTGGCTGTGGAAGCCGGGGCTGTTTTGTGGAAACCGGTGGTCATGGGGAGCGGATGTTCTTGAAACCCGGTGGCGGGAAGCCCGGAGTGTTTATGTACTAGCTCATGCATGGCTGTGTTTCTTTGTTATAGTCTGTAACTATACAGTGGGATAATTGTATCCGACACGGCACTTGTACACAAGGCATGTAGATGTTAGGTGCGTGGGATGGGTTGGGAGACATGATCCCTACGAGCTGTGGTTGCTCACCCCCTCCTACCATGTTGTTTTCTTTTCGGGAACCTACGGGCGTTAAGCGGGACCCCGAGGTGGAAGACCCTAATTTATTTAATTTGTTTATGTTATTTTTATTATGAGAATCGATGTAACCCCGATGGGAAAGGATTTTGTTGTAATAAAGCTGGATTGGATTGCTTTTAATGAATATTACTTTCTTGAATGTTGTGGATGTTTAAAATGTTAAATTCTTGTTTTGTATCTGCCCCTTTGCCCTCCGTGTGGGTAAAGGGGAGTCACGTACGGTTTCCCTCGGGTTGGAAATCCGGGCGTGACAATATGGTATCGAGCATGGTCTAGTTGGCCTAGGGTAGTGGGCGGACTTGGTTATCTTGAGTCCTTTGGAGGAGCCTGGAGGGGACATGCCTCATCAACATGGTCCTCTTTGAGCCTCCAAGGTGTACTTGGGGTAGTCCCGGTCTTGTAGTAGGATTTGCATGCATTGGCATTAGGGCACTAGTTGCATTTCTTGTGAATGTATGCTAAACTCGATTTGTTTGGCAATGTGTCTTGAAGCGTGCAATGTGATTGATGCAATGTATGTGTGTAACATCACGTGATAGTGGAATTGATCGAGGGGGGGTAGAGGTAGTGATGCGATAGATTATAAAATTGTTTTGACGTTGTGCTTCTTACTTCGTGTAGTAAGAATGCCGCCGAGGAGAGTGACACGTGCGTCCGGGCGGTCGTGATGAGTCATCTGCCCATGAGGGTCCAGGTGCGGGACCATCCGTTGGAGGGCATGCGTTGTTCTGCGCAATTTGCAAGAAGGCATCCCTGGAGAGTACGAGAGCTACGGGAGGGACTCCCGGGACGTTCGGGAGGAGGTGCGCCGTGAGATGGCGGCCACGGCGGGTGGTGCCACCACCACCACCGGTCACGAGAGCGCCTCGTGAGCGTGAGAGTTCGCCAGGTGGTGTGCGAGCCCGTGCGAAGGGATGACGTGGTGACACGGTTCCGAAAGGAACAACCTCCGCGATTAAGGGGGAGAAGATCCGTGTGGGCGAAGCGGTGGTTGAGGCGGTTGAGCACGTGTTCTCCTTTCTCCCTCTTGCCCGGAGGAGGATAAGGTGCGGCGGCAATTCGGCGGTACAGAGGGGACGCTTTGGAGTGGTGGACGAGTGTTGCGGGGAGCCGTGCGGTGCAACTCATGTTTTGGGAGGAGTTCTTGCAACTCTTCCAAGATGAGTTCTTCCGGAATCGGTGAGATGGCAAAAGAGGGAAGAATTTGGCGGCTTGAAGCGAGGATCCAAGACGGTGCTTGAATATGAGCGGGAGTTCGGAGATCGAGTAGGTTTGCTCCTGAGACGTGTGTGAGGAGGACCGAAGGCCCTGAAGTTCACCTTGGGTCTCGGAGCCCGCACTGGGGAGAGGGTGGCGATTCGCTTGAGGACCTATCTTTGAGGTCGTGGAGACGGCCCGTATAGCCGAGAGGGCTGGATGATGGGAGGCGAGGCCCATCGGGCGCCGATTGCAGAGTGGGCCTGATCGAGATCGGAGGTCCAAGAGGCTCAAGACGGAGGAGAGGGATAGCGATTCCTTCGCGCAGGGGGACGACATTGGTGAACCCGGGGAGTCTAGCTTTGGCGGTAGGCGACGGGGCGATCCCGAGGGGGTCTCCCCCAGCGGTGTTCCGCTTGTGGGGAGCAAGGCCACTTGAGGAAGGAGTGTCCAAAGAGGACCGGAAATGCCATAGATGTGGACGAGGGCCATCTCGAGCCGGGTTTGCGGGAGTAGCAACAGGAGTTGGAGGCATGACATCCAGGCAAGGAGTGATGCCAATTTGTGCACCACTGGAGACCACCTCGTCGGTGGCAGCCCGACCAGGATTCCGTCGGGCCCGACCTCGGGGAGGCCGGAGCGGCAGCAGACCGAGGCCGGAGGCAACCTTGAAGGGAAGCGTCCGGTGAGTGAGCCGACTAGTGGCACGGGCCAAGGAAGGGTGTTTGCGTCGGAGGCGACATACCAGGAGAGGCGAGCTACCACCCCACCAGTGAGGGTGGAGCAGGACCATCGGTGGTTAGAGGTACCCTCTTGATCTCCGTACCTTAGCTTCGTTCTTTTCGATACGGGTGCATCGTGTTCGTTTGTTCTTGAGCCTTGTGATAGATAGTTTGGGGTTGCACTGTGTGGAGGCCGCGAGGCCCTAGTTGTGGAGTCTCCGGTGGGAGGCATGATAGAGGTACGACGAGTGTGTCGTGACGTGTGTTAACCATAGGAGAGGTGGAGGTGCGTTTTGACTTGCATGTGATGCCTTTGAGAGGCGTTTGACTTCGATCTTGGGTATGGATTGGCTTATGGCTTTCCAGGCCAAGATAGATTGTTATCGGCGCGTGTGTCCTTTGTGACACCCTGCGGGGACCTCTTGCACCTGCAGGGGGGTGGGATTGTGAGGCGAGTCGGGCTGGGCCGGTGTTGGACAGTGGGGTGCCATTACCCACGGGTTGGCGGCCACGACCTTTCGAGGAGGGTAAGGTGGAAAAGAGGATGTGGCCCGTGTTGTGGACCAATTTCGGGATGTTTTTCTGGAGCGGT
Organism: Taxillus chinensis; assembly: GCA_023512835.1. Classification (NCBI taxonomy): domain Eukaryota; kingdom Viridiplantae; phylum Streptophyta; class Magnoliopsida; order Santalales; family Loranthaceae; genus Taxillus; species Taxillus chinensis. Next base: position 45,443,988 of record CM042084.1, on the reverse strand, counting down.
TGAGGAGTTTGCCACCTAAAAGGAGTGTGGAGTTCACCATCGAGTTGGTGCCGGGGACAGGTCCGATTTCCCAAGTAGCGTATCGTATGGGGCCAGCCAGAGTCAGGGAGCTTGAGGGCAAATTGAGGAGTTGGTGGGCCAGGGGTATATCGGACCAAGTACCTCACCTTGGGGTGCTCCGGTGCTCTTTGCTAAGAAGGCTGATGGCACGCTTTCGTCTCTGCATCGACTACGGGAGTTGACCGGTGGCTGTGAAGAACAAAGTACCGTTGCCTCGGATAGATGACCTGTTTGACCAATTGAGTGGGGCCCGGTGGTTTTCCAAGATAGATTTACGGTCGGGGTATCACCAGTTCGGGGTTAGGAGGAGGACATCCCTAAGACGGCTTTTCGGTGCGGGTATGGGCATTATGAGTGGGTAGTGATGCCTTTCGGGCTCACTAATGCGCCGAGTGTTCATGCATTTGATGAACCAAGTCTTTGCCCCATACTTAGACTCGTTCGTGGTGGTGTTTATCGACGACATCTTGGTGTATTCCAAGACCGAGAGGGAGCACGTGGAGCACTTGGAAATGTTACGAAACCTTGAGGGACCAGCTTTGTTTGCTAAGTTTAGCAAGTGTGAGTTTTGGTTGCAGGAGGTTCACTTTCTTGGCCATGTGGTGTCGGTGAGGGAGTTAGGGTGGACCCGGCCAAGATTGAGGCCGTGGCATCGTGGGCAAAGCCAACCAACGTTTTTGAGATCCGTAGTTTTCTTGGCTTGGCGGGGTACTATCGTCGTTTTGTAGAGGGTTCTCCCGTTTGGCCAGGCGCCTATGACGAGCGAGACTCGGAAGGGCGTGAAGTTTGAGTGGACGGACAAGTGCCAGCAAGCGTTTGAGACTCCCAAAACCCGTTTGACCACCGCACCGTGTTGAGGTTGCCTAGGGAGGATATTCCATATGAGGTGTCTGTGATGCGTCCGGGTTGGTTTGGGGTGTGTGCTTATGCGGGGCACAGTGTGGTAGCTTATGGGTCGAGGCTGGAAGCCTCATGGGCAGAATTATCCTACTCATGACCTTGAGTTAGTCTGTGTCATCTTCGCCTGAAGAGTTGGCGGCCTCTTGGGGGAAAAGTTTGTGGTGTTCTCGGATCACAAGAGCCTTCGATACATCTTTACTCCAAGGACTTGAATTTGAGGCAAAGGAGATGGGTGGAGTATTTGCGAGACCTTTGATTTTACTCTTGCCTATACCCCGGGCAAGGGTAATGTTGTGGCGATGCATTGTGCGAGGGAAAGGAAAGCGAGGTGGCCGTGAGAGAGTGGAAGGGCGATGGAAGCGGGTTAGCGACGTTGCGAGGGACTTTGTTGTTCGTGATGGTGAGACAGTCTGCGTCCTTTGGTGGTAGTGCACCGAGTTGTACCAGCGCGTCCCGGGAGGAAATTTGGGTGACATTGAGTGTGAGGTTCTCCGTGCCCGTATTGAGGCCGGGGAGCTATCAGGGACTGGACAGAGGGTCCGGAGCATGAGTTGTCATTTCGGGGCGGTTGGTAGTAGCTTCTTCCCTCGGGGATGAGGTGATGAGGGAGTTTCACCAATCTAGGGTTCTTTGTGCATCCGGGGGGTACGAAGATGTACCATGCGCCCGCGGACATTTTTTGGTGGCTTGGGATGAAACGCGATGTGGCTGCCTTTGTTTGGGGTGCCTCACGTGTCGGCCAGTGAAGGCGAGCATCGGCAGCGGCGGGCATGTGCTGACCCTTGCCCATAGCGGAGTGGAAGTGGGACCATATCGCGATGGACTTTGTGTTTGGTCTTCCACCCACCAGGAGGAAGGACATGATTTGGGTGATTGTGGATCGACTCACAAAGTCGGCCCATTTTTTCTTGTTCGCGAGCGGGACTCCATTGGGACTTTGAGTGTTGTACATGAACGAGATTGTGAGACTGCATGGGGTACCATCATCGGTTGTCTCGACCGGGATTCGAGGTTCACTTCCGTTTCAGGCCGGTTTACGGAGGCTATGGGAACCAAGCTTCACTTAGTCTGACCTTTCACCCCGAGACCGGACGGTCGGGCCGAGCGGACGAATCGGACCATGGAGGACATGTTACGGGCCTGTGTGTTAGATTTCGGGGGTTCGTGGGCAACTCACCTTCCTTTGGTGGAGTTTGCCTACAACAACGACTATCGAGCATCCATTGGGATGGCTCCTTTTGAGGCGTTGTACGGACGGCCGTGTCGATCACCCTGTGTTGGATCGAGTTAGAGAGGCAGCCCTCTTGGGGCCACAGATTGGTTCAAGAGGCTGCGAGAAGGTCAAGTTGATTCGTCGGCGTTTGTTGTCGGCTTCGAGTCGGCGAAATCTTATGCGGATCGGCGCGGCGACCTTTGGAGTTTTCTGTTGGTGATCATGTGTTCCTTCGTGTCTCTCCACGCCCGTGGACATCGACGGTTTGGGCGAGGTTCCAAGCTATCTCCGCGGTTTATTGGCCCTTTGAGATTCCGGATCGTGTAGGGCCCATAGCCTACCGGTTAGCGTTACCACCGCGGTGAGTCGAGTGCACAACGTGTTTCACGTGTCCCGGTTGAGGAGTATCACCTTACCCCACTCACGTGATTGATTGGGGGACGTTGGACATTGAGGATGACATGTCCAGTCATTGAGGCCCTATCCGTATCCTAGATCGCAAGAGAAACTTTTGCGTGGTCGTCTTATTCCTTTGGTTCGCGTCCTTGTAGCGACCGTGGCATTGGGGAGGAGACATGGGAACGGGAGTCCGTCTTTGAGGCGGCATTGACTTGTTCGAGGACGAACAATCTTAAGCGTGGGAGGTGGTTGGCAAGGGATAGTGATGTTTCCTTGTGATGTGTTTTCTTGTATTAGTTGATGTATTTGTATTGTCTTTTAAAGACATGTGTTCTTATTTGTGATGTGCTTTGAAATGTGTATTCGTGCCATGTGAACATGTGTTCGTGCATTATTGTGGTTATGGATTATGGTGGTACTATTATGTCTTTGTTGTCTTGTGTGTGGTGTATGACCCATTTGGGTGTTGTGGCTTGCGGTGGCAAATGGGTAGTTTGTGGGTTTTTCCTCGTATGTCATTTCTTTTCGAGGACGAAAAGTCTTAAGGGGAGAGGATGTAAGGACCCGTACCTTGAGTTAGTGGGTTTGCCTCTTAGTAGAGTTTTTCTAGATTTTGACCTAGTAGTTGGACTCCAATGAATTCACGTGCAAAAAGGAAAGATGCTTAGAATGATGTCCTCTATCTACCACGAAGTTTGGACCAAATGGACATGTATGTGAGGTGCACGTGATATGGGTCCAATTCACGTGCAAGTGTAATTGTCTTCCAAATGATGCAAGGAGCTAGGGTGAAGTTTGAGAGCATTTGGAGTTCATATGGAGTTGCACGTGAATTGGGAATTCACGTGCAAATTGGCGTCTTGACCATATTTTTGCATGGTTCCCTTGGTTTTGACATTCTAAGGAACTTTCTCCAAAGGACCATGTTGAAATTCTGAATATTTTGGTGTGTATGGATGTGGAAAGGTGGTACTGTGTGATCAAAACTACGTCGTTTTGATCCTGGGATTCACTTAATCAAAACTACGTCGTTTTGATGTGGATGGTGTCTATATAAGGAGGGCTTGAGTTTGAGTTTAGGGTTTGGTGTTCCTTTGCTGCATCACGCTTGGGAGAGAGAGAGAGCTAGAGAGAGAGAGGGAAGGGGAGTTCTTTGGTTCTGCTTGGAGCATCTTGCGTGGGGAGGGACGGCGTTGACGCGGGAGCAAGGAAGATCCGCTTTAAGGTAGGGTTCTGTTCTTCCTAAACCCTCTGTCCTAGGGTCCTAGGGGAGACTTGGGTCGTATCTCGTTTATATATATATGTATAAATTCATATAGGTGTGATCTCCTATATGAATGTTGGCTTCAAAGTGGCATTTTGGTGTGGTTCCGTGATCTATATGCTATATGTTTGATGAAAAGCCTGTGTGAATATAGTTATGTGTATATGCCTATGAAGTGTTTGAAATTATGCCTGTGAGGTCTGGGCATGTTATGTGTTTGTGGAAAATGCTAATGGTGGGTTTGTGAGCTTGTGGATATATCATGCTAAGTGTTTGAGGTTATTCCTGTGTGACTAACATACTTAGTGTTTGATGTTATGCCTGTATGGCCATGTGTGCTGCGTGTTTGCTTAGCACCCGGTGGGAAGCCCGGGGGCTGTTTTGTGGAACCCGAGTGGCTGTGGAAGCCCGGAATCGTTTTGTGGAACCCGGTGGTCGTGGGAAGCCCGGGCCTTGTTGTGGAAACCCGTGGTCGTGGAAGCCCCAGACGTTCTTGAAACCCGGAGATGTGGAAGCCGGGAGTGTTTATGTACTAGCTCATGCATGATTGTGTTTCTTGTTATAACTGTAACTATACTGGTGGGATAATTGTATCACGACACGCACTTGTACATAAGGCATGTAGATGTTGGGTGCGTGGGATGGGTTGGGGAGACATGATCCCTCTTGAGCCGTGGTTGCTCACCCCTCCTATGTTGTTTTTTCTTTCGGGAACCTACGGGGCGTTAAGGCGGGACCCCAGGTGGAAGACCCTAATTTATTTAATTTGTTTATGTTATTTTTATTATGAGAATCGATGTAACCCAGTGGGAAAAGGATTTTGTTGTAATAAACTGGATTGGATTGCTTTTAATGAATATTACTTTCTTGAATGTTGTGGATGTTTAAAATGTTAAATTCTTGTTTTGTATCCTACCCCTTTGCCCTCCGTGTGGGTAAAAGGGGAGTCACGTACCGGTTTCCTCGGGTTGGAAATCCGGGGCGTGACAATGACAAACACACCCAGACTCCCCCTGAGCAATAAAACCTGGAGGTTGCTCCATATACACCTCTTCGTGGAGATCACTATGAAGAAAAGCATTTTTAATATCCAGTTGATCCAATGACCAATGGTGAGTAGTGGCCATAGAGATAAACAAGCAAACATAGGTTAATTTGGCAACGAGGAGAAAAGTATCGTAATAGTCCACACCATATGTTTGGGTATATCCTTTAGTAACAAGACGGGCCTTTAACCTGAGCAACAAACCCATTAGGATTAACCTTAATCTGCGAACACCTACTTGAACCGATAGCCTGTTTCCCTAAGGTAAATGAACTAAATCCCAAGTACCATTTGCATCTAAAGCTTGCATTTCTATCGAGCATTGCTTGGTGCCAACCAGGGTGAGAAAGGGCTTCTACAATAGTTTTAGGCACATTGATAGAATCGAGAGAGGCAATAAAACAATGAGAAGAAGACAAACAATTATAAGAAATGAGAGAGGAAATAGTAAAAGTACGGGGTTCGTTTAACTTTGCATAAGGTAATAGGAAGATTATCACTTGGAACGGAATCCGGGGACGAAGAAGTAGGTACGAACATGAATCAAGAGGTCGGTGCCTGAGTGCGGAGTACACTTTAATAATAAGATATTAGTGAGTGGTAAGAGGAACAGGGCCCATTACGGCAACAAAAGATGTGGTGGAATATACGAATAAATTATCGGCATCGTATCTTACCCCTAAGGTGTGGGAGGTGGAGAAGACAAAAAATAAGGTGTAACGTCCATGAAAGTCACATAAATAGAAACGAGATATTTGTTAAGACTAAGACAACAACGATACTCTTTTGAAGACGAGAATATCCAAGGAAAACACACTTCAAGGACCTAGGATCTAATTTAGTGACATATGGGCAAACATCTCAAACAAAGCAAGTCTTACCAAAGATTCTGGGTCAAGTGGAAACATAGACTTGTGAGGAAAGAGAGTTTTGTGAGGGCTCTCACCATGAAGAATAGATGAGGGCATATAATTAATTAAAAACGGCGGTAGAAACTATAATAGCCCAAAAAGGATTTTAGAACATTCATTTGAAATAAAAGGGCACGAGCACTTTCATGAAGATGTACATTCTTTCGTTCGGCCACACCATTTTAAGATGGAGTATTAACATAGGAAGTCTCATGAAGTATTCCATGTTGAGCCATAAAATTTTGAAACAATATTTGGGTATACTCTTTTGTATTATCACCTGGCGGAAACAACGAATGGAAACATTAAATTGAGTTTGATTTATTTCAAAAAGGACAAATAATTTAGAGGTGTGATTGGGTACCTAGAAAAATAAAGGTTACGGTTTACAAAGAATTGGGTTCCGAGTCGGTTACGTGTGGGGAAGGAAAGAAAAACTCTTGCACCTCACAATGCCCACAATTGGTATATAATCTTGATCATGAGTGTTTGCTTATATTATTAAAGAGAAGTTATTTTTATATTTTTATTTGGAAAAGGGAATTTAGGATCAAGGCCTTAAATGAACCAAAAGAGATTTTAAAAGAAATAAAAGGGGACATTCTAATTTTAAAAAAGAATGTGGGATTTAGGCCATGTGATAGTATTACATTTTAAGAAAACAAAGTAATTTTCTTTTTTTAGAAAAGAAAAATAAAAACAATTTGAATTCAAATATGAAAATACTACCCAATTGATATTAGCCCAGAAAACTAAGATATGGGCATCTAAGACTCATTCCTCATGACCGCCTAGGCCTTTGATTTAATTTTTCTAAAGTAAGTTTTTGTGTTTTTACATTTTATTATTTTGAAAATAATAAATAAAAGAGAGATGCAAGATGTTTTTTTGTATTTTCATTTTAAGTTTTAGAGAGATAGTAAAAAGGGAAAAAGGAAGGATTTTTAGGTTTTATGCTTGAAAACAACATAGAAAAGAGTGTTTAAAAGAATCCTTTTAGTAAATAAATCGGAGTAGAGAACCTAAAAACAAATGAAGATGATGTAGATTTGAGCTTCTTTTCCTTGAATAATGTCTTCTAAGTGTTTCTAAAGCACAATGGTTAGAAAAAAAAAACTTTTTCTTGGTTTGGAATGCCTTCTCGAATCTCGGCTCTCCCGTGAAGACAAACAACGATTAGGGGCGCCTTTTCCTTAGAAAGTAGTGAAGTAAGTATTCCCAAGATACTCTCTCTCTCTCTCTCTCTCTCTCTCTCTCTCTCTCTCTCTCTCTCCAAGCCTTCTCCTCCTTGATCATTGATGCCTCCTCTCTGCTTCGTAGGCCGCCTATTATAGGGGTCCAAGTATCACGCCATGAGGATTCGAGACGTTTCTCAATGGCACGATCCGAAATGTATTCGTGCTTCTTGTAGGACAGGACGGGTTGAAGCGTAAACGGTGCGATAGAAGGCTCCGGGCGGTTCATGGAGGAGAATGGATGGAGTCCTTCGGGTTGAACGTGCCACCCGGTTGAATGTGAGGAGCATGCCACTAGTCAAGGACTTGACATTGAAGAAGGGCAAAACCACTCTATGTGCGTTTCAACCCTCGAAGTAAACTACGGGACTGTGTATAGAAGTTAAGTGCCACAATGGGTTGAGAGGTGCGAAATCTGACCCCATGACAAGTGGTATCAAAGCGAGACAGAGCCCCGTATCTTCGAAGACTCGCCGAACACTCTCGTGAGTAGTGTGATCCCGGGTGGGAGCTCGCGAGAGGTGAGTCGACAGTAATGTCTCGCACACCCGCGTCCATAAAGGTAGAGTATCCTAGAGTGTGATATAAAGTTAGGCAAGGGAGTACGAAGAGCACGTCAGAGCAATCTTGGAAACCTCTCCTATCTGTTGGACATTGGATGAGCGGGGAGCATCTTGGTAAAGGTGTTGTAGCTGTGAGCGATGTCCAATCCGATTGACATTGAGCAAGCGGGAGGGCGTCGAGGTGAAGATCCCGTAACCTACGGAAAGTGATGTCAGCCAATCACCAGCGAGACGTTGCGAGAATGGGTGGAGGAAAATGTCATGCCCCAAGGTTCGGTACATTCTTGTGGCACGATCCAGAAATGTATTCGTGTTTCTTATAGGAGAGGGAGCGAGTTGGACGTAGACTTAGTTTCCTTAGTTTTCTAGACCTGGAGCATAGGTAGGCCAAGGGGCAAACAAGGCGTCAAGAGCAGCTCCTTCACTTCAGCACTTACGCCTAACGCCGCGTGCCTACGGAGGCGCAAGCACCAACGTGACGGGTACTAACAAGTGCAAATAGTACCCATACTCTGAAACGCTCCGGTGAAAAGCCTCATTGTGGGGGTGAAGGGCCTAGGTGCCTTATTGGGGCACGAGAACTAGGTCTCGGCCCGGATCTACAAGGGATCGAGCCGACGTCCACCACTACCGAGGCTCAAAGTGTGTCCCTTATGAGGACAAGCCCTGCTTAGAGAGCGTTGGCTCGTGGGTGAGAATCGTCTCGTCGGCATGGGGAGCCCGGGGAGGCGGTATACGCGGCCGAAGCATCGTCGTGGCTTGCGAAAGAAGGGCACCCTACGGCAAAGCTGGGGGCCCCGACTCCCATCACCTCCTACTCATGATCCCCAACCCCATCTCCACCTAAGAGGGAGGCGAGGAGTCGTTCCGAGTGAGGTGTTGATGCGGCGGGACAGGCCCCTGGTCCAGGGTGAGACATGGGCAAGAGCGGGTCGGAGAGCCCACAGGGGCGGGCGGGGGCAATTGAAGAAAGTGGCACAAGTCGGCATCGGGGGCAGGACGGAGATGGGCATGTAATGACCCGTATTAGGATGTGATGAGTTAGTCATAGTTATGCCTTTTGAGTGGCAATTGTCGGGTTTTTGAGATATCTTCTCATACACATGGTGGAACACTAGTATATTGATGAGGAAGCATGAGGCAGAGATGAGCTCAAGGGGAGCATTTAGAGGTTGCATGTGACATTGGCCTTTTGTCAACGTGTAGTGATGTTTTTTGCATGAGGCCTTCCGGACAAAGTTTAAAGCTATTGGCAAAATCCTTAGACCATTTTGGAGGTTGCACGTGACAATGGCCTTTGTCACGATGCATCCATCTTTTTGCACCCGTCTCCTCGTTTTGTTATGCTAATAATCTTTTTCAAATGAACATGTTCGAATTATGGGAGCCTTGTCTATGTGGAGAGGGAAGGGTTAAAACATCATCACTTATCAAAACTACGTTTTGATAAGTGTTGTGTTTTTTTTTTTAACAAAAGGGGATTACGTTTCACTTATCAAAACTATATCATTTTGATAAGTGTTGTGATATTAAAAGGAGATCTCTCTTTTTTAGGGTTCTTCATTTTTGTCGGCCATCGGATAGAGAGAGAGAGAGAACACTGTTCACTAACCAAAAACACCGTTCACTAATCCAGAACACTCACGAACACTGTTCACTCACTCGGGAAACACCGATAACGTGCATTTATGCCGTTATTCTAGGCCATGTTTAGGGTGTTTTAGAGTATGTTTAAGGCTTATTTGCATAGTAATTTATACTATTTACTCTAACCCTTAGAAGAGACCTTTGTTTTGTGTATAGTGAATTGCCTTTTGAGCGATTTTGACATGTTTTGGGGAGATTTTTTCTCACACATTTTGCTAGATCACTTTGTACATCAAGAAGAAGGTAGAAGAAGTGGACTCAAAAAGGAGGCAAATTGCAGGTTGCCCGCGACAATGGTCATTGTCACGGAAGGTATCAAAGTTCATGAGTATCTCTACATGCTAGGAAGTATGGAGCAAATTTGAGCTGATTGGAGTGCTCACCACAATGGCTTTGTCAATGAATTGTCAAGGTAAGGTGTATTTTTCTCTCGAGGCTTGGTTTTGTTGTCTAATCATTTTTACCAAAGACCTGGTTCAAATTCACATAAGTTGAGTTTTATTGAGCTTGAAAGCAAGAAAGCGGTCACTTCAAACAATTTGTTTTTTTGGTAGCAGCAATGTTTTCAACTAGGGCACACCTTATGTAAGCCATCAGTATAAATAGAGAGGAGAGGTGCGGTAGGAATTCTAGAAGAGCAACATCCATTCGTTGGAGATGGATGGATCATTTGGAAGCCACTTGCGGTGGAGAAAATCGATTTTGGGTGGCGGGCTAGGGTTTAGAGAGGGGGTAACCATTGATAATTCTCATCTCTCTCTTCTTATTCTCGGTATTGTAAACATGAATTTGTATGAAACTTGTTATGATGCACATGATTATGGGGTAAACTTTGCTATCGGAAGACAATGTAGCCCCAATGAGTTGGAATCATTTTGGATAATGGATTTTGCTTGTTCAATTGGAAAATATCCTGTTCTTGTTTAATTCACTATTGATTAAAGGTAAGGCTGATTTATGCATGATTGGGTGATCTCGAACTTGTCTGGGTGGAAATTAGTGAGTTAGGTCTGATGATTGCATGATTAACAAATACACAATTGTTAGATTAATTATCTTCCTTTTAATCACTTTTATTCCTAGTAGATCAAATGGAATAAAACTCTTAAACGACTTAGCATGGACCCGGGTGTAAGATAGGTAGGTGAAAATCCAACTTGAATATGGATTAAGGCTTAAACCAGTCGCTCGAACAACAAGTACCATAATCCGGCGTTACAAACCATTAGATGTGAAATTGTGACCCTAGATCCTTAAATCATTAAATCTCGACGATAGTTTACCAACAATTTATTTAATTCGGTTCTACAATTATTATTTAGAATTTAGATTAATCTCACAACACAAATCATTATTCAAACATAAAAGAGAATCTGTTAACATATGTTCATTGCTTAACAACAATTGTTGCCGTCCCTGCGGGTTCGATAACCGAAGTTTAAATATTCATTCTATTACTTCACCAAAGTCCTTATTAAACGTATCACATAAGATTTTAGGTCAAACATTGTTCACTAATCCGAACAATCACCCAGCTCTTGTTTACTCATCCGGAAACACTCATCCAAAACATTGTTCACTAATCCGGAAAACCACCAAATACGTAAATCGTTTTGCTAATTTTCTAATCTAGAATGGCAACAAACAACCCAAACACTCATAAACATTTATTTTGATATACCACCCAAACACGTCTTCAAACAACTCTAAATTTCATAATCAATAGAAATACCTCTCTTAGCCATTTTAAATCCTGGTACAACTAAAATCGGTTTCCCAAATCTCAGGTTCACCCTAAATTCCATGATTCCACCTTGAAATTAAACATGCTAAGCCTACTATGAATCATATAGAGAGTTAATCACTTCGTTAGAATGATTCTTCGTGATCTTAGCCTTGATCCTCCCAATCGCCAAATTTACAAGCTCCTCCTCCAAGCTCTCACCTTCTCTCTCTCTCTCTCTCTCTCTCTCTCTCTCTCTCTCTCTTCCTCAAGCACAAGCTACACCCGGAAGAAATAAAGAATAAGGCGGTTTCTTCATTATTTATATTGGTTGTAATAATTGGTCTCCCAACAATAATTGACCCCTTCAAGCTCTAGACTCCAAATTGAGTCAAGTCATCAAATTTGACAAATAATGAGTACAATACTATTCTGAAATTATCACACTCAAATGACCGCTCAAAAGCAGGTCAACCCAATAACCCCCGGAAGGTCAAAAATCGGGCCACTTGAGGCCCGACCACGAATTGGGCAAATACTATCAATGCTCACATTGATGGCCATATTACCATCCAGATAGTTACATTCCCATAGAATGGCTCTCTCAAAACTACCCAAATATGGTCTTTCCAGAGAGAGAGAGAGGAGAGAACCCTCTTTTGATCACTGGTTGCCGGTTCTGCGTGGAGTGGACGAGCATCTAGTGTGGAGCAAAGAGCAGAAGGATCTTTACGAGGTAAAGATTTGTTCTTTCCCTGAACTTATTCCTGGGTTGGGTCTTGGGGTAGGCAGTTTGTATTGGCAACATTGCCCTGAGTGTTCCAGAAGAGGTTGGTGCCCCATTAGAGTACTAGTCATTTTAGAGAAGTCCATGCATAGTGTCTCTTAAATGTTGTACCTTCCCTTTCGACACGAGCTTTACGTCATGCCCAATCCACCCCATGGTATGCACAACCGGCATTAGCTTTGTACCAATCAGATATGGAGGGCTTAACTTTTTTAGAGGTACTAGACTAACAAGTCCCGCCAACAATCGGGTATGTTTCTGCGGATTGATAGGGAATTGATCAAATGTCGCCTTTTCTACTGTCATAATGGCGCCATTTGCTCAGTGGGATGGATTGTTTGAGTAGGAGTTCCCACCTGAGGCTGATATTGTGGGTTCGGGCTTGTATAATATAGGACATTTGTCAGGGATCCTCCATAGAATCCAAGTGTGGTCGATTGTTGAGGCATTGTGACTGGTGCTATAGTCGGCCTTGGGTTGCCCATACTACTTGAGATTCTCCTTCTTTCTTTCGGTTGGAGGAAGGGGATTTCCAAAGCTTTGGACAAGCTTCCTCTAAGCCCACCTTCCCTTTACGCCACCTTTAATTTGTTCTTCGAGGCAACCGGTCTACGGCTACTTGAAACATTCCCGATTAGTTTTTTTAGTTAACCGCCTTCATGGTCTTTGATGAAGAGGGTGTGAAGTTCTCTTTAAGTGAGTGGAGTCAAGACTCGTATTCGGTAGTTTTGAGAGATAGTCATTCTATGGGAATGTAACTATACGGACGGTGAATGTGGTCGTCGATGTGAGTATTTTAACATACTTGGGCCCGATTTCGAGTCGGGCCGTTTGTCGATTGTTGACTTTTTAGGGTTTATTAGTTGACTTTGCGTTTGGCGGTCATTTGATGTAATAATATCAGTCTAGTATTGTACTGCGTCATTTGGCGTTTGATATGGTTTGACTCATTGAGAGTTCGGACTTGGAGGTGAATTATTGATGAGTCGATAGTTCACTAGGAGTCGATTGATCACAGAATATAAATAGCAAGAAAGAAAAGAAGATTTTACCTTACATTTCACGTTTATACGTTTGAGAGAGAGACAGGAGAGAGAGAGAGAAGAGCTTGAGAGGCTTAGAACCTTGGCGATTGGGCGATTTGGGTTAGAAGCTGAACTCAAGATTCACTTCAAGTAGGTGTTCTTGAACTTCAATCTGATTCTATGTAGTATGCACGAATTTATCATGATTTATGAAATTGAGCATGAACCCTAGAATTGGGAAAACCAATTTTGAGTTAGATCTAATAGTTTAGCATAAGATTTGTGGTTAAGAACTATTTTATATCATTTGGATATGTGTTTATGTGATTTTGGGGTTAATTAATTATTGTGTTTTTCATGAGTTATTAAGTCGACCTGAAATTTAGTTTAGATCTGGTTCTAAATCTAGAATTTGGTGCATTGTTTATTCTTTAGTACAATTAGGCGTTTGGCGCATTTAAAGGTAATATCGTGTCTATTTACGTAGAATCGTGTTTATAAGTGTCTCCCGGGGTTGTTGGGTTGATTCAGGAGCGAAGAACGAAACAACGATGATGACATCACTGGGGAAAAGTCTTGGAGCTAACAATCCGAGTTAAGGTCGTAGTTCCTAGACCCGTGAGTTCGTAGGTCGAGGTTCGTAGTTCATAGGTCATAGTTCGTAGACCCGTAGTTAGTAGGTTGAAGTTCGTGGTTCGTAGGGTCGTAGTCCGAAGGTCGAAGATCGTAGCCTCGCCGAAGGTCTTCAAGGCGCGCTAGGCTCCCACTCTCGCGACTACGAGTCACCGTTCCATGCCCTACGAGGCATAGGTTCGAGCTGCTATCGCAGGCCAGAAGAATCGGGGACACCGGACAACCTTGACGGTCGAGGGCATTTACATCGTAACATACCCATCTACACATTTAAGTATTAAGTTACTATGTAAATAATGAAATACCCCCATTTGGATTCAAAGAAAAATACTAGAAAAATTAATTCCCACTCTTTCAAAATGTGGTAATTGAGATTTAGTATAAAAACTTGAAAAACTCAAAAGTTCGTAATAGTGAATTTTGAAAGTGGGGTTATCCTACGGAAAATCCCCAAAAATCGGATTATCTTAGGTTATGTTATGGGAACTCAAAATGGGACTTTTGATTTCAAGAAAATAGGCTCTATGGGTACTTCCTTCTTAATCGAGGATTGATTTACTTATGAAAGGCGCTTTCTAATTAGGAATGTTGAGGCCAGCATACATACTCATGTTAGTGTGTTGGTGTGAGGTATTGGGGCATGGACTCGTGACTTGTTTGGGTTCTCACCGTGATGCACCGATAGTCTATGTGGTTGATGTGAGGGGCATGCACCGATGGCAGGCTGCGGCGACGTGGCCGGGCAATTGCGGTAGTGGGGTAAGGCCCGAGTGGGGACGGTGAGCTAGGAGTGGGCGAGGCTGAGTCGGGATCCTGGAGGATCGTGGACAGGTTGGCCTATGTAAAGGGTTAGTCCCGAGTATGCTTTAAGTGAGTCAGATAATTGTGCACACTACACGCACGATTACATAGAGGCATATAGTATAGACTTATATGTATTTGCATGATGTGGGATTTTGGGGTCACCTACTAAACATCTCACTTTTACTTATTGTTACCCTTTTCGAGGGTGTGACTCGAGACTGGTAGGACTTTCTTCCGGAGGACATGCCCAGCCCTACTACGATGTATGATACGATCTTGGCTGCATGTTTATTATGTGTTGTATCCGGGGACATGGGTCAGTGAGCCGGGTTGTATTTGCATACCGTTTGTGATGTGATGTACATGTATTCCCCGACTTATTGTATGCATGATGATGTGTGTAGGAAAGTAGGTTATGATGTATGATTGTGTATAGGGTTGCGTATTTGAGACGAGCACCCGCAGTGCTGGTCTCCATTGGTGCTAGTCACCCGACCCCTTGACCCTATTAGGTGCGGGCAAAGGGAAGTCATGTGCAGTTGGGTTCCACAGGTCGGGAGGGGAGGCGTGACATGGAGGTGACATCCATGTTCGCTCCCCTCCGTGCTCAGGCAATAAACTTTAAGGCTTTCATTACTTCTTTCTCCAAATGACCCGTAAGGTGATGATTTAATGCTATTTCGGTGACATGCTTATGTGGAGCTAGGAATGCCATGGCAAACTTATTCCATGTTAGATCGGCTACCTTCAGATTAGATATCTTTATCGCAGTGGACCAGTCGGGGCTCTCTTAGGCAATGCATCAAAAGTTGTCTCATTTTACGCATAGGCCGCCGTCTTGCGGTGGTACATGGTCACATGTTTTTTTCTCGGTTGGCGAGCACCCATGGTAGCTGCGACACGGAAGGGAGTCAGAATTTGAGTGAATGAACAAGTGTCGACCAAGCTTTTGAGGAGTTGAAAACTCGTTTGACTCTGAACTAGTGTTGGAGTCTAGCGGGAGAAGTACCATTCGAGGTATATTGTGATGCATCTCGAGTTGGGGTAGGGTGTGTTACGATGCGGGAACACAAAGTCTTAACATATAGCTCGCGGACAGTGAGGCCCAATGAGCAAAATTACCTAACGCATGACAGGTTAACGGTGTTACCTTACTTTTTTGCCCCAAGAGTCTTGGCAACATTACTTTTGTTGGGGGAGAAATTTGTGGTATGCACGGCAAAATCTACGATATATCTTCACCCAGGAGAGAGACCTGGGAGGCGAGACCAGAGGAGGAGATGGGTGAGAGTACTGCACTGAGTGTTGATTTCCCTCTCACCTACAGGAGGGAATGTGAATTCTTGACCTTGAGTAGAAAAGGAAAGGCTGAGGAGGTTTCCATGAGAGAATGGACAATGATGGAGCGATTAGCGATTGCTAAGTACATCCCGATTTTAGCGGTGGGGAAGCAATCTATGTCCTATCGCTGTGATGCAAAGTTATATCAACGTGTCCGTGATGGACAATTGGGGGCGTGGACTATAAGTGATCAAGACCTGAGATAGAGGCCCAGTGAGCCCATCGGAGGTGAATGAGAAGGAGTTAATGAGCATGAGTTGAGATTTGGGGCATCGATAGTACCGCAACTTCATTACATTAGGGGATGTGAGGAGTTTCATCATTCCCGTTTGGCTATGCATCCGGAGGAACTAAGATGTATCATGTCGTTCGAGCACGATTTACGAGTGGCGGAGATGAGAGGAGGAGTATAGCGGTTGTTTCAGTGCCTTACTTGTCCAACAAGTTAAGGCGAGCACCAAGCATTTGGGAATTGATGAAAGCCTTTCCTGTGGTAGGTGGAGTGGGAGCATATTACCATGGATTTTGACGGACTTCCTACCACTTACGAGAGAAGGATATGATTTGGGTCATTTTAAGATGGAGTATCAACACACAAGAAGTCTCATGAAGTATTCCAATGGAGCAGAAATTTAAAACAATATTTGGGTATACTTTTGCATTATCTTTAATAAGAAGACAAAGGAAATGGAAACATTGGAGTGAGTTTAGGTTTCAACACCAAAAGGACAAAAGATTAAAAAACAATTGATGAGATTTCATTAAATATAACCAAGTGACACAAGAATAATCGTCCATAAGGTAACAAAATATTTAAATCTAGGTTTTTTTTTTTTTTTTTGACATAATAGGACAAAGACCCCAAACATCGGAATGAACTAATTCAAAAGGAACACTAGCACGTTTATTAATTCTTGGGCTAGAACTAAGGCGATGGTGTTTAGCATACGGACATGACTCACAATTTAAAAAGACGTATGACTAAGCATGGATACAGAGAAACGCCCTGCCCACGCACGGGAAGTGACGGACCTTGACTTACAATGCTCCACAAAGGGGGAGAAGTGATACTAGACAAAGCAACCAATGAAGGTAATGGAGTGTTAAAGTGTAAGGGCCCGTAGATTCATGTCTTTTACAATAATCTTCTTCGTCTGTAAGATCTGAAATAAGCAATGATAAGGGAAAAAAGGTGATGCAACGATTAGAGGATGACAGTAAGCTATACGGAAATTAGAGGTAAAAGGGAATTAGGTAAATGTAGGAGCCAGATGATAAAAAAAAAGTGAAGAGAGGGGTTAGTGTAATCTAGCTAGACCACAAACACAAGAAATGGACCCATAAACTAAAGATATGATTAAGTGAAAGTGTGACATTGGAAACTAGAAAATAGACTAGAATTACTTGTCATATGATCGCCAGCACTAGAATCAATGATCTATTTAAAAGATAAGGAAAGAAGGCACGTATTCGAAGTACCTAAATTGGCAATAGCAGTAACAGAAGAAGCAGGCTTTAGGGATTCTTGATACTTGGAACACTTAGCAACTTCATCTGGAGAAATATGAACTGATGGTGCTGAAGGATCAGAAGTAGATGCAAGGTGGGCTGAGGAAGCTTTCTGATTTTTATATTGAAGTTTCCAACATTCATGCTTCATATGGCCTGGTTTGCGACAATAATAACACACAACTCCTCTAGAGTTATGTGGTCGTGCTTCAAATCCTGGTGGTCCTCCTTCTCGATTTGCAGGATGATGGAATGATCATCGAGCTCATAGGCATGTCATTGACTCACTAAAGCATTGTTGGATGGACCTAGTAGAGGACCTTCTGTGTGGAGTACCCAACTAAAAACTTCATGTAAAGAGGAAAGCTCAGAACTAGAGAGGACTTGTGACTTAGCAGTCTCAAAGTCAGAGGGAAGGCTAGCTAAGAAACTCGTAGCAGCCATTTGCTCATGTTGGTGTTGTTGAACCTTTACATCAGGGCTAAAAGGTAACAACACATTGAGCTCTTCATAAGTCTTCGTAAAAGACATGAAATAAGTCGTTAGAGACTGATTTTGTTTATCATCTCGATAGAATGCTTTACAGACCTCATACATGCAGTTAAGATTTCCTTTACCAAAATATAAGAAATCCAAGTAATCCATCTATTCTTTGACAAATTCACAATGATTCACCAAGCTAATTACCTTGCTATCAATAGAGTTTCGGATTTGTAGAAAGAGACGAGCATCTTCTAAGAGCCATATGAGTTTCGAATCATCTTTAGGAGGATTATTAGTTAAATGATCATCTTTATCAATACTTCGGAGATAAAGGTGAACGGTTTTGCTCCAATCCATATAATTGGAACTATTTAATTTATGGTCTGTGATTTTAAACATAATGGGCACCATATCTACCATGGGCTTAGCATCCATAATTCACCAAGGTAGAAGACAAGACATAGGGCATAGCTAAGGTAGGGTCCACCACAAATAAAACAACGAAGTCAACATTAGAATAATGAAAACGCCAAGATTGAGGTCGAAGACACAGCAAAGTCAAAGTTTGTGCTGTTAGGGACGTCATTGAAGTCGGATAGGGTCTTCGTTGACGATGTCAAAAAGATCGAAGACATTGAGCACGAGCATCATTGTCATTTGGCAGAGTCGTCGAGGTCAGCATTGGACAAAGACGTTGCGGTCGGCATCGACTTCGAGTAGGGACGTCATGGTCAAGGTGCAGGAATGTCATCGAAGAACAGAGGCTTGACGATGAAGTCACTGTCGGGTAAAGACAAAGTCATTGAAGTTGGTAGAAATGCAAAGAACGGATGTCATTGATGGCAGAGACATCGAACGCCATCGATGTGGGGCAGAGACGTTGGCAGAGGTGTTGGGCAAAGACATTGGTCGAGACTTCGAACATCGTCAATATTGGGCAGAGATGTCGACGGAATGGTCGTCGTCGATGATGTTAAAGAAGTCGGAGACGTCGCGCAGAACTGGAGTTGTCAAAGTCAGCGTCGTTGAAGTCGGACAAGGTCATCATCGACAATGTCAAAGAGATCAAAGACGTTGAGCATGGGCGCCGTTGTCATTTGGCAGAGCCGTCGAGTTCTGCATCAGACAAAGACATTGCGGTCAATATTAGCTTCAAGTAGGGACGTCATGGTCAAGGCATAGGAACGTCGTCGAAGAACAGAGGCTCAACAACGTGGACGAAGATGTCGATAGAAAAAAATTTTATTTGAACATGGACAATAGAGGCGTTGTTGACAGATGCTCTGATACCATGATACAAAACAAATATCTTTTATTGATATATTTTCTATATAGAATGCAATATATGATTACATATTTATACAAAAGGAAAAACCTATCTACGAAAATGTATAATTAGGATATCAATCATAATCAATCCCAATTATATCATATCCCAAATTCCCACAAATTACTAATTACGAAATATTGCAATCTCATTAATTACTCTATTATTCTATTACAATAACACTTTGAAAATTAAAGAGAAAAAAGAAAAAATGCTTATAGGAAATATAGCTATAGATACAAATCATAGGCTCGTTCATAATGTTGGTCCCTTGGAACCTAGAGAGGGGGGGGTGAATAGGCTCTTATCAAAACTCTTGTCTAACTCTTTGGCACAACACCTATCTGGTTAAGAGATAGAATTAATGCGGAAAATAACCAGATAGTGAAAGTATTTTGTTTTATTATCAAAACGATAAGTACAACAAAATGAAAGCAGATTAAAGCTTAAGAAGCTTTTTGATCTACTAACAACTCTCTAACACTCTGTTTACAATGTACTCACACACTAGCCTCTATGATCTACTTGAGCTCTTGTATATTCACGCGTGTATCTTTTACATGTACAAGGTTTACATTATATATCACGTCCTTGAGAGACAGCCTTGGAGCTTGTTATTCTGGACTATGTGCACATTGACCGTTCCTCAGAATCCTCTCTGTTTTAGTGCTGCAGATGTGGAGCTCAAGGTCTTGGGTTTGCAAAACATAAGTGCGTTTGTGAGTTCCCAAGTTCAGTTTAAGTTGTGTCCACATACCCGGATGATCCACGTGTAAGATGCTTTAGGTTCTCAATGAGTTTGTCTTACATCGGGAAGCAGCGAGATGGTGATTTTGAATACGAAGAGATAAGTTGAAACAGCGTCTTCTTGAATCCGGTGTAAGGTTCCTTACTCCGTGTTAAACTAAGCTCGGATCCTTACTTCGTAATACTGATTGCTTAGTCCGTATCAATTTAGTACTGGAATCCTTATTCCATGTAAGTGCTTCCTTACTGCGTATGAATGAGGAGGTCGGAGTGCTTACTCCGCATCAGCGCTTCCTTACTCCGCATCTAGTTTCCTTAGTAAAAGAAACGGATGGCTTACTCCATATCAGCACATCCTTACTCCACAAGAGTAACAGGTTTGGATTCCTTACTCCGTATCAAATTTCCTTACTCCGTGCGAAATAAAGACTCGGGTCCTTTTTCCGCATAAGTCATTCCTTACTCCGCATGTATAGAATACTCCGGATTTCTTACTCCGTGATTCTTTTTCTTAGTCCGCTTGAGTGGAAGACTTAGCCTTTTTACTCCATGATAATTGTGACTTTCTCCGTGCGACTTATAGACTTAAAGTATTCGGCGCAGATTTTTTAGTCCATAGCTTTAACTCATTAGTTCGCACGTATGATCCTTATTCTATATGAGTGAAGACTTGGTCATGTACCAACTGTTTTATGACGCATACTCTCATTCGGATCAGGATTATGTATCCCGTCCTTAGCTTTCCTCTCACGAGTGTAGGTCCGAATTAAGTTCATATCTTCTGCAATTACTCAACAAGAAAACAACAAAAGTCTCAGATCAAGTTACATAGGGTTCTGTTCGCATCATCCAAATTTTGGGCTTGATCCAACACATAAGGAAAAATATTAAAACTTGAAAACAATCTCAAAAGATTTTCATAATAAGAATAATAATTCAAAAGGACTAAATGAATTTAATAAAAAGTTTGATGATCAATTATCCTGAGAAGTCAGAATAAACTAATAAGAAATATCTAGGTGATAAAATCAAGTGTTATTACCCTTGTGTCTATGGTGCCAAGAAGGCAAAATTTATTCTCCTATTGCACCAATGTGGGACATCCTTCCCACTTTAAGGCTCACCATACTTGTTAACACAATTAGCCTACTATGTAGCTAGCTTTGATATCATATGTAATAGTCTAAGTTAACTTCCATCACAATATCATCTGCTCTGGATAGAGTCCTTGTGATTTTGTCTTGGCAGTTGTGCTCTTCATGGTGTCCCCAAAACATGTATCTGTGCTTCCCACAAGGCACAATTCGTTGCCCTACACCAATGTGAGATCTGACACTAAAAACTAAAACATTTATCGTATATTGAAAAACTAAGAATTCATATTAATAATTTGGTCAACTGTTGTTGAGTATTAAAAGGCCGCATAAAAGTAAAGATGATTTTACTTAGGAAAGTGTGAGCTTTTCATCAAACTTATCATCTTTCAAGCTTATTGCTTATTTTGGGTAAATTATGAACTTCAATTTTCAATACTACAAGTTACTCCTTAATATTCCAAGGCATCGTTTCTACTATTTGATGTTCCCTAGTTAATTGTTGTATTGAAAAAATGAAGGCTTTGCTCCATTTTGAGGTGGAATATTTTACAATAAAGTCATACTTTCCAAAAGGCTCCCCAAGTGTGCCCAGGGCAGGGCCGGCCCTAGGCTTTTGCAGCCTAAGGCAGCCGATTGAGGCCCCCAATTTTGGGGGGGGCCAAAATTTAATTTGGTATTACTTTCTTTGAAGCCCAACTCGTACGTCCAAGGAAAAAAAATGAAATCAGAATAGGGCACGTTGCATGCGCACGCCTCTCCTCCAACTCCAATCTCTCATCCTCGCGTAGTCGTGCGTCACTCCTCTCCAATTCTGATTCGATCGGTGGTGTGGCATCGGCAATGGCCTCTATCCCTCCTTCTCCGGCAGTCTCTAGCTCTCCCCCTCGGCCCCTCTGCTCTAGCTCTCCTCCTTCTCATCCAGCTCTGCTCCATGCTCTTTGTCGGTGACAGAGGCCCCCCTCGGCGCTCAACCATCGTCGTCCGTCTCGACAACATCGCCCCTCCGTCTCCAGTCTCTCCTCCTCCGGATCCGTCGCTCTGGTCCTCACTCTTTCGGATCTCTGCCTAATGCTCACGCCTTCCAAGTTAATAGCTTCTCTAGGCTCTCTAATCTTTTTTTTTTTTGAGATGTGATTTTGTTGAGGTTTGATCTCAACTGTGGTAGTTCTGTCATTGCATCAATTTGGATTTGAGACATATTTAGTGAGTTTTGAGGCAACTGGGTGAGTAGAGGGCCTTATCTCTGGTGCTTTCTATGTGTTTGATGGTTTTCTTAGCTGAGATGTAGCTGTCAAATGTTGTAACATGCATTTGATGATATGTTTCCAGTGGAAAACCTCAGCAGTGGGATTCAAGAACTTTGCTCGTATTTGGGTTGAGCTTCTTATTTGTGTTTGTTTTGAGTCAGCTTTCGTTACGAATTGCTAGAGGACCCCATTCTAAAACTCCTCCTATGGCCACCTAAACTCCAAGCTGGCCCTGGCCTAGGGGCTAGGGATAAATCCTATTAATCATTTGTTCATTGAGCATCAAAATACTTTTTAGGGCTTTTCTAGTCTTATACTTTTGATTTGTGTCTTCACACAATTCTTCTAATATAATGCTTGCAAAATGAATTCTACGTACAAATGCTGAGACTTGAGAACATTTTCTTTAAACGTTTTTAATTACCTTCAAAACTTATTCACCAGATGGTTTAGGCATTTTAGTGAAAAAGAGTATTAAGATAGCTTAAAATAATATTTTACACCCATTTTTAGTAATAGATCAATGTCTTTCATCGATAACAATAATTATTTCCTTTTGACCTTATATGGTAAAAACCTAAATCGGCAGATTCATTGATAATTGTTTCTTTACGATTGAAAGTCATATAAGTATATGAATCTAGTAAAGTTATTGTTTGAAGATTTTTAACGACTCTTCTTAAAGAATGATTGGTAGTTGCTCGGGTTAAAATACTATTACCCTTTCAATTCTTGCCGTCAAAATATACTCCGAGAATCTTATATTAAAAATTCCTTTTATAAATTATATAAAGTCAAAACATTTAATTAGTAATATAATTTACTGATTCGAAGTATTTATAATAAACATGCTCTTAATTACAATAATGATACATGAATTAAAGTATTAATAGTGAAATAATTAGATGTTTCTACAAATTTATTTATATGAAATAATATTAACCTCAAATTGTACTTGAAATTTCTGTCTTGACTACTAATTTTGTTAAAATTCAAATTTCGAGACACCTGCTAGCCAAATTTGACTAGTCGATGACTTAGAATTTAAAATTTTAATAACATTTAAAGTCAATACATAAATTTCAAATATAATTTATAGTCATTACTATTCATGCAGATAAATTTATTGAAACATTTAACTATTTCATTACCAATGCTCTTATACAATTTAGAAAAATTATCAGAATTGATTATGAGATAATTTAATAATTTTTTATACTTTTATATGTCATTTCTTGTAATTTAATAGTAGTAATTACAATTTGAGATAATATTTACTATATATGAATTATATTAATCTTAATAATTTATATTTTGGTTAGCCAAACTTTTTGGATCGTAGTTTGTATTCATTGATCGTATTTTAGTTCCTGATTAAAATGTATACTACACTAGAGCTCTACTTTGTAGTGCTAATGAATTTCTCTTCTATAGTGATGTTAAATTGTTTTTAAAAGTGGGGGCATTTTTAAAAAACCAATGATAAATTTTAAATTAATTAATTGTAATTTTTTATTGTTAAAAAATATTTTTAATCATTTTTAATTTTTAAATTGAATTTAATTTGAACAAAAAATTTTAAAAAAAAAATTATGAAACTTAATTTTAAAGGAACACATTTTCTTTTCAATTATATAAGTTATTTTCAAATTAAAATTTAATACAAATTTCAACAAAATACATAAATTAAAATATATACCACTCTAAAAATCCATGATTTAATAAGCCTTCTTTTTAAAAAAAATCAAAAAGAAAGAAAAGAATTGCCTTTATTAATTTGATTGTTAAGGAAGAATAATAAATAAACAAAAAAAATTGACTTCGTAAACAACATTGTTTATTAATAATGTATTGGTTCATGTAAATTATTTATTAAAATAATATCACTCTGAAAATTTAGATACATCATATTAGAAACATATTCATTTATTTATAATAAAGTCAAGTTTGTTTATTAAAGTGTAACAAACAATAGAAGTGGTAGAAAAAACTATACAAGAACAAAATGCATTAAACCCAAAAAGGACTTGTAGTCTAAGTCTAGAATAGAAGTACCAGCACCGGGAAACTTCAGGTCTTGCATTCGATTCCTAGCTGCATAGTCTTTCCCTAAGTCTTATACATGAACAAGAGGAAGCTAAGGGGCTCCTCCTCTTCTCCATGTTTGGCTTGGTGGGAAATCGTAAGGTCGGTTCCTTGTGCGAGTACTCCTGGGTAATAAAAAATATATATGAAAGTAGCCAAAACAAAAGCCCCAAGTAAATACAAGTTCCCCACCCAATAGCTAATAATGAAACAATAAGTCCAAGTCAAAGAAAACAAGTAAATCACTAGGCAAGCAGGAATCACCAATTGGCACATATACTTTAAGATATGGGAGTACGAGGATTAGCAAAAAAAACTGACAGGGGTAGGAAGAAGGGGCCTTGTTTTTCAACTGTTTACTTTTCATATTTTTTGTTTTTTCAAATTTAAAAGCCACTTATTGAACTATTTATTTCTATATTTGAGAATATATATACCCTAACGACAACACCGCCACCAAATAAACCATAGAAGCTAACAACAAAGCTAATTTGTCCCAATCAAAATATTGCACTTAAGGAGGTCTAAATGTGATCAAGATGAACTAAAGCTTAGAAGTCTTATTGGAATACATAGGTGTATTCGCTGATCTTGTAACTGTCCTATTATAATCATCACCAGACTTGGTGCAATTCCTGCCTAATTAACATGGTACTTACCACAAGGATTCATCTTCTCCATTTCATATTTGTTACCAGTAACAGGAATGGAAGGTTCAGAATCAAGTTATAAGCTAGCCCCGCCAGGTATTTTGCCTTTTGGCCTCGAAAGCTGCACCATCATTGAGCATGTCCTGGGCGTCAGTTTCCATTCCAAGCTTGGAGAGAGCAAGTGCCTGTAAGTAGAATGCTGTTGGCCACTCTGGCATGCACACCTGAGCCTGCATGGCATCCCGCAATGCCAGCTCAGCCTGAGAGTTCATCAAGTACGAAAGAGCTCGCCTAGCGAACACCGTCGCAGAAGGGACAGACATCATTACCACCAGCTGTATGCAAGTTCGAACAGAACAAGAGCATCCGCATGTTTTCATCAGTAACCAACTAGAGCCATGTATAACAGACTAATAATAAGATTGGACACAAAAATCACCTACCTTGGTATAATAATCAATTGCATTCTTGAAATCCTTGTCACGAAATGCAATGTCCCCAAATTTCTTTGTGTTTAACATCTCTTGTACTTGCTGCGTCCACTCTTGAAATGAAAGCTACAGAAAGAAAACAAGACTGAGAAAAAGCACACTATGTAAAAAACTGCTAAAAATATTGTGCGCAGAACATGGAATATTAAGTATGTTGCGGAAAAATAGTGAAACCATAGTGGAATGTTTTGAATATCATAACTATGTTAATACCTGATCTGGAGATCTGGAAAAAAGATGACATGGACTCAACTTGGAAAATAAGTATATCAGACTGTAGTGAGTGAACAACGCAACATAGAAGAACTTCGTTTTTCTACCAGTGAATAAGCAAAAGAAGTGCTCACTTTACCTCGTTTTCTGCACCTTCTTCATCTTTGTAACCTGTCTTGAGCAGGATGTCATGCACAGCAGTAAGATCCATCCTCGCACAAGCCTTTCCAAGGGAAGAAAGCATGGTTGGAAACACTGTTGAGGCTTTAGGTAGGCCCATTAGCACATGAGAGGCAACCTATGGACAGAGATATGAATTATCAAGACAAATATATCAGAAGGAACCTCGAGAGAAGAGAAGCTTCTACTTTTAGGGATAACAAAAAGTCTCACCTCTTTCTGCTTCTGAAGGGGTGCTACAGAAGTAAAAAGAAATTTAATACCAGGCCGATCTCTGGCCTCAGACTGCAGACATTTTGAAGCAAGTTCAACCAGTTTAGTTGCATCATCACTTGCATATGCCCCTTCCAATGATGAATCCATCAACAACAATAAATTTTTCCCCCTTATCAAGTCCAATGCCTGAAGTGAGAACATCAAAGCATGAATGAAATAGCATTCCAGCATTACCAAAAGCAAATGTCTGAAGTATATGATATATTAGCAGCATATTAAACACCAGCAAGTTGTGATCAATGCCATGGACATAATCTTATTCTACTAACAACTGATTTGAACACCTACAACCGAATTCCCACCAAGTTATTTGTGATATAATTTGTCTAAGACTCTGAGGCATAATACTGATAGAATTGATGGCACCAGCCAAGTGAATGTCAATAATAAACAATGGATTAGATTCATTTCCCAATGTGAATATATTTCAGAGTGCATTTTAAAATGCCGATGAGAAAAGTTAAAATTAACAAGGTGTTCCCAAAACATCCACAAAATGCTTTACATAACAAGAAAAGGTTGACCAAAGCTGAATTCATTAGCAATCATAACATATTGGTTCAATTGAGTCCAATGTAGCTAGCTGGTCAGGAATCAGGACATATCTGCCTTCCAAAGTAATGGGAACCAAGAGACATTGAAAACAAAAAAAGGGTGAACATAACTCATAGCAATTGTTAACAGACGGAGGCTGCACCCAAAAAATGTAATATATAAATAAATAAATTAGATTTTTGATACAAGAAGAGGGCAACATACATGGCTTGGAGGGATATGCTTCCCACTTAAAAGGTCCAGAAGAACTGTTCCATAACTGTAAACAACACTCTCAGGAATGACCCTGCCTGTAGAATTTTCACAATGACTCAAACTGGACGAGAATTCTCGTTTCTAAATAATAAAGCTTTGATGCAGAATACAAAGTATAAACTATAAACCACACTACCAATGGAAAACGTATCCCGCAAGATCATCTAAATCACGAGGAAGAAAAAAAATTAGGGGGGTAAATGGCACAGGTTGGGATGGATTATAGGGCTAAACTGCAACCCAAACCCAAATGGTCAGGTGTCAATTCCCAAGAACCCTACCCCATCCACTTAGTTTTGGGTCAATTACAATAGGATGCAGCCAGCTTCAGTTTCGGTTTGTTCTCAGATTGTTTTGGATTGACTATTGGCCTAGCTTTGAAGTTTCTTTTGGGTATGTATTCATTAATAAGTTTAATTCTTCACTGATACTATATCTCACAAATCTATATAGGAAATTCAGTTAACAAGGATATATTTAACATACAATCAATCCATTTACATTAATGCATAATTCATATCCAACATAATTTTATAATCCATTCAAGTCAGGGCAGGTCTTTGACACTATTCAACACCAAGGGTCAGGCCTGTAGATATAAATATTTACTTCAAATATTTACTTCAAACGAGTCTACAAAAGGGGCAGTTTGGGTGGGTAGTCAGGTTATTGGGTTTTTTCCTTGTGCCTTATAAAAAGTTAAGAGGTTGTCAACAAAAATAAGAAAGAAAATATTGTCAATGCGCAATACATAAGACAATAATAATACAACCAATGTAGAAAAGATCGTGAAACAAAAGTTTCCAGTAGGCTTCATATGAGTGAGAATAAATGAGACATTTCATATATAAAAACACACAATTTTTGCTAAAATTATGTTGTAGAATACATTCATACATTAGAACAGCAACGTTTTTCTTTAAATTATTCTAATCTTGTGTTTTTTAATGATATAATATAACCATATAAAATTTTTCAAAATCCAAAATTTTAACAAAAATAGAGCGAAACATTCAATTCCTTTAGGTTTCAATCCCTTTTTCCTTTTTTGTTTGAAAAATTGTTGTCTTAGGGATGGAAATTTTAAGCAGATGTATTTTCAGCCACCCCTGCAACCATCACTGTGGACAAGCCAATAAGATTGTGTATATACATTATATCAACAACTAAGTGGTTAAATTTTGTTCAAAATTTTCAAGTACACAATTATGCCACAAAACAGCCTGATATAGATGCCTTCCTCCATGAACAACACAAAACTTCTTGGCAAAAACACAAATACTTGTTACGATTGCAGAACTACACAGAAACACAAAGCCTTCAAGGCAAGACTCAAAACTCAATGGTGATTAATGGAAGTCAACTCTGCGAAGGCACCAACAAAAGTCAATGTCAGATGTTTGGTAGTCAATAAAAGTCAACAATTGTTG
The DNA here is from genome assembly GCA_023512835.1 of Taxillus chinensis. NCBI lineage: Eukaryota > Viridiplantae > Streptophyta > Magnoliopsida > Santalales > Loranthaceae > Taxillus > Taxillus chinensis. The sequence continues at coordinate 45,415,893 of CM042084.1, read as the reverse complement.
AGAGTTTGGGTTAATAGAACTTCAAGTTAAAAGAGTGTTTGAATTTACAGAGTTGTCTGATTTACTAGTTTGAATTAGTCATAGAAAGACTGCTCGAATTAACAAGTAAAAAAGCTGTCTGGATTAGCCTTGTAAAGGTTGTCCTGATTTGGAAGTAAAAGGACTGTCCAGATTAATATCGAAAGAATGTCCAAATTAGCATTGGGGTACTTGTCCAAATTGACAACACTGTCTGTATGTGGTGAGAGTCCAGATTAGCATTGACATATCCATATTAGCCTTGAAGCAGGAATGACGTCGTCCACTAAAGCATCTGATGCTTATCCGAATCAACTATGTTCCGGCAAAATTTCACCATCCTACTTTACATTGTGTCCATATTAGGATAAACTGTTTGGATCAGAAGATGTCTGTATTTGCAAGGTAAATCGGAACAGCATCAGAATACCATATTTAAAGGATCAATGAATGTATGTTTTGCGACTTATGAATCATATGGTTGACCAGCATTGATCTAAGGGTTTTCAGTATCCTCCAATATGTGGCTTCTCCACCTACCGACTAGGATGAACATGGCACATTTTGATATGATTTCAACCAACCAATGGATAAATTATGTCGGCGAGATGTGACTATTTAAGATTTTCATATTGATATGGCAGCTACCCAAGACTTAGAATTTATTTATATTATAAATAAGATGTTAAGTTATTAGAGCATCTCCAATACTCCTTTAACTAAAAGTTATAGCTAAAGTTAAATATAGTTTGTTACTGTTTTAATTTAGCTAATACTATACTAATAGTGCTTCATGTAACTATGTATTTTTCAAATTTACTCCTCTATTCTAGTTAAATTCCTAATTTTCTTTATTTCTCATGGGATGAACGTAGGGGAATGATGCAACGCAAGGGGAGACGTAGAGGGACAATGCAGTGATGTGGGGGACGCCGCAAGGGGGGGCGACACAGAGGGGGGCAACGCAGGAGAGGGGATGGGGCGACATGGGGAGGGGACAGGAAAACATGAAGAGGTGGAGAGACCAATGACGATAGGGAAAAGGAGAGGGGTTTGGTGATAGGTTGTATCTCAAAAAATATAATTAATTAAATATTAAATTATGTTATTATTGTTTAATATGTTTAAACAATTAATATATAAAATTTATAAAATTTTATAATAATAGTAATAATAAATAAATAAAACGTATATTTATATTTAATAAAATATTTTTTTTATATTTAATTTCTCGTTCATAAATAATTTTTACAAACACGAATAATATTTTTTGAATTGTTTCTGAACACTTATTCATAAATGTTCGCAAACATGTTCACAAATATAACAATGGTATTCGAAAACTGTTTGCGAACGACACTATTCCTTAATGAACGAATATAAAGAATCTTTTACTGAGCTGAATGCGAGTTTGTTCATGAACGTTTGGTTCATTTACAGTCCTATTTTAGGTTAATAAAAAAATTGAACAGTGAATGATGATATACTATTTTAGTTAAAAGCTATAAATTTAGTTTAAATTATTACTATATTAAACTTTAGCTAATGATATAGTTGTAATATTGGAGTATATTTTTATTAAATTCTAGCAAAATTTAATTATAGCTTTTACTATAACTAAGTCTATTAGAGATACTCTTAAGGTTTGAGACGAGGAGAGGTAATCTGTTGATAGTACAATTAAGAGAAAAATAGTTTTCTTCTTTTCCAGTCATTTTCTTATGTGTTTTTCTATTCCATTGTAAACATATCAGAACGAATTGTTGTAAGGATTTAAAATTTGTGTTAATACATTAACAATTTAGCACAAATACTTTGCTTGTCTTTCACATTACTTTTATGTATTGTCGTAAGAAAATTCGGAAAAAGTTATAAAGTATTATTTTATCTACAAGAACTTTTATTGGTTGGTCTATTCACCATCCTTTCTAAACTAGCTTGGGACCTAACAAGTGGTATCGATTCTACTTGCAAGTAGCACTAGTCCAGTTTTCTGCTTAAACAAGTAAAGATTCATTGGCAAATAATAGCATCAACACATTCAGCAACAATCTTAATTAAAGTTGCAAATGAGCCGACACACTCGATAGCTCATTTGACTACGCTCGATCCGAACTCGAGCTCAACACTATACAAGTTTGCTCGTTACTATAGAAGTTCAGCTCGATTATTGTAAAAACTCAAATCAGTTCTTGTACAAACTCAGCTCGACTCGATTCGGTTGACTGCATAAGCTATGGTATTAATTATAGATTTAATATGTATACAATTAATTAATAATTATATTATATTACAGTATATAATATTAGTTGTGATATTATATGCAAAGTGATTATATATTATTACATATATGATATATTAGTGTATGATATATATAAAATAACTATATTTATGAACTATAGTCAACATATGTTACTTTCTTGTTTATCTTTCAGTAATATATTAATAATTATACTATATAAATGATAAACTTAAAAAGTAAAAAATATAAATTATGTTGAAAATAGCCGACCCTTGTGTAATTAGTTAGAGGATCATTTGTTGTCCTAGAATAATGTTTTGACAGTTTCTTTTTCTTTTCCTTATTAGGATTGTTAGTTTCCTATTTTGGTGAGATTCCTTATTTACAGGAATGAATGCACCTCTTTCTATGGACTGGTATGCCAGCCCATATGTCAATATTAGGTTGTATATTGTACGTGAAGATATAGAAGAAAATTCTCAAATCATTCTACATGGTATCAAAGCAGGTTGTGTTTCCACTCACGATGTTCATTCCGTGAAGAGTTTGTTCCCAATGTTCCACCTTACCCACAATTTCCGTCCGTGTGTATTATCCGCGTTGCCACGTGAGGGGGGTGTGTTAAAGTCCCACATTGGAGAAAGTTTCCAACCAAGTATGCTTGATATAGATCCAAGAGTAGCCTCTCCTACAGCCAATTGATTTTAGGACGTTGACCCTTGGATTCTAATATGGTATCAGAACCAAAAATTCTCTGAACCCTAGCCCTTCTCAACTCCTTCCCTTGCTGTGACAAAATACGGTATGGCCTCAAAATCATCTTCCTCGGAAATCACTTCCAGATCTGAGTCTGATTTCCCAGCCCCTATCATCTCTGATTCCTCCTCTAATCCCGTCACCAGCCATAAACTTCAGGGCCATAATTTTCTATAATGGTCCCAATCCGTCTTCATGTTCATCTACGACAAAGGAAAGGATGGACATCTCACTGGTGAAATCGCTGCCCCAGAACCTGCAGATCCGAAGTACCGAGCTTGGAGAACTGACGATCATCTGGTTATGTCATGGCTCATAAACTCCATGACCAAGGAGGTTGGAGAAAACTTTCTGCACTTCCGAACAGCCAAGGAAATCTGGGAGGCAGCCCATAACACATACTCCAGCACCGAGAACTCCTCTGAGTTATTTGAAATTGAAACCAGATTGTATGATCTGCGACAAGAAGATTTAAGCGTCACTCAATATTTCAACATGCTCACACGCTGTTGGCTGCAGTTGGATATGTACGAGACTTACTCCTGGAGATGCTCTAATGACGCTGCCTTGTATAGGAAGATCATAGAACAGAAGAGAACCATTCGATTTCTTCTCAGCATTAACAAAGAGTTGGACAAAGTCAGGGGCAGAATCATGGGGATGAAACCCCTTCCATCCATTAGAGAGGCCTTCTCAGAAGTTCGTAGGGAGGAGAGTAGGAAGAAACTAATTATGACCGAAAAGAACACCACTCCGAATGTTGAAGGATCTGCCCTGTACACTCATTCCTCCTCTCAAAATAATAAGCCTCAGAAAGGACGACCATGGTGCGATCACATACTAGACCTGACATTGCCTATTCAGTCAGTATAGTAAGCCAACACATAAACGATCTCAATGAGGACAATCTGGAAGCAGTTCACAAAATCTTGAGATATTTGAAGATGACCCCCGGACTTGGTTTGTTCTTCAAAAAATCTGAAACTCGTGAGGTAGAGATATACACGGATGCTAACTGGGCAGGAGAACTAACTGATCGAAGATCAACCACTGGGTATTGTTCATATGTCTGGGGAAATCTGGTCACGTGGAGAAGTAAAAAGCAAGCAGTGGTCTCTCGAAGCAGTACAGAATCAGAATATCGTGCTCTTGCTCTCGAAATATGTGAAGGAATGTGGCTTCGAAGACTATTAAGGGAACATAAGGTTGAAACACGAGATACAATCAAGATGTTGAGTGATAGTTAGGCAACAATCAGCATAGCAAAAAATCCTGTGCATCATGACAGAACCAAACACATCGAGATTGATCGACACTTCATCTCAGAGAAGGTCAACAACGAGATTGTGCAACTAAGCTATGTTCCAACAAAACTTCAGATTGCTGACATTCTCACCAAAGCACTTCCAAGGGTCAGCTTTGATGAATTGAATTCCAAGCTTGGTTTGTATAATATATACAATCCAGCTTGAGGGGAAGTGTTGGAAATAGCCGACCCTTGTGTAATTAATTAGAGGATCATTTGCTGTCCTAAAATAATGTTTTGACAGTTTTCTTTTTCTTTTCCTTATTAGGATTGTTAGTTTCCTATTTTGGTGAGATTCCTTATTTACAGGAATGAATGCACCTCTTTCTGTGGACTAGTATGCCAGCCCATATGTCTATATTAGGTTGTATATTGTACGTGAAGATATAGAAGAAAATTCTCAAATCATTCTACAAATTATCTTTAAGTTTATTGTCAATATAAATTTATTTAAACTATAAAAAAAGGTTAGGTTTCTAAATTAAACAAGCAACTGGTGAGCTCGGCTTAGTTACTGTATAATCTTAGCTCGACTCGGCTGAGTTACTATATGTTATTGTAATAGAATAATTAGTGAAATTAGAGATATGATATAATTATGATTAATATCCTAATTATACATTATCATAGATAGTTTTCTCCTTTTGTGTAAATATATAACCATACATTGTATTATTGTATGGAAAACATATCAACAAAGATATCTGTTTATTTGTTTGTATCATGGTATCAGAGCATATGTTGACGTCATCCGTGTTAAAATAACATCATTTCTTTCGTCGTTTTTACCCTTGTCATGCTTTTGTCTTTTGACGCTATCCTTGCCCGACACCGACCACGATGTCCCTGCCCGACACTAACACAACGTCTCTGTCCGATGCTAATCTCAACGACTCTGCAAGATGACGACTTCAACAATGCTGACTTCGACAACTCTAGCCTCGATGCCTCTGCGCAATGTCTCCGACTTCTTTGACATCGTCAACGATGACCACAATCTGTCAACACCACTACCAACTTTGACAACTTCATCTATACCCAACATCGACGACGTTCGACATCTTTGCCATCAACGACATCCTTCAACGTCCCTCACTACACACTCTATTCGTTGACGTCTCCCTCTGAGAATTCTGTCTGATGTCGTCTCTATCATCACATCTTTATTCGTTGATGTTTCTGCCAGTCTCGTGTTACTGTTTGGAATTATGAATGTGAAGCCTGTATTGGATATGGTGCTCATAATGTCTAAAATCACGGACCATAAATTAAATGGCACCAATTATATGTATTAGAGCAAAACCGTTCGCCTTTATCTCAAAAGTATCGATAAAGATGATCATTTGACTACTGATCCTCCTACACATGAATTGAAACTCACATGGCTCCAAGAAAATGCTCGCCTCTTTCTACAAATTCACAACTCTATTGATAGCGAGGTAATTAGCTTAGTTAATCGTTGTGAGTTTGTCAAAGAATTGATAGATTACTTAGATTTCCTATATTCTGGTAAAGGGTATCGATGTTATTGTCCTAGTCTTAAAAAATATCTTGTTTCTATTGATATTACTTTCATGGAATATACACTCTATGTTGTGTTTTTCCACCTCTCACACATCAGATGGAGGATAATGATGATGATGATTTATTGGTGTATTCTACCACACTTTCTATGACTGTGACGAGCCCCATTCCTCCTGCCACTCACAAATATCTTGTTACTAAAGTGTACTCCAAGTGCCGACCTCTTGATTCATGTTATGTACCTACTTCTTCATCCTCAAATCTCGTTCCAAGTGATGATCTTCCTATTCCCTTACGCAAAGGTAAACGAAGCTGCACTTTTCCTATTTCCTCTTTAGTTTCTTATAATTGTTTGTCCTCTTCTTCTCGTTCTTTTGTTGCTTCTATCGATTCTACCAGTGTGCCTAAAACTGTTCGTGAAGCCTTTTCTCACCCTAATTGGCGCCAAGCAATGCTCGACGAAATGCAAACTTTAGATGAAAATGATACTTGGGACTTAGTTCATTTACCTTCAAGGAAATGGACTATCGGTGTGTTCGCAGTTAAGGTTAATCCTGATAAGTTTGTTGCTCGGTTAAAGGCCCGTCTTGTTGCTTAAGGCTATGCCCAAACATATGGCTTGGACTATTCTGATACTTTTTCTCTTGTTGCCAAATTGACCTATGTTTGCTTGTTTATCTCTATGGCCACTACTCACCATTGGTCATTGCATCAACTGAATATTAAAAATGCTTTTCTTCATGGTGATCTCTACGAAGAGGAGTATATGGAGCAACCTCCAGGTATTGTTGCTCAAGAGGAGTCTGGCGTATTTGTCGTCTTTGAAAATCTTTATATGGTTTGAAACCAAGGTTCAAAAATACGTGAGGCGGGAACGGTACGGCCGAAGGCCGTACGGATATACGGGCGCCTCGAGACGGTCGAGGCGGGCGCCTCAACCTTACACAATAATTTTATGCTGGAAATATTATCATAGTAAAATAACTTAAATTTCTCCACAACTTTAATAGAAATATATTACAATCATAATAGTCTTACACTTTATAAAATCAAACTAAAAATATAAATCAAGTCTCACTCAAAAACAAAATTAAGTCTTTGTAATCAATTTCAAATATTCAATAAAACAAAACAACTGAAGGTCTCAAATAGACACTCTAATCTTAATTGAATAGTGTGTCATCCGTATCTAATGGTCAATGTTCAATGTTGTGCACCTGCAATAATCTCTTCTTTAGCTAGTTGATTTAATTTTTTTGACTTCTCCGAATCATCAAAAAAATTTTTTCATTTCATCTCTAACTTCGGTTGAACTTTTGGACATGGGGCAACATTACCCCTTTTACCTGCAAGATGTTCCTTCAATCTAAATACACCCCCTCTTATTTCCTTTTCACAAAATTTGCATCAAATATACTTATATCCTTTTTTTTTTATCTTTCTCAATTTCAATCCCATACTTCCAAGCTGGATCTTTTCTTTGATTGCTTGCCATTACACCACAAATGGAAGTATGCTCAATGATCAACAACAATAAACAACACCGCAATTTGAATAATTAAACATACAAACTAATATTAATGTTATTAATATATAACATAATGTTAATTAAATAAAAACAATTAGAAAAATATATATTAAGTATAATATATACTCACGACCACAACATTTCGGGCGAGAGGGAATCGGGCGAGAGAGAAGTGACAGAATCGGGCGAGAGGGACTGCGTCGAGGCTCGGAGAGGCTAGGGCGAGGCTCGAGGCTCGCGAGACTGCGTGGACGGGAGGCAAGGCTCGGCGAGGCTTGGCGAGGCCGTGTCGAGCTCGGCGAGACCGTGTCGACGCGAGTAGAGGCTAGGCGAAGCTCGGCGAGGCCGCATCGACGCGAGGCGAGGCTCGGCGAGGCCGCGTCGAGGCACGGCGCGGCGAGGGACAGATCGTCGATGACGATTGCGCCGATCGTCGGTCGAGGCGGCCGCGTCGGGTGCCGAGGTAGGGTTGCGTCGCGAGTGAATGAAACGGTACGTTTTTTATACGTCGTTTTTTTTTTTTATAAAGTCGCCCGCCTCACCCCGTCCGTGTGTGAGGCGGGCGTGTGTGAGGCGGCGCCTCACCCGCAACGGCCGGCGAGTGTTCGCCGGCTCGAGCGGCCGCCTCCGTACGTTCACCGCTTGGGCGCCGAGGCGCCGTCTGAGGCGGCGCCTCTATACGTATTTTCGAACCGTGTTTGAAACAAAATCGTCATGCTTGGTTTGGCAAATTTAATCAGGCTATTGAAACATAGGGCATGATTAAGAGCCAGAATGACCATTCAGTATTATACAAACAATCAATCGGTGATCTCATCCTTTTAGTGGTATATGTGGATGATATTATTGTTACTGATAGTGATACTTTGAATATTTTATCTCTTAAGTCCTTTCTTCATACTCAATTTCACATGAAGGACTTGGGGTTACTCAAGTATTTCTTAAGTGTTAAAGTTATAAGGAGTAAACGTGATATCTTTCTATCTCAGAAAATATGTCATTAATTTATTAACTGAGACAGGAAAATTGAGAGCGAAGCCTTATAGTACTCCAATGACTCCAAATATGTATCTCATAAGAGATTGAACACCATTTGACAACCCTGAGAAATATCGAAGGTTGGTTAGGAAGTTAAATTATCTTACCGTCACTCGTTTAGATATTGCCTATTTTATTAGTAATGTTAGTCAATTCATATCATCCCCAATAGTTGCTCATTGGGCAGCATTGGAGCAAATTCTGTATTACTTAAAAGGAGCATCTGGACGTAGTCTCTTGTACACAAATCATGAACACACAGATTAAATGTTTTCCAGATGCAGATTGAGAAAGTTGTCCAGTGGATAGAAAATCCATCACAGGTTATTGTGTCTTTGTTGGAGGAAATTTGATCTCGTTGAAGAGTAAGAAACAAAATGTTTTGTCACGGTCAAGTGCTGAGTCAGAATATAGGGTCATGGCGCAGTCTACGTGTAAGATAATATAGATCTTTCATCTCTTACATGAAATTGGTCTTAAAACTTCAATACCAACAAAATTGTGGTGTGATAATTATGTAGCACTTCATATTTCCTCGAATCCTGTGTTTCATTAGAGAACTAAGCATATTAAAAATAATTGTCATTTCATCCGCGAGAAAATTCAACTTGAATTAATTTTCACAGGATATGTGAAGACTAAAGAACAATTAGGCGATATATTCACCAAAGCTCCAAACGGGGTTCGAGTACTTATCTTTGTAACAAGTTGGGCTTGATTAACATCTATGCTCCAACTTGAAAGATAGTGCTATTTTAATAGAGTAATTAGTAGATTGTAATAGAGTAATTAGTGAAAATTAGAAATATGATGTAATTAGGATTAATTATGATTGATATTCTAATTATACATTACTATAAATAATTTTTTCCTTCTGTACAAATATATAATCATACATGGTAGGGGGGTAAGTTTAATGCAAGAATTAAGTTTATTCAGGAAGACCCCTCCTTAAACTTAATTCTCTTCAATCTTTCATGCAGAGTAGATTGAGTCTCTAATTTTATTTCAATCAGAACAGCAAGCCTGCTACCATATAGGAGAAGTGTTGGCTTTGAGTTTCTTAGTAGAAAATTTGCAGAATATTGAACATTTGGATTTTCTCAGTTGACAACTTGCAGAATGGTGATGATTTTGAAATGTTGTGACATTGAGTAACTCAGAGAAAAATATGTAGGAACTTCGCAGATTACAGAAAGTTTAGGATTTTCAAGAGATCTAAAGACTGCAGAAAGCTTTTGAAGAATCTGAAGTTTGAAGATAACCCAGAAAAGACAAAATGACAGTAGAAAAAAAATCAACAAATTAGCTAGCAATTACATGTTCATCTATTCAAGGTAAGAGCCCCAGAGAATAAGGACATTAATCACCTATAAAAGAGTCAGAGCTAGAGACAAATCCGTCATAGTCATCATAACAGAAGCAGGTCGATAGAGAGTTTTAAAGATACAGGAGTATCATTCAGGAGGAGGTTGCTATATAGGAAAGGATTGCTGATGTAAATAAATATTGCAAGCTTGAATCAAATAGGGAGAGATTATTAGATCAAAGATTTGATTAAACTAGCATAAACATTGAAGTGTTAAATCTGATCAAACCGTGTGTTAACTAAAGAGACTAGACTAGCATATTTGAATAATTTCATATAGTGATCTCACTAAGGTGAGCTTGTAGAGAAAGTTTGAACTTACATGTTTCTTAGTCTGCTTACGAGAAGACTTCAAAGGACCAAATTTATGGTACGAATTGATATCTCAGAAGTCTCAGCTTTGGTTTGAGGAAGATGAGAACGACTTTACATTTTAGGAGTCAAGGCCCACCTCAAAAGTCAATAAAAGTCAACTCTATGAAGACACCGACAAAATGTCAATGGAAGTTAACACTAGATGGTTGGTGGTCAATGAAAGTCAACAATTGTTGAGTGTCTGGGTTCACAAAACTTCAAGTTAAAGGGTATCCACATTTGTAGAGTTGTTCATATTTACTTGTCTAGATTAGCTATAAAAACTGTTTGAATTTACAAATAAAAAAAACTAAATGGAATAGCAATGTAAAAGTTGTCTGGATATGCAAGTAAAAAAACTGTCCAAATTGGCATTAAAATGGTTGTCAATATTAGCATCAAGAGGATGTCCAGATAAGCGTTGTAGTACTTATCCAGATTGATAATACTGTTTGTATATTGTGAGAGTCCGGATTAGCATTAACATGTCCGTATTTTGGCGTATTAGCTTTTTATTGGTGTAAAATAGAAAAAAAGGAAAAAAGCATCTAGTGCTTATCTGGATCAACTATGTTCTCAAGGCCAGATTAGCAAAGAAGTAGCATTGAGTTATATTGTGTTCATATTAGGATGAGATGTTCGGATAAAGAGATGGATCAGAGGTCGTTTGTATTTAAAGACGTCTAAATTACGGATTGATGTCTGGATTCTGAAGTAAATCTACAACATCAAATAAACATATGAAAAGAATAAACACAAGTCAGTTTTGCAGCTTATGAATCTAATACTTGACTAGCATTGACCCGAGGGATTTTAGCACCTAACCTCTCCACATGCAAACAAGGATGAACAATGATACCATGATGTGGTGCATTGTAATATAATTTTAGGCAACCAATTAATGAACTAGCATTGACCTGAGGGATTAATGAATCTGATACTTGACTAGCATTGACCCGAGGGATTTTAGCACCTAACCTCTCCACATGCCGACAAGAATGAACAATGATACCATGATGTGGTGCATTGTAATACAATTTTAGGCAACCAATTAATGAACTTACAGTAAGTTATAGTTTTCGATTCGACTAAAGATTATTCTTACCTTATGAGAAACTAAATCAAGTCAAGGTCATGTATAAAGATTTTCATATTAAGATGGCGACTGCCCAAGACTTGTATATATATATATATATATAAGTTAGAATAAGTATCAAATAATTATATTTGATTTGATTGATTATATAATTATATTAGAATATTTGATTGATGTGATTAGCGTTATTGTTATTCTTAGATTTTATACCTAAATTAGGCTACGGGTGAGTAATCTTCAATATTATCATCAAGTAAAATCATTCTTTTCTGTGTTTTACTTTTCTACTTGGGGTCAGAGTAAAAAAAAAAAAAATTGCCCTAGCCTAATCGAATTAGAAGCTGCTGCCGTCACCAATTCAAGAGCCTTATGTCACGTCTCGAACAGTGAGGTGCTGGCGGGCGTCTCCCAAGTGGCACAGGTGTGCACTACTTGCGGAGGGGCAGAGCGGAAAGCGTAGCTAGTGCGAACGGGATAGGCTCCACGACAGTTCGTGCGGAGAGAAATGGAGCCCCTTCGGAGTTCAGACGTACCGACTCGGTTAATTGCAGAGAGTACGCAGTTAGTCTCGGACTTGACGTTGAAGAGGAAACTTGGCCATCCCTACACAAACTGGTCGGGAACTGGAGCCATTCTCCTGATGAGCTCAAGGCAGGGCGAAACTAATCTACGTGTGCCCCGATTGGTATGGCTTACTCGGAACATCCATCGAGGTGACCAAGTGACGCATGGGTGAAAACCCTAACCCCGTGACAAAGTGGTATCAGAGCGGTTGCGGCCCATATCCAAATGCTCGCCGAAGTACTGTCGCGAGAGATATGCGTGATCCTTGATCCCAAATTGGGAGGGAGCCCTTAACAGATGGGGGTTGACCAGATGAGGTCTTGCACGCATCGCGCCCACCAACGTTGTTGGCCGCCGAGCCATGGTGGAGTTCCCGAGGATGGGACGGAGTAGCACTGCGGTCGAGAGGAGTGCGTCGCCAAACGATTTTGGTTCCTCTGAACTCGCTAACGTAACGAGGACGTTGCGAAATCAAGTGGGGGAGGATGTCACGCCCCGAACAGCGAGGTGCTGGCGAGCGTCTCCCAAGTGGCACAGGAGTACGCTACTTGCAGAGGGGCAGAGCGAAAAGCATAGCTGGTGCGGACGGGATAGGCTCCACGACAGTTCGTGCGGAGAGAGATGGAGCCCCTTCGGAGTTCAGACATACCGACCCGATTAAATGCAGGGAGTACGCCGCTAGTCTCAAACTTGACACTGAAAAGAGAACTTAGTCATCCCTACACAAATTGGTCGGGAACTGGAGCCGTTCTCCTGATGAGCCCAAGACAGGGCAAAACCAGTCTACGTGTGCCCCGATCGGTATGGCTTACTCGGAGCATCCACCAGGGTGACCGAGTGCCGCACGGGTAAAAATCCTAACCCCGCACTTAGCTCTTCCTTGCGTGGATGCTACTTTCTTCTCTAGCCAACCACTACCTAACGCGCCGCCACCGCCTGTCGTGTTGCCTCCCTTCGCTGCCTATTGCGCCGTTGTCGCTGCCTATTGCACCATCGTTACTGCTCAAGCAAAGAGTCTTCGTTGCCATCTGTCGAGTCAAGCTCTATCGGGTCAAGCTCTATCACCGTTGTCCGTCATCGAAGCCATTGTCCGTCGCCGCCTTTGATGTTATCGTCTGTTGCCGCCTTTGGCGCCATCATCAGTCGTTGTTGGCACCATCCTACATCACCGATTGACGCGCCATCAGAAGAGGCAACGATCAAGTGCACGTCTCATTACTAGTGCCGTCTTTGTCAGCCAGTGCCACCATTGTCACCGTCATGACGTCGTTGGACTTCACCGTCTCCGCCGCCTATTGTCACCGAACGCTCCTACTACAGCATGTTGCCTCCTGTTGTCGCCTGTTGTCGCCAGACCCAACGCTATTGGTGTTATTTGGCTTCTGTGGTCAGCAAGCGTGTGTTTTGGCTTCTGGTGTTCACAGTGACATGTGTCCACATCTTGGTTTGAAGCTTTTTTGGTGTATGTGGCTTCTTTGGGTTGGCATTCACCTGTGTGGCGAAATTAATAGATCCAACGGATGTATCATCTACTTCTCATGTGACTCGCGTGTTCTAGGAGGATGCCTCTCAATTGGCTTTACTTTCCTCTACTAACAATCCTTGGGTTATTGATTCTGGAGCTACTAATCATATGACTAGTAAGTTCTCTCTGATTACTTTTCTTGAATCCTCGTCGGTTAAATCTATTTAAGTTGCTAATGGAACTCCCATGCCAATTATCAGGTAAAAATGCCTCCCTTTCACCTACACTTTTTTTGTCATTTGTTTTACCTTCTCCTAATCTCTCTAATAACCTTCTTTCCATTAGCCAAATTACCCAACGTCTTAATTATTCTATAATCTTTTATTCTACTCACTATGTGTTGCAAGACAATCTCACAAAAAAGACGATTGTCATTGTTAGAGAAAGAGGAAGTTTGTATTATAGGGTGGAATCGAGAACATTAACCCCTGCGCCTAGTCAGGGATTCCAAGTAAGGCATGAGACACTTGATTATAAAAAAAAATACTTTTATGATATTATCGTTTAAGGCTTTCTTTTTTTGTCAATTTAGAATGATTATTTTCTTCCTTACTTAAAAATATCTCTACCTCTAGTTTAAAATGTGAACAATGTATTTCTGCTAAAAATCATCATGTTCCATTTAAAATCAATGTCAATAAAAGTCCTACTCCTCTTGTGTCCACACTGGTGTTTGGAATTCTTTTTCTATTCCTTTTGCTTCAGGACATAGATATTTTGTGTCTTTTATTGATGATTATAGTAGGGTAAGCTGGATATATTCGCTGAAATCTAAAAGCGATGTTGTTCATGTCATTCCTAAATTCTATCAAATGATTATTACCCAGTTTTGTTGGATTGAACCCAGAATTTAGATGATGTTGATAATTTGATTTGAGATCTTTCAATATAAATTCTAATATGTTGCAAAAGATAAGCATTAATTTGGATCTTCACTCGTGAATATAAAATTAAGAACAAGATACATAATTCTGATCCGAACCAACGTGAGTGTCGCCAATTAACTTGGTAAATAACCAAGCCATCACAAGATACAGAGTAACAATCATTAGTACAGGCTAAGCACTTAAAGATATGGATTAAGGATCTGGGTCTTACATTCAAACTGACTAAGAATCCTAGTCTACAACTCGCGCGGAGTAAGAGAGAAATATACGAAATAAAGAGGTAAGTCTTCTACTCATGCGGACTAAGAAGAAGAAGACACGGAGTAAGGAATCCGAATCTTTCATTCACGTGAAGTAAGGAAAAACTTGTGCGGAATAAGGACCTGAATCTTTTGTTCGCACAGAGTAAGAAAAAAAAAAGCGAAGTAAGGAATCCGAACCTTTACTGAAGCGGAGTAAGGATGTGCTGACACGGAGTAAGCCATCCCAACCTCATACTCGCACAGAGTAAGGAAGCACTAACACGAAATAAGCCATCCGAATCTTTCATTCACACGAAGTAAGAAAGCGCTGACACGGAATAAGAATTCAAGTATCAAATTGATACCGACTAAGCAACCACTAACACGGAATAAGAATCCGAGCTTCATTAACACGAAGTAAGGAACCTTACAACGGATTAAGACGACAGTACTCCAATTAATCAGCTCTGCATTCAAAGTCATCAGCTCGCTGTATTCCGATGTAAGAAAGAATCGTTGAATATTTAAATCATCTTACACGTTGGATGGATTTGTTTTAGGTGGCACCATAGTCTACGATTGTGGAGTTGAGTTTGTTACTGCTAATCCCAAAGTAGTAACACCCGTACCTAAAGTTGAAGGAAAGGCTGCTGCATTTAAAGCCGAACCTGTAGCACCCGAAAAGAAAGGAAAGGCTAAGGCTGATGCATCTAGGACCAAGAGCGCGTCACCCAATTGCAAATGATTAGGCCATAAGGAACAAAGTAGAAAGACTGTTAGACCAAAGAAACCTGTATTCCCTGCTTCTCCTCTGCATCATAGTGTTTGTTCAATCTGTAGAGAAATAGATCATTATCACTATGAATGTTGAAATTTGTATGATGACTGGCTATGTAATCAAGTTCACATTACTAAAGATCAGTTCATCAAAAAGTATTCTTCTAGCAAATCAAAGTCTCAATCACAAAGGAATAACTCTCCCAAGAAAACCCAAGTAAAAGAAGCAATTGACACTAACAAAGTAAAGTCAACATGGAAAGCTAAAGTACCTAATAAAGCAAAATCCAAAACTGTTGACACTGCTATTGCTTCTCCTAACCACCCGAAACAAGTTTGGACACCAAAAGTATAATCTAGAGCATCTCTAGAATTCACTCCCAGGCCACTTGAAGTTAAAGATAAATCAAAGCAAGTGGATACTTGACAGCGGATGCTCCGGACATATGACGGGTGATAAGTTTCTGCTCATAGAAGTTACAGACAAACAAGGACCATCTGTATCATATAGCGACAATAGTAAAGGTAAGACTGTGGAGTATGGCACTCTAACCAACGGTTGTGTATCAATTACAAAAGTTGCACTAGTTGAAGGTTTGAAGTATCATCTGCTGAGTGTCAGTAATTTATGTGACAAAAGATTCACAGTTTCATTCCTGTCCAACACATGCACAGTTAGAGATAACTTATCCAGAGAGATTAAGTTTTTCGAATCAAGAGATGGGCACATATATTCAATGGTCTTAAGAAATAATTCTTCTGATTTTGTATGTTTCCTCATTATAGCATCAAATCAAAAGAGTCGGCTATGACTCAAGCGTTGCGCGCACTTGATTTGGTCATTGGTTTGCCCAAACATAAATACTCTAGAAACTCTCTCTGTCGAGAATGTCAACTTGACAAGCAAATCAAACATATCTTTAAGAGCAAATCTATTAATTTTATATCTGCTCCCTTACAACTTCTTCATATGGATCTCTGTGGTCCCATTTCTATTGCTTCACTTGTTGGTGCGAGATACACCCTTGTGGTTATCGATGACTTCACTAAATATACATGGGTGATGTTCTTGAAATCAAAGGATCAAACCTTTGAACATCTAGTAAATCTCTTTAACTGAATAAGCAATTCATAAGGACTGAGCATCAAATGCATCAGGAGTGATCGTCGTATGGAATTTGATTTTTCAGATATGAGGTCATATTGTTACGAACGCAGGCGTTCAAGACGACTTCACTATGCCTAGAACTACACAACAAAATGGGATTGCTGAGCATAAGAATCGCACATTAGTCGAGGCTGGTAGATCAATGTTAGCAAGGGCAAAGCCTCCTCTCAGTCTATGGGCTGAAGTTGTGTCCACTGCATGCTACATTCAGAACAGAACTCTAATCAACGAGTTTATCATGAAAACACTTTATGAGATATGGAGAGGAAGAAAGCCATCAATCTCTCATCTCTAAGTTTTTGGGTGTGCTTGCTACGTGCTTAATAACGGTAAAAAACCCCAGAGCAAATTTGAGCCAAATTTGAGACATAAATACTCCCTACTCTACAACTCGCACGGAGTAAGAGAGAAATATTACGAAAAAAGGAACTAAGTCTTTCACTCACGCAGAGTAAGGAAGGACTTGTGCGAAATAAGGATCCGAGTCTTTTGTTCGCACAGAGTAAGAAAAAGAGAAGCGAAGTAAGAAATCCGAACCTTTACTCAAGCGAAGTAAAGATGTGTTGACACGGAGTAAGCCATCCGAACCTCATAATCGCAAAGAGTAAAGAAGTACTGACACGGAATAAGAATTCAAGTATCAAATTAACACGAAGTAAGCAACCACTTACACGGAGTAAGGATCCGAGCTTCATTCACACGGAGTAAGGAATCTTACAACGGATTAAGACGACACTGCTCCAATTAATCAGCTCCGCATTCAAAGTCATCAGCTCGTTGTGTCCCGATGTAAGAAAGAACCGTTAAATATCTAAATCATCTTACATGTGTAGGTATAGACAAAGCCTTAAATGCAATTAGAATCACGCGAAGAAATTCAATATGTTTACAGTCTCAATATTTTGAGCTCCACATCCGCAGCAATTAAAGCAGAGGTATTTTCTGAGAAGATCTTTAATGCTACACATTGCTCGAAAAATCATGTTCCAAGAATGTTTCCTAGAGATGTCTATACATACTAAGTCTTGTATATTTTCACGTGAGTGCGTACATGTAAAAAAGCTTAGAGAATTTGATTTTGGCTAGTATGTGTGTCATTGTAAAACAGAGTACTACTGTAAGTAAAAGAGAGATACTCTTTTAGTAGATCCAAAAGCTTGTAATCAGCTTTCATCTGCTACAATTTGTTGTAATTATCTTGTGATAATAATACAAATTACTTTCACTATCTAATTGTCTTTCGCATTTATTTTATCTTTAACCAGATTAAATTTTGCGCCAAAAAGAGTGAAAAGATTTTTAAAAGAGCCTATCCCCCCCCCCCTATAGGCTTTTCGGGACCAACAAGTTTCATACCCTAGTTCAAGTGTTTCATTCTAACAACGGTCGTGAGTTTATAAATCAACCTTTGGCTAACTTCTTTAAACGACATGGTGTCTTTCATCAAACCACATGTGTCCACACTCCTCAACAAAATGGTGTAGCATAACAAAAAAATCAACATCTCCTTGAGGTAACTTGATCTTTATGCTTCACTATGAAAGTTCCTAAACGTTTTTGGACAGATGCCGTCATGACTATTGTTTATCTTATCAATCGAATACCTACTCATCTTCTTGATTATCAAACTCCTTTGAGGGTGTTGTCTCGCTTCCAAAACATCCCTTCAGCTCTTAACATTTGCCCTAAGGTTTTTGGTTGTGTGTGCTTTGTTCATGTGCACCAACTCCACCGAGATAAACTTGACTCCCGTGCTCTCAAGTGTGTATTTTTGGGTTACTCTAATTCTCAAAAGGGCTATAAATGTTTTCATCCTCCTACGAAAAAATACTATATGTCTATGGATGTTTAATTTTGTGAGCAAGTATCCTATTTTTTTAGCGATATCTCCGTTGCCCCTTTTCAGGGAGAGCTTCGTAATAAGAAAGAGGAACAACTATAGTTGAATGAAAAGAAGGTGTGAATTTTAGGGGAGAAGGAGGATTCTACTAGTATAGGTGATAAGGGAGAGTCCTTGATAGTGGTCATTTATATCACTATTTTAGGGCCATTTTGGGTGTGTATTAATATGAATTTTACATTTTTATCACTCAAAATTGTTTATATTTTTTTAACACCCTAACCACCAATTGGAGCTTTTCCTTGGAGTTTTTGCCTGTTTTGCGTATTCTCTATATTAAACTCAGGGAAATTCATGGAATGAAGAAATTGAGGCTAATAGCAGCTACACAACAAAAGACGGCCAGGATTGGATTAAAGTAAAATTTCACCCGACTAAGATGATTAGTGCACAATCGGACTACACAGACCACAAATGAAGCTGGTCGGGTGAAGGATGTTCACCCGACCACATGATATGAAGATGGAATCCGTCAATTCAAGCCTTTTGGAACAACTTTACCTTCTGGTCGGGTGAGCTTTGAAGATGATCGGGTGAAGCTTGTTCACCCGACCAAGTGTGATAAAGCCTCATGACGTCGATTAGAGTCTTCCTGGATACTTTATTCTTTTGGTCGGGTTAACATTGAAGATGGTCGGGTGAAGTATCTATAGACTACTTTGGCTTCTGGACGAGTGAGTTTTGAAGATGGTCGAGTGAAGCTTTTGTTCACTCGACCAAACCGTTTTTGTGCCAGATTTGCATTGATTTCGAGCCAAAATACATTATTTCCAAGTCTGCAGCACGACATCCCACACCCAACATTTTTAATGAGACAGTTGCACAAGTTGTCATGGTTTACACCTGTAGGGTTATGCTTAAACTTAGCTGTGAGGATGCATTTTCGTTTTTACTATTGCCCTAATTTCTGGAGGCTATATAAGCTGTGTTTTTGGAAGAGATGGTGGTTTAAAAAAATCAAAGAAAAATACATAAAATTCGTAATTACCATTTAAGGGCAGATTTCAGGGAGTTTTTGGAGGATTGGAGCATCTGCAGCATTCTAGAACACTGCCAGCTGGGAGCAAGTCATCAGGAGGGTCATATCTACCTTGAAGCAATCAAGGTTACCTTGTTTTCCTTTCCTTCATGTCTTACTTCTCTGTTGTATTTTGTAAAACCAGTATGTTAGCTTAAAACCCATTGATTGGGGTTAGGATGGAATTTGATGTAATGTGTTAATTGGAATATTCTGCAAATTCATATTCTCTGTTATTTACTTATTGAAAGTCTTGATTATTTGTATGGAACGATATTGGCCATGTTGTTCTATATTTTAGGTAATTATATGATGGATTGTAAGATGAAATATAATTACCAGAAACTCAAAATGATCAAACTAGGAATTACATAATATATAAAAACCAGGTGTAAACCTAGGTTACTAAATCAAGAGTGGGTGTGATGATAGCTCTAGATTAAACAATCCAAGACTTAATGAGTCACCTGCTCCATGTTAGGGTGTACACAGAGCTATTGTGCTTGAAAGAGACTAGTTCATGCATTGTGATTGGGTAATACATGAAAAACAGAAAGAAACATGAACTCTGCAGATTATATTCTTATAAGAAGAAAATACATCAAATGAAGTCCTAACTTCAATCTACTCCTCATTATATAGAAACTCCACATCGATTCTCGAGTTAACTTTAATTTTCAATTACTACAATTTGTTTTTAAACAATTTGAATACCGCAATTTATTTTTAAACAGAAACTAAAAGAAAAAAACAAAAATCAATTTGAGTCATCCGAGATAAAATAGGATTTCTATTCAATCACCTTCCCTAGGGTTCGATAACCGGACTAAATTGTCCACTATATTACTTGTGCGATTTTGTACACTTGCAAATTAACAAACAGTCCTTAGCTCCTAGTTTAGGTGAGGGGGAGTCTTCTCCTAATCCGGTAGAAATTGAATCAAGTAACAATGAGAGGCCAGCTTGGATGTTTAAGAAATATTATACCAGATGAGATGTTACTCTCAAGTATGATCCTCCTCTCAATAACATTATCATGCCATCGGAAGATTCTTTTGGAATTGATCATGCAGCACAAATTCCCACTAACGTACTTAACTCTTCACCTATAGTTTCAAATTCAAATGATGTCTTATCTTATGACCCTACAGGTTTAGACAATCCTACAAGCTGAAGGTATCCTCTTCGTGACAGTAAAGAACCAGATAGACTGGGATTTTCAAAATCATCTTCTAATGTTATCTATCCTATTTCTGACTTTGTCTCTTATCGCCATTTGTTCAAATCTCACATGTCTTTTGCTCTTCAGTTATCTTCTATGTCTATTCCTACTCATTTTCAGGAAGCTCTTGGTGACCCAAAATGGAAGTCTGCTATGATAGAGGAAATGAATGCCCTTGACAAGAACTCCTCTTGGGAAATGGTTGAGTTACCCCGAGGTAAGAAGACAATAGGATGCAAATGAGTGTTTACAGTGAAGTATAAGTCAAATGGGATGATTGAAAGATACAAAGCTATATTAGTTACCAAAGGATACACTCCAACATATAGCATAGACTATTAAGACACGTTTGCTCTTGTGGCTAAAATGAGTACAGTCAGAGTTATTATTTCTCTTGCAGCCAACCTTGATTGGCCATTACGCCAATTTGATGTTAAGAATGCCTTTCTCCATGGTGATTTAATGGAAAAGATATATATGGATCCTCCTCCTGGTTTTACACCAACCAAAGCAAAGGTATGCAAGTTAAAAAAGGCATTATATGGTTTGAAACAATTCCCTAGAGCCTAGTTTGGTTGATTAAGTCACTCAATGCAGGCATATGGTTTCAAACAAGCTTTGGCTGACCATACTCTTTTTTATAAACGGAGTGGTAATGATATTACTTTGCTTCTCGTTTATATTGATGACATGATTGTTACAGGCAATAATCTGACAGAGATAGAGAAACTTTGTTGTTATTTAACGACAGAATTTGAGATGAAAGATTTGAAAGCCTTGAAGTACTTCTTTGGAATTGAAGTATCCCGTTCCAAGCAAGGAGTCTTTCTATCTCAACAGAAATATGTTCTATACCTCCTTGCTGACTGAGACTGAGAATTCAACTTATGCACCAGCTAACACTCCTATTGAGGTGAATCATGGTCTATCCATCTATACTGATCAAGTTCCAACAAATAAGAAAAAATATCAAAAGTTGGTAGGAAAATTGATCTATCCTCTCACACAAGACCTGACATTTCGTATGCAGTCAGTGCTGTTAGTCATTTCATGCATAGTCCGAGTGATCAAAACATGGACGTTGTGAACTATATTGTTGCATATTTGAAGTTTTCTCCAAGAAAATGTATTCTCTTTTCTAAGCATGGACACCTCGACATTATGGGCTATACCGATTCAAACTTTGTTGGGTTCAAATTGGACAGAAAGTCTACTTTTGGATACGTGTCATATGTTGGTGGTAATTTGGTGAGTTAGAGAAGCAAAAAACAGAATGTGGTTTTGTTATCCAGTGCCGAAGCAAAATATCGAGCTCTTCATCATGCAACTAAAGAGCTTATATGATTATGTATTCTTCTACGTGATCTTGGTTATGAACCTAAGAAGCCCATGATGCTTTTTGTGATAATGCTGCTGCTATTGAAATTGCTAATAATCCAGTATAGCATGATCGAACGAAGCATATTGAGCTTGACCGTAATTACATCAAATACAATCTTAATTCTAGGCGGATAGAGATTTCTTATATTAAGCGTCGGGATTAACTTACCGATATCATGACTCATGGAATTTCCTGGTGTTTCATTTCACACATCTTTGTCCAAGTTGGGCATGTGCGATATCTATGCACCAACTTAAGAGGGAGAGTTGGAATGAGTTGTCAAATAATTATATTTGATTTGATTGATTGTATAATTAGATTAGAATATTTGATTGATATGATTAGCGTTATAGCTATTCTTAGATTTTATACCTAAATTAAGTTAGGGGTGAGTTGTATTGTATATAATGAGGTCGTAATCTTCAATATTATCCTCCAGTAAAATCATTCGTTTCTATGTTTTACTTTTCTACTATATATATATAGAAGAATTTGTTTACATTGTAAATAAGATGCTAAATGTTAAGGTTTGATGCAAGGTAAGGTTATTTGCTGATTGCACCATTGATAGAAAAATCCTATCCAATTAGAATATTACCTATCAAAAAAAAACCCTAACACATAGTAATAGAATATTTTTCTTCTTTTCCAATTAATTTCTTTTGTGTTCTATTATACTTTAGTGTATGCATTCCATTGTAAACATAGCAAAACCCGTCGTTATAAAGATTTACAACTAGTGTTAATATATTAACAATCAAACACAAATACTTTGTCATTTGCATTACTTTCATATATCATATTACAAGCAAATTCAACAAGGAGCTGTATAGTGTTCTTTTATTGGTTAATCTATTCAAAAATTCCACCAAGACCAGCCAGGGTCTAACAAAAACATTACTAGGTGGGAGAAAAAATCATTATTCTTGTTAAAACTTCAATAATAATGTCCAATTATGGGTCCTCAATAATTTATGCTATTGCATGCCTGCTCAACAGGAACAAACAGAATCTTAAGAAGTCATAATGCTGAATAAACCACCAAAAAGTGCATATGGTGCCACATCAAAATGTATGTAGGTAGTACAAGCTCATGGCTAGAAGTATTTGCCAAAATTTAAAATGTGAAGAAAAAGGCACCAACCATAGTCCTAGAGTGGCATGTAGGATTAACTATGGATCTATCCAAAACTAACAACTTAGCAATTAATTGTTGAAAAATTTGCAGTTTCATCTCAAATATTGAATGCATTACATAACTGCAAGAAAATCGCTGAGGTGTCAAGCTAGGGTAGGCCAAAAGTTAGTCCCAAACAAAACCTAAGACTAAATATGTTCCTGCGACTATTTCACCCCTGCAATTAAAAGCGTGCTAGAGCCTTGAAATAGATCCAATTTCATCAATCACAAATAAAGTATCTAATAAAAGGCCTGAAAAAATTCAATATAATAAACTCTTACATCATAACAATAATCCCCATACTCTAATATCAGTTGGTCACCAATAGTACATAATTACATATCACTTATTTACCTGTCCGCAAAAACTCAGGTGGAGTGTAAGCCAAGTTTGTGCTGTAGCTTTTCCCATCACGACTATTTTTCATCAGGCCAAAACTAGACAAACGAGGATCACCATCCTGAAACAAGATTAACCAAGCACCACACAAAATCAAATTACACCAACAAATACAGAACCAATAGCACATGTGAATGCATGCTTGCATATTGCTTTTAACAACAATCTCCCTAGATAAATAATATACATGCTTTAGTCCAGTTTCCAAAAGTATTCGTTATTTGGATTCCTCATCAAATCAACCAGTCAAACTGAGATGGCTAAAAAAGAAAATCATAATAGCATTGCCCACCTCATCAAAAAGAATTCTATAGGCATTCAAATCATGATATATCTTCCGGTTTTCAGTATTACAATGATCAAGTGCTTGTGCAATGAAGTACGCAACTCTCAGGCGCATTTCCCAAGGTAATGGCTGCTTATCCCCTGTAAAAATAGAGTCAAAAGCAATGAAACAGTATAGCAAAAAAAAATGATGAGTCCCAGATTAATTCGTCAAGGCACCACTAGCTTGCTTGGCGTGACAAAGAAAGAAAGAGTCGACGGAAGATACTGTTTAGATATTTATGTGGTCCATTCGATTTATGGGGCATCTAAAAAGGTACGTGACAAAATCTAACAAACAAAAAAGCTAAACAGTTCGAAAACTAGTTATTGTTATTGTTGAGATTTATGGCATCAAAGAGCATGCTATTTTTGTTGTTGAGAAACTTGTCGTATTGCCGTCTATATATCCCTCAAAAGAAAAAAAAAATCGTATTCCGTCAAAACCCACCAAGCATTGGAAATGAGAATCCTAAAAAGTGACATCAGCTTCTTTCTGTGTAAAGAAGTAAATAATTGTGGCACATCTTCCAAAGTTCTTTATTTTTTTACCCCTCTGTCAGTGTCTTTTTTAATTTATTTTTCTATTTAAGCTTCCCATGGAAGCCAGAGAGAACAGAAAATGGAGACTCCACATTTTCTAGTGCACCAACGGTATCTTTTGTACAATATGAACAAGTAGCATACAGACAAGGCCATCGCTATTGCCAAGCCTGGAAAAAGAGCATGCCAAAAATATGAATAAAGAAGCAACGATGGGTAAGAGAGGAAAAGAGAAATATGTGATGATTAAAACTCGAACTTGCATTTTCATGCTCTACTAAATACAGTGCTAAATGCTGACATATTATAGATTCAAACTAGGAATATAAGAGGGATTTTCTGATATACATACATATATATATATAGATAGATAGATAGAGAGAGAGAGAGAGAGAGAGAGAGAGAGAAATTAAAACATACAGTGGAAGAGATGCTTTGAGAGGGTGTCATTGGGCATGTACTCGGCTACCAACAACCGTTCATCGCCCTCTGCACAACACCCAATTAGATTCACCAATCTCTTGTGCCTAACCTTGCCCACCCCAGCAGCCTCCGCCTGTCATAAAAACCGAAATCAAAATCAAACCCAGTGGCCAAATCACTAACACTCTGAAATTGAGAAGAAACGGATGGGGACATTTGGGAAAGAAAAGGGATTCCCTTAATTTGAGCTCTGGAGTTGAAAACTGTGATACAATTTTCTATCGGACTTCCTCACTTCTTCGGAAACTAAACGGGCGCAGAAATGAAAAATCATACCACGAATTGCTGAGCGTCGGGCCAAGACTGCCTGGAAAAGCGCTTGATGGCAACCAACCGACTGTTGTCGAGCCTACCTCGATAGACAACGTTGGGGGCCTTCTCTCCGCTCTCGGAGACAATGTGCTCGCTGCTAAACCCGTTGGTGGCTTTTTTGAGCTCGCTGAGAGCGAAATCGCAGAACCCCTGGACTTGGAGATTGCCTTGCACGCCCTGATCTCCCTTCCCTTGGCCCATAAACCAAATCGCCCGGACACCCAGATTCACAAAGTCACAAACAATGCCAAATCAATAAAGAACTCCAATCGAATCGATCTGGATTCCAGTGTGTATGTGTGTGTTTTTCCTTACCGGAGTATGGCTTGGAAGAAACGGTGGTGAAGGAGGGGTCGTCTGGAGATTGGAGATTGACGGTTTTGGACTGAAAACAGCCCATGGTTGAGCTTTCTCACAGCGGCCGGGACGGAGTGGTTCTTCTACATATGGAAGCTCTCTTGCAGAACAAACTAAGCTAAAATATTAATATCAAGGCAAAATGGATGACGGAAAATAAGCTTGAGAGACTACAATAGCGTCTTTGTTGACGCAATGAAGCTGAAGAAGCCAACGGAAAGTTGCAGAGTGAACTCAGGGAGACAGGAGAGGAGAAGAGAAGCGGGAGGAGAGAGAGAAGGGTGTGCGGTCAGTCGCTCACATGATAAGTCCATCAGCAAGCACGTGCTTGTCGAGTTAGGGCACTAACCTCGTACAGTTGTATGGCCTTGAGGAGGAGTTCCCCTGTATCTCGTCTCGTGTTTCATGCGCCTTCGTCGGTGACTCGCTGACTCGGAGTGTCACGCTTCACGTACTTTTATCGTGACTTATTAATATGAAAAATTCGGTTTAATCGACTAATTTGAGCTATATTTGTTTTAGTTATTTTTTATTTATTTTTAAAATATAATAAATATGTTTAACTACAAAATATTTTTTTAATAATACGTAAAATAAAATTAATTTTTATTTTTTAATTCAAAATTATTATTATATTTTAAAAATAAAAAATGTGATTGTCACATTTCCTAATACAGCGATCAAAATTTAGGCACATGATTGTTCTATGTCTGTACCCAAAGGGTTAAGGGGTTTGTGATTATCACCTAATAGAAACTACAAAGTGGATGTTGTCTCAAATCAACTAATACAATCAACATGCATATACACATCAAATCATTATTTATACACACATCACTATTAAATATCTATTTACAAGATTCACAACCCCATGTTTGGGAAATCAAAACCAAATAAATACAACACATGTTTATTACCAAAGGAAATCACAACAAAATTCAAGGTCAATTGATCTTTCAGAATTTCTCTAACATCTCTTAACACCGACAAAAGGATTAAACAACATTGGTGTGAACTTAAAAGCTCAGTAAATGGTTATCAATCCACATCTCCCTCCAAGGTTAATCCTATCCAGTATTACGTCCAAAGTGTATATGTGCGAGTGTAATGACCTACTCATGTTCAACAAATAGTTAACATATACAATTATAAATCATATCATAATCATTTCATACCTTATGCCCCACTACAATAGCATAAATCATACTATATTACAACTCATATCATCATCACAGCATAGTTCATATTATAACACATTACACTAACACATAACACCTCATAGAACATATTAAAACAATTCATATTTACACTTTACCGTACTCATTGTACTTTACCGCACTGATGTCCTTGACTCGATCCATCATACCCTTTTCTCCTTGACCGGGCCTCTATCCTTTATCGGCCATTGTCCTTTACCAAACATCATCACAATAAATATAGTGCACTATATAACAAGAACACACATCAATAATATCAACATTACAAGTCCATAGTTGTCACACCATAAACATCATCATATCAGCATATAAACTCAATATATCAAACTAAGAAACCTAACATCATCAGAACCAATACAAAAAACCTAAAAAAGAGTTATATTGAGCAAAATACTCCTGCACATGGCAACGCACGTGGCGCCCCTCACCACGTGCACACTCCTACACGGGGCACTCCTCACCATGTGCACACCCCTATACGTGGCCCCCATCGCCACGTGCACACCCCTGGTTGTGCCACCATAACGCGCCCTACCCCCCTGCTATGCTCAAGTTTATCCAAACTATCTCTAACCATAAATTCCTAGTCCTCAACATCACCTTTGAAAGCCGAACACCATTATTTAGATCCCATATCTCAATTACATGTATAATTTGTTCATTCTATGTTCAACCCTTAGTTGAATCTATTCTAGATAAAGCTAAACCTTAATAGAGATGTAGAAGGATAGAACCACCTACCTCGAACATGTATGAACTGGCTACACCCGCTGGAACGCCCATAACATCTTAGATCTTCAAGCTTTAACCTTTTCCACTATCTCCTCTTTTCCTAGACCTATTATAACTCTCCCAACGTGAATGATCATCAACCAATACCCTAGGGCGCATTCCTATTCATAAAAACAACTCCCCCTCTTCTAGAGTCCTAATCCCATCATAATTCTATTCTAATATTAATTTCTTGCTCATTAAGTAATCTCTTTTATCAAGTTTCCTAATCCCACTATACTTTACTTTCTTATCCACCAAGCAACTTTTTTTAATCCAAGAGAAGTACCAAAAAGCCCTTAGTTAATTAAATTTTGAATTTCCTTTAATATTAATAATTTTAAATCATAAAACAATTAAATTGTCCAATTAGCCATTTAATTTGTCACAATATATTACTATAATATCCCTACGTAATTCAGACTCCAAATAAACCTCAATTATAGTTAAAATGACTACAATTTCAGCCATATCATTAAAATGATGTCATTAAACTTAAATACGAGCTATTTACTTCAATTATAGGATACTTATCATCTTACTTTAAATACGGGACATTACAGTGATAACAACGTTAAAGACCTTCTCTCTACTAGCAAAAAGAATGTGCTCACTACTGAACCCGTTGGTGGCTTTTTTGAGCTCGTAAAGGGCAAAATCCTTGAACCCCTGGACTTATGATTGCCTTGCATTCCATAATCTCCCTTCCATTGACCCATACGCCAAATCGCCTAGAAACCTAAATTCACAAAGTCATAAATAATTCCAAGTTAATAAAGAACTCAAATCGAATCCATCTGGATTTATGTGTGTGTGTGTGTGTTTTTGTATATGTATGTGTATGTGTGTGTTTTGTTACTGGTGTCTGCCTTGGAAGCACCTGTAGGAGGAATTGTCTAGAGATTAGAAATTGATGGTTTTGGACTAAAAGCAAATGATTTTATTTTTGTGCCAAGCCTGTACTACATGTCCCGAAACTACTGTATTACTAAAAAAAATATTTTTTGATTTTTTGAAAATAAGCTTTGTGAGCGAATATATGCAATATATATGTTAAAATTCTCAGAATGATGAAAGGATTAAGAAAATGAGATTCGTGACCTGATACAGAGTGTCGTTTTGAATATTGGCTGCTATTTGTCCACCTTAGTGGTCCAAATACAATTTTAACCATAACTTCTTCATTTGGCCTCGGATTTGAGCATGGTCGAAAGCCTTGATCCTGGAATTTGATTTTCTATCACCTGGGACTAGATTTTTAACGTTTGAAAGCCTTGTTAAAGAAGTCATTAAAATCTCTCTTCGAATCAACGGTCATGTCTCTTTAATTATCTGTATAAAATGGTTAACAAATAGAAAATGAATGTGTATGTCCGACCCAGAAAAAATGGGGTCCAACAGCTGCCCCTCTTTGTATATTATTTGTATACAAACAATGTGCAAAAATAAGAATGGAATCATTTTGGATGGGTTAGAGCGCTTATGCGACTTACTTGATGCCAAGGCAAAGTAGAACGTCATGGTTGGGTCTATCCCTGAGAGTAAAAGAGGCTTCTAAAGTTGGTGGAACTTGAAGATATTGAAGAGGGCAAAATTGGAAAGGCATCTATCGTCAATAGAAATTGAAAAGGGCAAAAAGTTGTCAGAAGGTTAAAAGGCATCTAAAAGAAAAGGTAGGATAGGTGTAGGAGAACTGCCTGTGGACTTCCCAAACATAGAAAATGAAAAGGATAAGTGCAGGGGAACCACCTACAGACTTACTTGAAATTGAAAAGAAAATGTGGGATAAGTGCAGGGGAATTGCATGCGGACTTCCCGCAATTAAATTGAACAACTGAGGATAGGTACCAGAGAATTTTCGGTGGACTTCCTGAAAGGATAAAACAGAGAAGGTGGGATAGGTGCAGGGGAACTACCTGCAGACTTCTCAAAGTAAATTTAAAAACGAAGGATAGGTGCCAGGAAACTATCGGCGGACTTCCTAAAAAAACATGAAAAAGAAAGGTAGGATAGGTACAAGGGTACTACTACCTACAGACTTCCCAAAAGTAAATTTAAAAATGGAGGATAGGTACCGGGGAACTGCCGGTGGACTTCTTGAAAAAAAATGAAAAAGAAAGGTGGGATAGGCACAAGGGAACTATCGGAGGACTTCCCAAAAGTAAATTTAAAAATTAAGGATAGGTACCGGGGACCTACCGTGGACTTCTTGAAAGAATGAAAAAGAAAGGTGGGATAGGTGCAGGGGAACTACTTGCGGACTTCCCAAAAGTAAATTTAACAATGGATGATAGGTACCGGGGACCTACCGGTGGACTTCCCGAAATTAAATTTAACAACTGATGATAGGTACTGGGGCACTATTGGTGGACTTCTCAAAAGGATGAGAAAAAAGGTGGAATATGTGTAGGAGAACTGCCTGCAGACTTCCCAATGGGATAAAAAAGAAAAGGATATGTACAGAGGATGACCTCTAAGGTTGAGAGGGACTGAAATGGTATTTAGGGCTTGGAAAGGAATCAATGATTGCTGAAGAAATTTGCTAATGAATCAATATGGGCTCCCTCTACAAGTTCACTCAATGAGATCGCTCTATGACGTTACCTAAGAAAAGAATAAGATGTGTATTTGATTGTCACAGATGTTTCTAGCGCTTGGGAAATTGCAAAGAATGACTTCTATGGTCGAACAACAGATGCCTTCAGGGCTTGGTTATTTTGGGAAGCTTGTTGAGGATGATCTTTTGGGATCTTCAGAGGTGACAAAGTTCCTGAAACTGAAGAAAATGATAAACGTATGTAACTGATGCATGTAATGCAAATGAGACGCATGTCTAGGATGCACGATGAATTTTATGTTTAAAGGGCGCTTAAACCGCTAAGGGATTTGGTGCTGCTGGAATTCATATGGACTTGCTGGGGAATAGAATTCAGATCTCATCTGGAAAACTCTTTAGTCGCATGTGAGGTCTTTGCGGACGTCTGTTGGGGCCTTGGACTTGCCCTAGGTGTATCTCTCATAAAAAAAAATATTTTTTTATTTTTCAAAAATAAGGTTTGTGAGCGAATATATGCAATATATATGTCAAAATTCTCAGAATGATGAGAGGATTAAGAAAATGAGATTCGTGACCTGATACAGAGTGTTGTTTTGAATATTGGCCGCTAGTTGACCACCGTTAGTGGTCCAAATACGATTTTGACCATAACTTCTTCATTTGATCTCAGATTTGAGCGCGATCGAAGGCGCTGATCCTGGAATTTAATTTTCTATCATCTAGGACTGGATTTTTAACGTTTGAAAGCCTTTTTAAAGAAGTTATTAAAATCCCTCTTCGAATCAACGGTCACATCTCTTTAATTTTATGTACAAAATGTTTAACAAATAGAAAAGAAGTTTAAAGCAGAAAATGAATGCGTATGTCCGACCCGGACAAAATGGGGTCCAATAATAGATAAAAGTTTGTGCAAATAGATTAATCTATTATTCATTTTGTTGTAATTGTCTTTTGATAATAATACAAAATACTTCCATTATCTGATTGTCTTTCGCATTGATCTATTCATTCAATCAGAAAGTGTTGTGCCAGAGAGTAGAAAAGAGTTTTCAAAGAGCCTATTCACCCCCCTAGGCTCTCCGGGACCAACAATAGGGTATCTTTCACATGCTATCAATCTTTGTTTGTATCTTAGGAGACATTTCCTTAGACAGCATAATTCCATTTCTCATGGGTTATTTACCCTTTTGGAATTTTACATACAATACTTTTCAAGTATATTATCTATGTACGAGGCTTGGGATAATGCAAGCATCTTGTTATTCCTATCACAGTATATATGGATTCCAAGAACATAGCTAGCTTCTCCCAAGTCTTTCATCTGGAATTGTTTAGTTAACCACTACTCGACCAATTCCAATGATACTCTATCATTCCCAATGATAAGAATATCATCAATATAAAGGATTAGGAAAACCACATTTCCATCCTTTATCTTGCTATAGACACATGGCTCGCTACGTCTTTGTGCTTGAAATCAAATGATTTGACCACATCATCAAATCTAATGTTCCAAGGACTAGAGGCTTGCTTGAGTCCATAAATTGATCTCTACAACTTGCATACTTTATGTCGTTGCACATTAGCAATGAATCCTTCAAGTTGTATCATGTAGATACTCTCCTTCAAACAACCATTTAAGAATGCCATTTTCACGTCCATTTGTCAAATCTCATAATTGAGATACGTGGCTATAGACAGGAGGATATGAATGGATTTAAGCATAGCCACCTGAGAGAAGGTTTCCTCACAATCGATACCTTCTTTCTGAGTGTAGCCCTTGGCTACCAACCTAGCTTTAAAAGTCTCTACTTTTCCATCTGCACCTCTTTTCCTTTTATAAATTCATTTGCATCCAATTGGTTTCACCCCTTCGGGCAAACCCACAAGTTCCCAAACTTTTTTTTGAATACATTGAATTCATCTCAAAATCCATTGCATGTTGCCATGCTTTGGAATCTACATCATTCATTACATCGCATAGGGTCAAGGGATTATCTTTATGATCATCAGAGATAGATACCAGAGCATCTCCAACTCCCATGCAACGGTCTGGTTATCTAACAATCCTCTCACTGCGATGCAAAGCAATTGGATGTTGTTCCAATGGTGTGGTCTCATTTCTTATGACTGGTTAATCAATAATGATCTCATCATGTTGATTTTGAGTTAGGCCACTGATCTCATCAGCTAGTGTCTCATCCAACTTTATTTGATGATCTGACTTGTGATTTTTAATATGGTCATCTTTAAGATATTTAGCATTTGTCGATACAAACACTTTGTTATCTTTCTGACTATAAAATAAACCACCTTTCGTTTCTTTTGGATATCCTACAAAAATGCATAACTCAGTGCGTGTATCCAACTTATTCACCTTAACCCTTTTAACATGGGCCCTATACCCCGAAATTCATATATGCCTTAAACTTGGTTTATGGCCTGTCCATAATTTGAATGGTGTCTTAAGTATGGATTTAGAAGGAACCTTGTTTATCAAATAAACAGACGTATGTAGTGCATACCCCTAAAACGATTTGGGCAATGATGAACTACTTAATGTTGATCTCAAACTTGCAGTGTATTAGGTAAACATATCCATATCTAGAGAAATCATCAATAAAAGTGACGAAATACTCATAACCTCCTCTTGCTTGTACATTAAATGGTCCACAAACATCTATATATACTAGCTTTAGGAGGAAAAGACTGTAAAGACTCGTATTTGGGTAGTTTTGAGAGATAGCCATTCTATGGGAATGCAATTATCTCGACGGTAGTGTAGTCGTCGATGTGAGCATTTTGACTGTACTTGGGCCCGATTCCGAGTCGGGGTCCCGTTTGACCTGATTGTTGACTTTTCGGGGTTTATTGGTTGACTTTGCGTTTGGGCGGTCATTTGAGTATGTTAATATCTGAATAGTGTTGTGCTCGTCATTTTGAGCGTTTTGACAGTAATTTGACTCAATTTGGAGTTCGTGACCTCGAGAGGTCAATTATTGCGTTCGGGTCAATTATTGCTGGGAGGCCAATTATTGGCAGTAGTATAAATAATTAAGAAACTACATTATCCCTTTATTTTGCTGGGTGCGTGCGTGTTTGAGCAAGAGAGAGAAAGAGAGAAGGTGAAGAGCTTCACTTGGCGATTTTGGGGCGATTTGGTTTCTTGGAGCTCGAAGATTTACTTCAAGTAGGTGTCCTTGAACTTCTTATCTCTCTCTTGTCTTAGATCTGCACGAATTTATCATGATTTATGAAATTGAGCATGAACCCTAGAATTTGGGGAAAACCAATTTTGGGTTTAGATCTAGATTTCTGGAATTTTATACGTGTTTTTGTTGTTTTTGCGCGATTTAGAGGCGTTATGGACGCATTTTAAGGTAAATATCGTAGTCACATTGCGTAGAATGCATATTTGTGCGTGTCTGGGGGTTGTTGGGTTGATTCCAGACGAAGAACAGGCAAAAACGACGATAAACAGTACCCTGGACGCGTTACTGGGTCGAACTGACGAAAATCCGAAGTTTTGGGTCGAAGGGTCGAAGATCCAGGGTCGTAGGGTCGTAGTTCGTAAACCCGTAGTTTGTAGCTCGAAGGTTCGTAGTTCGTAGCTCGAAGGTTCGTAGTTCGTAGCCTCGTAGCCTCATAGTTCGAAGTTCGTAGACTCGTAGTTCGTAGACCCGTAGTTCGTAGTCGAAGGGTCGAAGTTCGTAGCCTCGTAGGTCGAAGGTCGTAGTCTCGCTTCGAGTTTTCGAGGTGCGCTTGCGACTCCACATTCCAGCCTACGAGTCGCAGGCCCCGAGCTACGAGTCGCGGCTCTGCGGAATGCTGGACACTATACAGCACTGGACTGGACCTATTTACATTGCAACCTATACCCATCTACAAATTTAAGTATTTAAGTTACAATGTAAATAACGAAATACCCCGCATTTGGATTTAAAGAAAAATACTAGAAAAATTAATTCCTACTATTTCAAAATGTGAAAATTGGGATTTAGTGTAAAATCTCGGAAAAACCCAAAAGTTCATAGTGGTGAATTTTTGGAAAGTGGGGTTAGACATCTCAGAAAAATCCCCAAAAATCATATTATCTTAGTTATGATATGGGAACCCAATGCCGGGACTTTTAATTTCAAGAAAATAGCTGCTATGGGTACTTCCTTCATAAATCAAGGATTGAGGATTTACTTGTGAAGATTGACTACAGTTCTAAAGGAAATGTTGAGAATGATTTGTCATACTCATGTTAGTATATTGGTGTGAGGTATTGGGGCATGGACTCCGTGACTTGTTTGGGTTCTCACCGTGATGCACCGATGGTGCTATGTGGTTGACATGGCAGGCATATGTACCGATGGCAGGCCTGTGTGGCGACTGTGGCCGGGCATATTGCGTTGTGGACAGGCTAAGGCCTGAGTTGAGCCATTGAGCTCGTGGAGCTAGGGCTGAGTGCCCTGAGCTGGGATCCCATGAAGGATCGTGGACAAGTTGTCCTGTGTGGGCAGGCTGAGTCCTGATGATTGTGCACACTACACGGTGCACGAGTACACTGAGCATATAGTATAGACATATCTGTGTTGCATGATGTGGAGTTTTGGGGTCACCTACTGAGCTTGTCGCTCACCCCTACTTGTTGTTTACCCTTTTCAGGTGTGACCCGAGACTAGTGGAGGACTTTCTTCCAGGAGGATGCCCACTACTTTGATATATGATACACTTATATTCTGTAGTGTTTTATGTGATATCCCGGACAGGGGTCCGTGGACAGTTGTATTTGCATACTGTATGATGTGATGTCTGTATGATTGTTTGACTCATTGTATGTATGATGATATATGGGAAAGTACAGGATTACCCTTAATGTATGACTGTACAGGGTTACATATTTGAGACAACACCCGCGGTGTAGTCTCCATTAGTGCTAGTCGCTAACCCCTTGACCTATCGGGTGCGGGCAAGGGGAAGTCATGTACCCGGTTCCAGGTTCCCTGGAATTCGGGGGCGTGACAAAGACCTCTTGGCCATTTTACCCTCCAAACATGATTTCTAGGTGGGTAAAAGAGTAACCTCTAAACCATTCAAAAGTCCATCCTTTACTAACCTTTGAATCCTAGTTTGGTTAATATGTCCAAGTCTCATGTGCCATAGATATGTTTCATTTGTATCTAACTTAACTCGTTTTGGAATTGGTTCATCATCAATTATTTCAGTGTTGAACAATGTATAAATGATAGGAGTAATTTTAAAAAGATTATTTTCCCTTATGCTAGAACATATCAAAATATTATTCTTATAAACTGAAACATTTTCAACAAAACTAACAAAATAACCATGTTCAACCAAAGAAGAAACTCAAATCAAATTCATGTTAAATTTAGGTACATAAAAACAATCCTTTAACAAAATAAATTTATTTCTAAAATATAACTTTAGCACTCCCACTGCCATTGTTAAAACTGAATCCCGAGTGCCAACTCTGAAAGTAAATTCCCCTTCCCTAAGCTACCTTTGGACCTGAAGCCCCTACAATGAAGTGCAAACATTGTTAGTGGACCAAAATCTATAATCCAAAGATTATTTGATTTTTCCACTAAACCAGTTTCAATGACAAGTACAATACCTTCCTTTGGCTTCACCGTTTGGAGGTACTCTTTACGGTTCCTCTTCCAATGCCCTTCTTTGCCGCAATGGAAACATTTTCCACTTTAGGAGTCTTCTCTTTCTTGTTCACCTTCTTCTTGGCTTTTAAAGATGGCTTCTTCTTGTCACTTAGTTTATTCTTGTTCTTAAGAGAAGAACCAGGAAGAACCATGTTCACCTCACCTTTCTTAGACATAATCATTCCCTGATAGGTTTGCAATTCAGTCATAAAAGCAGTGAGGTTTAGATCCATTTTATTCAAGACATAATTTGTCTTAAAAGAAATGAAGCTATTATGGAGAGTCTCTAGTATCATACCAACCTGAGTCTGTTGATCTATACTAGCTCCATGGATCTCGGCTTCATTAAAATGAGCCATGATTTTTAAGAGATGATCCTTGATAGGAGTTCTCACTTTCATACGACTATTCATAATAGCTCTCACGTCCTCAAACCGCGCACGAATTGAGATCTCCCCAAACATGGTCCGTAAAGAATCTATGATATCCTTGGCAGTTCGCATCCCTTGATGTTATTGTTGCAACACATTGGACATGGATGCCAACATGTAACAACGCATCATATCATTAGGCGCAATCCACCTATCATAGGCATCTTTTCTAGTTTTCAAAGTATTAGCCAGAGGTTCAGGTGGAAAAGGATCTGCTAGCACAAACTTATGTTTTTAGCAATTAACACAATATTCATATTACACTTCCAATCATTGAAATTTTCACCGGTCAATTTGTTTTGGCTCAATAAAATAGCTAGTTGGTTAAAAGACATTTTTTCTGAAAAATATAACATATAAAAAGGTTTTAGAATGGTATACATCATAACTAAATTTAGTAAAATGTATATACATTAATGAATGCATAAATGCACAAGTGTTAATAAAACCCTAAATCGATACTCTAACTACGAATAACAAAATATCCATAATCAGTAAACCTCTTTTGGGAGAATAAACTTTTTTCTTACTTTGTCGAGACCTTCTGAATTGATTTGGCTTTCTTAAATATCGCATATTCAACCAATTCAATTTTCATTTATATTTGGCCCACATCCCTTGCAACAGCGCCTCTTTGAAAGATTAATGCAAGAGATCGTGTTAATTGTTTAACCATTATTTCGTGTCTTATTACCTAAACCTTTTGAATTGCCTAGCTTTGGCGAAGTGTTAATCAGCTGGTTTAAATAATAAGTAAATTATCCTTTTAGGAAAATAATTTTAGCCTAGTCCATAAAATCTCTTTGGAGATACATTAAGACATATACCTTAGTTATTTAATAATGGAGACCAAAGGTCTTATTCCCAATAAAACCCTCTCACACTCGATATTTTAAAATTTAAATTTTAATATTTTTGTTTAACTCTTAAATAAAATATGATGCATGAAACATAATATGTAGATGACACTCCTAATCATATATGGCATGTGATCATGTGATGCGCAATTCATAAAAGAAACATTAAATAAACTATGGCCGTAATACCAAGGGATCTATCCTATAAAGAAAAATAAAGCAAAAAACAAGACATTTTTACAGGCTCTTCATCTTCATCCTTTTAGTTAATCTTCATTGTCTTCATCTTGCTTGCATCCTGAACAATTTTAATAGATAACAATTATCCATTAAAATTATCTCTCACTTAAATATTTAAATAATTCAATTATGAATAACAATTATCCAACTATATAATAATTATTTTTTATTTAAGAAGGACATAGATAATTATAGTAACATTCAATCTTTTAAAAATTAAATACGTCAATATTTTAAATTTCTAAAAATTATTCTATCAAAAAAGAATAAAATTTAGAGATAAAAAAATTAAGAAACTAAATCATGCCATCCCATGATCATCCTATGCGCCAACTATTCTGCCTTGTGCGAATCGATGGACTCAAGGAGCATTCCCATCGAGTATAGGATGCAAAAACCATCACAATTAATGCAGTTTTCATCTTTGGCATAACAAACAAGTGGGCCTAGCCCTTTTTTTTTTTGATTCCTTGATCTATCCCTAGGGACTTGGATTCGTTGGTGAGCAATGTCAGCTCTCTAGAGATTTGAAATTTTACAAGCATGATACATACTACATGAATATTCAATCTAACGGTTGATTTTTAAAATAAATATTGATAAAATCCGAAATAAGTCAGATCACCATGGTGGTGAGCTGACGTTGCTCACCAGCGAATCCAAGTCCCTATCTCCAGATGAACTCAACGTGAAACATGGGAAAATACCTTGACATGGGGCCAAGCCAAAAAAAGACATCCTTTTCTTCAATTAATAACCTGGCAAGCAATACATTCACAGCCACCCAATCCAAAACGATTTGGACTTGCTGCAAGAAGAAAACGTTGCATATCTGGCTGCGTAAAGACCTTTCCGAAATTTTTTTTTTGTCCCCAAACCTTTTTTTTTCAGTAACACCAATTGGCTTGGCTGGGCGACTTCAGTGCATCGACTTCGGTAGACTTTAACTTTTTTTCTAGCTTAAGAATATTACATAAAA
Source organism: Taxillus chinensis (assembly GCA_023512835.1). Classification (NCBI taxonomy): domain Eukaryota; kingdom Viridiplantae; phylum Streptophyta; class Magnoliopsida; order Santalales; family Loranthaceae; genus Taxillus; species Taxillus chinensis. The sequence continues at coordinate 45,377,665 of CM042084.1, read as the reverse complement.
TATTTCTATGCCAATTTTGACTTACAAGATGTTGAAGATCCGTAAAAGAAAAAATTAGTAGGAAAACATGGCGATGATAGAGTACCCCTCCAGCAAATTATATCTCATGTAAATACAACCAAATCTAAGGTCCCAAGGCTGACAAACCATCACAATTAATATATATTAAACCATTCATCTCATGAACATACATCTCATGTATAAACATATAAACCCTAGAGTTTCACTACTTTTATTCATACATTAGGGTCAAATTAAATAAATTGATTAGCATGTTTAATCCTCTGATACCAATGGTTGGAATACTGGAATGGGATTAATGATTAACCGCAGCGGAAAAGAATTTTAAAATTTTTATTCTAGAAAACAAACACCAAGATCTAAACATGAATCGATTAATTTTATTCTACGAAGAGCGAAAAGAAGAAACCAACCTGAAGATCGGTAATGCAAGAACCATCCTCTTTTCCCTCCAAGAACGAACTCACGATCAGCCTTTGATCGTCTTTGTAGCCTCCTAGATTCAATCACCAAGTAGTCTTCTATGCTATTCACCTTCTTAAGGAGTACAAGGCTGTGGCACCCTTGGATCAAGGAACAGGAACACCACCTCTACTAGGGTTGGCTGTCACCTACCTCTCTCTCTCTCTCTCTCTCTCTCTGGTTGTCAATGACTACACACGTGCACTTAACCTAAGAGGCTATGCATCTATTTATAGACCTAGGGTTACCCATGTGTTATTACGCATGTCACACCCCGAATTTCCAACCCGAGAAAACAGGTACGTGACTCCCCATTCACCCACACGGAGGGCAACGGGGTTGGATCACTGTATGCCACACAAGCAAAACTAACAATTACAATAAATCAAACAAGCTACATCTTTATTTAATATCAAACACCAAAGGTTCACAAACCAACCAGGTTCCTTACTACAATTCAATCCCTTAGTACATTTCCCACCTTGGGGTTACATAAATTATAAAATTACATTTACTGAAGTGAACAATAAAACGAAGATGGTCTTCCACCTTGGTGTATCCACCTAATGCCTGTAAGTCCCTGGAAAACAAGCAAACACAGTAGGAGGGCTGAGCAACCACAACTCAGTAGGGATCAAGTCTCCCCAACCCTTCCCATGTTCCTAGCGGCTACATGCATGTGCACAGGTGTAGTGACGTGGCAGTATTAGAAAAAGTATGAAACATTCCACACAAGCGGGCGTAACCCCAGCCCTAGTCACACTGGCTAACAAACCACATCTCAAGCAAGTAATTTAACCGTCTCTTCAGGCCACTGATTTAACCGCCTCTCAGGCAAAGTAGTTTAACCACCTCTTCAGGCCACTGGTTTAACCGCCTCTCAGGCAAAGTAATTTAACCGCCCCTCTAGGACAGATACCACAGTCATGCACACAACACACACTACAGTCACTTAAGCATAAAACCAAACACTTGGTGTGCACCCGTTCACTAGTGCACAAACCCAGCCATCCAGGCAATAGAACAAACACCCAAAGATGCATACATACACCAAATCACAAGTCCAGCCACACAGGCATATTACCAAACATGTAATGGGCATATACACACAGCTATATTCACACAGGCATTTCATCGAACATATAGCATGCAACAACAGAATCACACCAAAATGCCATTGAAGGCCAACATCCATATAGGAGATCACACCTATATGGATTACATATTTATATATAACAGATATAATCTATAATCTACCCTAGAACCCTAGAACAGAGGAGGATTTAGGAAGAACAGAACCCCTACCTCAAGTAAAATGCAACAACACCGCAATACTGTTCCCACGCCGAACGTTGTCCGCCCACGAGACACTGATCACCCACGCAAGGCGCCCGGCGGCAACCAGGAGCTCTCCTTCCCTCTCTCTCTCTCTGCGACGGCTGGTGGAGCAACAAACCTAAACCTAAAACAGAGGGGCTTCTCCTCATTATATAGACAACACAACATCAAAACGACGTAGTTTTGATTAAGTGAATCCCAGCATCAAAACGACGTAGTTTTGATGGAACAAGCTATGACCTTCCCACATCTATATACACCAAAATATTCACAATTCTAACATGGTCCTTTGGGAAAAGATGATTAGAATGACAAAACCAAGGTAACCATGGAAAAACATGCTTGCACATCAATTTGAACGCCAATTCCTCAATTGGCATGCAGCTCCAAATGCACTCAAACTTTACCCCAAGCCTCCTTGCATCATGTAAAAGACATCCATGCAATAAAAACCTTGCACGCCAAATGGGTCCAATTCACGTGCACGTCCGTTTGGCTTGAAACTTCTGTGGTAGATAGAAGACATCATTCTAAGAATCTTTTGGTCTGCACGCCAATTCATCTGAGCCCATCTACTAGGTCAAAATCTAGAAAGTTCTCATTCACAAGGCAAGACTGACTAACTCAAAACACGGGTCCTTACATCCAAGGTGTTTTAGCTAAAGTGTGTGGGAAGGAAACTCCCTAAATCCCAACAATTCCACTCACAAGGCATCTGTGGTTAACTTTGTACATACCACAAACACGGGTCATTACAACGCATACGTCCCTTTAGTTAAATAATAATAATATATATTATTTAAACTCTTTAAATAATATGGTTATTACGCAATAAAACTAATTAAATAAATATCTAATATTATTTATTCATTAAATAAATAAATAATATAATTATTCATTTAATCACATTAAATGGATAAAATATTGATTAATATTTATTTAATCTAATTAAATAAATAACCATGTAATATATATTTAACTTTTAAATATATATTAACACACGTTAATTAATTAGCTCTTAAACACAGTCAGAGAAGTATCTTACAACAATCCAATACTCCATACAAGAATAAACGGTGCTAGCAAGAGGGACCTAATGGACCCACTTAATTGAAGCTCTAATAAATCATGCAGTGAGCATAGTAGGTGACCCTAAAACTCCACATCAGGCAAATATACAAGTTTATACTATATGCTTAGTGTACTCGTGCACCGTGTAATGAGCACAACCATCAGAACTTAGCCTACATACAAACATCAAGACTCAGCCTGCCCACACATGACAGCTTGTCCACAATCCCCAATAGGATCCCAGATCAGGGTACTCAGCCCTAGCTCCACGAGCTCAATGGCTCAACTCAGGACACAGTCTATCATCACGAGCTCAACAGCTCAACCCAGTCCTTAGCCTATCATAACGAGCTCAACAACTAAAGCCAACATGGTGAGAACACAAACAGGTCACCAAGCCCAAGGCTCAATACTCAAACTAACATACCAACTCCAATAAGTGTGGAGAGGCATAAAGGTTTCCAACGTAAATGGTCCTGCTGTCCCTTGGAACTGCTAACTCGAAGTTTCAGCACTACTAATTTGGAGACTCGAAGCTTAGACTTGAAGACTTGAAGATCTGCCTCGAAGCCTCACTGCTTCGGAGCTCTGCCTCAAAGCTCACTGCTTTGGAGCTCTGCCTCGAAGACTCACTTCTTTGGAGCTGTGTTGAAGCTCACTGCTTCAGAGCTCTGCTCTGCCTCGAAGACTCACTACGTTGGAGCTCTACCTCGAAGCTTACTGCTTCGATGCTCTGCCTCGAAGCTTACTGCTTCGACGCTCTGCCTCGAAGCTTACTACTTTGAAGCTCTGCTCTGCCTCAAAGATCTTGGAACGTGGCCTCGAAGATCCTGACTCGAAGATCTTGGAATGTGGCCTCCACGGTAGCCAACCAATCCATACCCAGGATAACCTCAAAATCGTCCAACTCCATGATATACTGTCATGCCCCGGATTTCCGACTCGGGGAAACCGGTACGTGACTCCCCATTCACCCACACGGAGGGCAACGGGGTTGGATTACTGGATGCCACACAAACAAGACTAACAATTACAATAAATCAAACAAGCCACATCTTTATTTAATTTCAAAAATCAAAGGTTCACAAACCAACCATGTTCCTTACTACAATTCAATCCCTTAGTACATTTCCCCCCTTGGGGTTACATAAATTATGAAATTACATCACTGAAGTGAACAATAAAATGAAGATGGTCTTCCACCTTAGTGTATCCACCTAACGCCTGTAAGTCCCTGGAAAACAAGTAAACACAGTAGGAGGGGTGAGCAACCACAACTCAGTAGGGATCAAGTCTCCCCAACCCTTCCCATGCTCCTAGCGGCTACATGCATGTGCACAGGTGTAGTGACGTGGCAGTATTAGGAAAAATAAAGCATTCCACACAAGCGGGCGTAACCTTAGCCCCAGCCACACTAGCTAACAAACTACATCTCAAGCAAGTAATTTAACCGCCTCTTCAGGCCACTGATTTAACCGCCTCTCAGGCAAAGTAATTTAACCACCTCTTCAGGCCACCGGTTTAACCGCCTCTCAGGCAAAGTAATTTAACCGCCTCTTCAGGCCAGATACCACAGTCATGCACACAACATACACCACGGTCACTCAAACATAAAACCAAACACTTGGTGTGCACCCGTTCACAAGTGCACAAACCCAGCCGTTCAGGCAATAAAACAAACACCCAGCATGCATATATACACCAAAATCACAAGTCCAGCCACACAGGCATATTATCAAACATGTAATAGGCATATACACACAGCTATATTCACACAGGCATTTCATCGAACATATAAAATGCACTGACAACCCAACAACAGAATCACACCAAAATGCCATTGAAGGCCAACATCCATATAGGAGATCACACCTATATGGATTTATATATATATAATAGCAGGTATAGACCGAATTCTACCTAAGAACCCTAGGACAGAAAGGGATTAGCAAAAACAGAACCCCTACCTCAAGTAAAATGCAACAACACAGCAATATTCTGTTTCCACGCCGAACGCCGTCCGCCCACGAGACACAGACCACCCACGCAAGACGCCCGGCAGCAACTAGGAGCTCTCCTTCCCCCCCCCCTCTCTCTCTCTCTCTCTCTCTCTCTCTCTCTCTCTCTCTCTCTCTGCGACGGCTGGTGGAGCAACAAACCCTAAACCTAAAACAGAGGGGCTTCTCCTCCTTATATAGACAACACAACATCAAAACGACGTAGTTTTGATTAAGTGAGTCCCAGCATCAAAACGACGTAGTTTTGATGGAACAAGCTATGACCTTCCCACATCCATACACACCAAAATATCCACAATTCCAACATGGTCCTTTGGGAAAAGATGATTAGAATAACAAAACTAAGGTAATCATGCAAAAATATGCCTGCACGCCAATTTGAACGCCAATTCCCCAATTGGCGTGCAGCTCCAAATGCACTCAAACTTTACCCCAAGCCTTCTTGCATCATGTAAAAGACATCCATGCAAAAATAACCTTGCATGCCAAATGGGTCCAATTCGCGTGCACGTCCTTTTGGCCTGAAACTTCTGTGGTAGATAGAAGACATCATTCTAAGAATCTTTTGCTCTGCACGCCAATTCATCTGAGCCCATCTACTAGGTCAAAATAAATCTCCAAAACCTGACAAAACAGCCTAAAAGCGCCTATATATGCATAGCATCTTCCTAGGGCATAAATGCACGTTATTACTTGTCACATGCACCTCCCAAAAGTCCCCTCTTGGGCTCATCTCTACCCTCAAACTTGTGCACCAACATCCAAGGTGTTTGTGGTTAACTTCTTACACATGGGTCATTACATCCTTTCCCCCTTAAGACTTTTCGTCCTCGAAAAGAAACGACATGCAAGGAAAACAAACACATGCGGCTCATTTGGAAGACAACGAGCCACAATGCCCAGATGGATCACACAACACAACAGGACATCTCAAACACATTGCAATTTCAAAACACATCTCAATAAAAATACCAGTTTACAAGTAGAAATACAAATACACCAAATCATGAGCCATAAGAAAACATATCACTACAGCCACCTCCCACCCTTAAGATTGTTCGTCATCGAACAACTCTGGGTGCTGCTCACGCATCATGGACTCACGTTCCCATGTCTCCTCCTCAATGCCACGGTGCTGCCACAGCACGCAAACCAAAGGAATAGCACGACCACGCAAAAGCTTCTCCCGCTGATCTAGGATACGGATAAGGGCCTCAACAACGGACATGTCATCCTTAATGTCCAATGTCCCCCAATCGATCACATGAGTGGGGTCAGGATGATACTTCCTCAACTCGGACACGTGAAACATGTTGTGCACTCGACTCAGCCACAGTGGTAACGCTAACCGGTAGGCCACAGGCCCCACACGATCCAGAATCTCAAAAGGACCAACAAACCGCGGAGATAGCTTGGAACCTCGCCCAAACCGTCGATGTCCACGACGTGGAGAAACACGAAGAAACACATGATCACCAACAGAAAACTCCAAAGGTCGCCGCCACTGATCTGCATAAGATTTCTGCCGACTCTGAGCTGATAACAAACGCTAACGAATCAACTTAACCTTCTCGGTAGCCTCTTGAACCAACTGTGGTCCCAAGAGAGCTGTCTCCCCCACCTCGGTCCAACACAAAGGTGATCGACACGGCCGCCCATACTGTCACGCCCCAATTTCCTTACACCTGGAAACGGTTAGTGACTGCCCATGCCCGCACCCGAAGGGTCAAGGGGTTGGTGCAAGCACCTAGGCTGGACTTATACAACGGGTGCTGTCCCAATACTACACATCTGGGCTAACATGTCAAAGGACATGCCCCTAATTTCAAACCATACACACAATCATCATCCAGTCAAAATAACATATCACAGTTTACTTCACTTAAAAGAGGACTCAAGTCCATTACAACTCAAATGGGGAAAAGCTCCCAATAAACCCGCAATACCAAATTCAGGTTTACAAAATAGCTCAAACCAAAACAAAGCCATAGATACATTAACAATCAAATAAGGAGGGTCCCATAGCCTCTATGGCCAATCACCTCCGGCTCTCACCTATCACCTGGCTAGACCCTGCAAAGTGAACAATTCAAAGGAGGGGTGAGCAAATCACGGCTCAGGGGGATCAAGTCTCCCCGGGCCCATCCTACACTCTTGGAATGCATGTTTAGTGGATGCTTGTGCTAGTGTAGTGAACTAGTTGAAACCACACACAAAAACCATCAAACACATCCCATATTTAGAGAGAGAGGTTCCAGGATATAATAGTCCCATACTCAAGGCTCCGGTCTAGTGATCGTCCCGTATCCAAGGCTCCAGTCCAATGACTGTCCCGTAACTAAAAGGGTTCTAGCTTGGCGGCTGTCCCGTGGATCAAATGCTCCACTCAACAACTGTCCCGTAGCATACAACATTTAGCACTCAAACAAAATTCAGTGAAATGCAATCACATAACCCGAAGACAAGGTGCCCAGGAGGCATAATTTATTTCAATACAAGATGCTCAACAGGCATAATACAACTCAACACGTATTAATATGATTTACAATGCACTCGGTTCATGTAGTGCAACCACAATCTCAAGAACATTCACAAGATACGCTTTCTTTTCCTATATCGGTGTTCATTAACCGTTCTGGTAAGTTTTTAGGTAAATTAACTCCTGGAACTTCATGCCAATTACATTATTTTCCACTCAAGAACCTTCCTGGCTAAATGGGGAAGCCAGGGAGGCAAAATAAGGGGGTGCACGTCATATGGGTCATATGACGTGCAAGGGGATGTTTGGCTCCCTCGCCTCTACACAACTCCAGGAACGTTGGGGTAAAATTTCAAACCAATTGGGCTTGCACGTGAAATGGGCTTTTCACGTGCACAAGGGTTTTTGGCTCCTGCTTTCTACACCTTTCGGGAAGCCTGGGGTAAAATTCGGACCAAATGGGCTTGCACGTGAAATGGGCTTTTCACGTGCAATATGGCATGCGACCATATTTTGCACAGAGACCTTTGTTTTATTGTTTTAATCACTTTTCTCTAAAGGACCTCTCTCAAATTATGTTTAGATTGTGAGTTATTAGACTCGAAAGTTAGGGTATATAGCCTGGTTTCAACTCCAGCTATGTCCCTCATATCAACCTACCCATCCGGACCATCCCAGATTATTTTATTCACTTTTAACTATCCAGGATATACTGGAAACCTCACAATAAATCATCATATTAGTTTATGTGGGGGCATAAACTCAACATCAACATGAATAGGACCATAGCAATCCGTACCCAAAGAAACTCGATGTCGCAACAAAAGGGTATAAACCCAAAATTTTCGAAGGCATGAATATGAACACGAATTCCCTACCTCAAAATCGCAGAATACAACTGGTCGTTGTATTCTAGCAATCACGTCTCTGGGCTCTCGTCCACCTGCAGGAATCCTTGGATCGCCGGCCTTGGATCGTCCTCGCCGTCTCAGGCCGTCTCCCTCTTTCCGGCAGTCTCCCTCTCCTGGGCCATGTCTCTCTTTCTCTCTCTCTCAAGGGGTGACGGCTGCTAGGGTTTTGGAATGAGATCCCCAAAGTTTGAACCCTTTTTCCTTTATATATTTTCCCTCATAATCAAAACGACGTAGTTTTGATTAATTTTAAAGCCCAACATCTATAAGCCCAAAGGTCAAGGTTTTCTAATCCACTTCATTAAGCTCTACAGCCCAACAATTAAGCCCAAATCATATTTTAAATAAAACTCTCAAATATATTAATTTGGGATATTTTAATTTATGTGAAATTCCCAAAATACCCCTCAGGGCCTCGAACTCCGAATCAAGCCCAAGCATAGTCAAAATTCTCCATTTGACAAGCACATCACTGTGCTAATGTTCATTCTCTAAAACAAGGCCTCTTACTCAAGGCTAACTCCAAGAACCCCTCAAATACGGGTCCTTACATCGTCTCCCCCTTAAAGACTTTTCGTCCTCGAAAAGAAAGTTGGGGTTGAAAGGAAACTATAACCACAATTAATGCACCCAATACATAACAGCAAAATAATTGATCAGCACCCATGTAACAACAAAATAAAATCAGTACCAATAGTACCTGATGTTTATGCCTTCCTCCCCTCCTTCAAGGTTGTTCGTCCTCGAACAGATCAGGATAGTGAGCACTCATCTCAGTCTCACGTTCCCAAGTCTCTTCCTCCATACCTCGGTGTTGCCACAACACCCGAACGAGTGGGATAGTCTTTCCTCGGAGCGGCTTCTCGCGCCTATCCAAAATACGGATTGGGGCCTCAATAACTATCATATCTTCCTCAATATCCAGATTACTCCAATCCAGGACATGTGTGGGATCTGGATGATATGCCCGTAACTGGGATACATGGAAAACATTGTGAATTCTGCTCAAACTAGGTGGTAAGGCCAACCTATAAGCAACAGGTCCAACTCTGCTCAAAATCTCAAACGGTCCAATGTATCTTGGAGATAACTTGGATCCCTTTCTAAATCTTTTATGTCCCTTCCATGGAGAAACACGAAGGAACACATGATCTCCAACCAAAAACTCTAATGGTCGGCGTCTGTGGTCCGCATAGGACTTCTGTCGACTCTAAGCTGTAAGAAGGCGCTGCCTAATCAGCTGGACCTTGGCCGTAGCCTCCTGGACCAATTGGGGTCCCAACATGGTCGCTTCTCCGGCCTCGCCCAACATAATGGAGACCGACATGGTCTACCATACAGTGCCTCAAACGGGGCCATCCCAATAGAAGCTTGATGGCTATTATTATAGGCAAACTCAACCAGAGGAAGGTGAGAAGCCCATGATCCTCCAAAATCGAGCACACAAGCTCTCAATAGATCTTCTAGTGTCTGAATGGTCTTCTCTGACTGACCATCAGTCTCGGGGTGATAAGCCGTACTCAGATTGAGTCGTGTCCCCAAGGCTTCTTGCAAGCCACTCCAAAATCGTGAGGTGAACCGTGCATCTTTGTCTGAAATGATAGACACGGGTACCCCATGCAATCTGACAATTTTGTTGATATACAACTGACTTAAGGTGCCAATGGAGTCTCGCTCCCGAATAGCTAAGAAATGGGCTGATTTTGTCAAACGATCTACAATGACCCATATCATGTCCTTCCGGCCAGAGGTGGCGGGAAGTCCTGTCACGAAGTCCATGGTAATGTGTTTCCACTTCCACTCAGCCACAGGTAAGGGCTGCAATTGACCCGCAGGTCATTGGTGCTCTGCCTTGACTTGCTGACAAGTGAGGCACCTGGAAACAAATCCCGCTACGCTCTTCTTTAGTCCCGGCCACCAGAACTGTGCTCTCACGGCATGATACATCTTTGTCCTCCTGGGTGTACAGCCAAACGGGAATGATGAAATTCCCTCATCAAATCCTCTCGAAGGAAGGGCAGAACTATCAAACGCCCCTGAAACCTCAACTCGTGTTCAGCTCCTTTTGTCCACTCTTCGGACAGCTCACCGGCCTCTATCTGGGCCCGGATTACCTCACAGTCCACGTCTCCCAACTGTCCATCACGGACACGTTGGTATAATTCTGGCATCACAGTGATAGGGCACAGGGCTGCTTTCCCACTGCTAAGATCAGGCTATACCTGAAGTACTGCTAGCTGTTCCATCATTTTCCATTCTCTAATGGAAACCTCAGCTTTGCCCTTTCTACTTAGTGCGTCAGCAACAACATTCCCTTTTCCAGGTGTATAGGAGAGTGTGAAATCGAACATCTGCAGGTACTTTACCCATCTCCTCTGCCTCAAGTTCAGGTCTCTCTGGGTGAAAATATATTGCAAGGCTTTTGTGGTCCGTGTACACCACAAATTTCTCCCCCAACAAATAGTGTTGCCACGACTTTAAGGCAAAAATCACTGCTGCCAACTCCAGGTCGTGTGTTGGGTAATTTTGCTCATGGGGCTTCAGCTGTCGTGAGCCATAAGCTATGACTTTGCATTATTGCATCAGAACACACCCCAGTCCAACTCGGGACGCATCACAATATACCTCATAAGGCACTCCCTCTTGTGGTAGACTCAACACAGGTGCAGTGGTCAGCCGGGTTTTCAATTCCTCGAAAGCTTTCTGACACTTGTCCGTCCACTCAAATTTGGCTCCTTTCCGTGTCGATGGTCATCGGTGCCGCCAACCGTGAAAACCCTTCCACGAAGCGCCGGTAATATCCCGCCAGTCCCAAGAAACTACGGATCTCAAAGACATTAGTGGGCCTCTTCCAAGATGATACAGACTCAATCTTGGTTGGGTCCACTCTTACTTCTTTAGCAGATACCACGTGCCCAAGGAAATGCACCTCTCTCATCCAAAAGTCACACTTACTAAATTTAGTATATAACTGGTGATTTCGTAGTGCCTGCAACACCACAGTCAGATGTTCCCGATGCTCCTCTCGGGTCTTAGAATATACGAGGATGTCATCGATGAACACTACTACGAAGGAATCCAGATATGGGGCAAATACTTGGTTCATTAGATGCATAAACACTGCCGGTGCGTTCGTAAGCCCAAAAGGCATCACTAGCCACTCATAGTACCCGTATCTGCACTGAATGCCGGAAAGACTCGTATTTGGGTAGTTTTGTACTAATATCTGTGTAGTATTGTGCTCATCATTTCGAGCGTTTTGACCGTAGTTTGACTCAATTTGGAGTTCGGGACCTTGGAGGTTAATTATTGACTGGGGTCAATGGTTGACTAGGTCGATTGACGGCAAAAATATAAATAGGGGAAAGAGAGCTTCCACGTTACGTTTCAGCGTTTCAAGTTTCTGCGTTGGAGAGCTTAGAGAGAGAAAGAGAGAAGGAAGCTTGGAGGCCTTGGCGATTTGGGGCGTTTTGAGCTCGTTCAAGCATCAAGAATCATTCCAGGTAGGTGTTCCCTTGATTCTTCACCCTTTTCTTGCTGTTTTTTTGGATTAACATGTAAGAATTTGATGAAATCATGCAAATTCGTGTTGAACCCTAGAATTTGGGGAAAAACCAATTTTGGGTTGAATCTTGTATTTAAATGCGTTCGGAGGGGTAAGACGTGATTTAAAACCTAATATATAGTATTAGGTATGAGTTTTATGAGATTCCGGTTGAATCCAGACGAGAAACAATTGAAAAACGATGATGAACGATGAATCGTCATGAACCTGGGTAGAGAAACGATGAGATCGACCGGAAATTGGAAATTTCGAATGTGCGATTTCGAAGGTTCGAAGGTTCGAAGGTAGGTTCGATGTAGTGTAATTTCGAGTGTCGAATGTGAAAGTTTCGAGTGTCGAATGTGAAAGTTTCGAGTGTCGTTTCGAAGGTTCGAAGGTACTTCGAAGGGGAGTTTCGAAGGCGATTCATGGGTACTTCGAAGGTAGTTCGAGTGTAGGTTCGAGGGTCGAAGGCGGTTCGAAAAGAGATTCGAAAATACGATTCGAAATGCGATTCGAAATGCGGATTCGAAAATGTAGTTTCACTGCAGATTCGAAATACGGTTTGACCTTGGACCTATTTACATTGCAACCTATACCCATCTACACATTTAAGTATTAAATAACGAAATACCCCCCATTTGGATTCAAAGAAAAATACTAGAAAAATTAATTCCCATTATTTCAAAATGTGAAATTTGGGATTTAGTGTAAAATCTCGGAAAAACCCAAAAGTTCGTAGTGGTGAATTTTTGGAAAGTGGGGTTAGACATCTCATAAAAATCCCCAAAAATCAGATTATCTTATTTATGGTTATGGGAACCCAATGCCGGGACTTTTAATTTCAAGAAAATAGGCTGCTATGGGTACTTCCTTCATAAATCAAGGATTGAGGATTTACTTGTGAAGACCGGCTACGGTTCCAAAGGAAATGTCGAGAATGACATGCCATACTCATGTTAGTATGTTGATGTGGGGTATTGGGGCATGGACTCCGTGACTTGTTTGGGTTCTCACCGTGATGCACCGATGGTGCTATGTGGTTGACATGGCAAGCATATGCACCGATGGCAAGCCGGTGTGGCGACCGTGTCCTGGGCATATAGCGCCGTGGTAGGGCTGAGTGCCCTGAGCTGGGATCCTAGTGAGGATCGTGGACAAGCTGTCCTGTGGGCAGGCTAGGTCCCGATGTTTGTTTGTGAAGGACCGTACTGAGTTAGATAGTACGTTTGCCTTCGAGTAGAGTTTTTCTAGATTTTGACCTAGTGAATGGGCTCAAATGATTCACGTGAAAAGGAAAGATGCTTAAGATGTCCTCTATCTACCACGAAGTTTCAGGCCAAACGGACGTGTATAGGTGCACGATATGGGTCCAATTCACGGCAAGTGTGGTTGTCTTAAATGATGCAAGGAGGTAGGGGTGAAGTTTGAGAGCATTTTGGAGTCCATTTGGAGTGCACGTGATTGGGAATTCACGTGCAAATTGGCGGCCATATTTTTGCATGGTTCCCTTGGTTTTGACATTAATGATCTTCTCCAAAGGACCATGTTGAAATTCCGAGATTTTGGCCTATATGGGTGGAAAGGTGCTAACTTGTGTGATCAAAACTACGTCGTTTTGATCCTGGTTTACTTAATCAAAACTACGTGTTTTGATGTGGGTAGTGTCTATATAAGGAGGGCTTGAGTTTGAGTTTAGGGGTTCTTGTTTCTTCCTTGGCCACGCGAGAGAGAGAGAGAGAGAGAGAGAGAGAGAGAGAGAGAGGGTCTCGGGCGTTGCGTGGTGGTTCGCGCGTGGGGAGTCGTCTAGCGTGGAGGTTAGGACAAAAGCCTGAGGTAGGGATTCATGTCCTTCCAAACTCTCCCTGTTTTAGGATATTCACCTATATATATATATGTAAATCCATATAGGTGATCTCCTATATGGATGTTGGCCTTCGGGGCATGTTCTGTTGATTTGATGTTGAATTTGGCCTTGAGGATTTTCCGGGTTTGTTTATGCACACCATGTGTTTGATGAAATGTCTAAGAGGTCCGCACACTATGTGTTTGATAAAATGTCTGTGAGGCCTGCATGCCTGTATTCAATATAAGCCTGTGAGACCTTGTATATGAGTGCTTGAGATATACCCGTGTGTGGTGTGTACCGTGTTTGATTTGTATTTGATTTTTAGCCCATGAGGTGATGTGTGGCTGTATCGACCATGTTGGTCCTTCGAGATAAAAGTGTAAAGCTGGCCGAGTTTACATGTTGAGTGTAAGCTATCGTTGTGATCCGTTTGAGATCGAAGTGAGATATGGGCCGGCACAATAGTCGGACCCCTTTGAGTTTGGCCGGACGTGGTCCCGAGTCTCGTGTAGCACTCACGACGGTGGGCTAAGTCTACACCCATTCCCGAGGGTAGTAGGCGCCCGAGGAGGTGTTGACCATATCCGACTCGGGTGGAAAATGTGCATTGGTGTCCAGCAACATTCGCCGAATGTGGTATGTGTCGCCGTGGTGGCGGGTGTCCTCTGCCCTCGGCGGGTTCGGTAAAGAGTGTTTATTGGGTGATGTTTGCTGCTTAGCCTTAGGCACAACACGAGCACAAGCTACACATATCATGCATGTTGCACGGGACGGGTCCGGGGAGACGGGATCCCTACTGAGGTGTGGTTTGCTCACCCCTCCTATAAACCGTCCTTTTGCAGGTTTAGCGAGCGGTAGGTGAAGGCCGAGGAGCTAGGCCCCTGAGGCCGAAAGCTTTATATTATTTCCTTTGTTGCTGCTTTTATGTTTTGGATTTTGGTTTGGTTTTATTGATGGCTTCATAGGGGTTTTTCCCCACTGGGTTGAATGAACATTTAGTCTTTGAAATGAAATAAAATGAGATGTTGTTATTCAATTTGTGTTTGTGTGCATGGTTTGGGAGCAAGAGCATGCCCTTGGCATGTTAGCCTGATGTGCAGTTTGGGACAACACCCGTGCTAAAGTCCTTTTAAGGTGCTTGCACCAACCCCTTGTCCCTTCGGGTGCGGGCATGGGTCACTACTCATTTCCAAGTGGAAGGAAATTGGGGCGTGACATTATGGTATCGTAGCGATAGTTCATGGTCTATGGACCTAGGATAGTGGGGAGGCCCGGCCCTTGAGACTCTTGGGAGGGGGATAGGACACGCCCGATCAACGTGGTCCTATCTGGTTTTCTGGGGTGTACTAGGGTAGTTAGACCAAGGAGTAGGGCACTTGCATTTGGGTGAGGGGCATACATGCATGGCATTAGAGCACTAGTTTAATTTCGTATGAGCATTGTGATTGGACATGCTATGTTGTTCTTTGTTGGTGAAATTCGGTGATTTTCTGTGAGACTTGTTGCTATGAATTGTCGTGTGTACTTCGTGATTTTCCGTGTGTTTAAATGTAAAAGTTGTGAGTACCTCTGGCCCATGGGGATGAGGGTGTGTAGAGCTTGAGAGAAGCAGATCCTAGTTTGGTTTAAATTAGTAGACGATGCCTCCTAGAAAGTAACCCGAGCTACTCCACCGTAGAAGATGAATCTTCCGCCCGTGCTTGGAGAGGGAAGAGGACAGCGTGTAGAGGGCGATGATCCCCGGAGCGGATCATGGCCCAAGTCCGGGCCCTAAGTGAGAACGTGCAAGGCATGGTGAGGACCTCGGGGAGAGATCCTAAACGAGGTGCGTCAGGAGATGATGGCACGACAGGCCACCCCCTCCACCCCGTGAGGCGAACCTCCGTGTAGGCAGGAAGTGCGGTGAGGCGGGAAGAGGGAGACGTGTTGACGAGCCCCGAAAGGAACATCCACCAAGGTTCAAGGGAGGAGCCGAACCCTAGGAGCAGAGCACCGGCCGCGCGTCGAGCATGTGTTCTCCTTTTCACCCCGGGAGGAAGACAAAGTGAGACTAGCGGTCCGGGCTGGAGGAGGAAGCCTTGGAATGGTGGCTTAGCATCTCGGAAGCCGGGATATGGAGACCATGGCCTGGAATGAGTTCCTCCACTGTCAATGAGGAGTTCTTTCCGTAGTCATGCGGTGGCAAAAGCGGGAGGAGTTCGGCGGTGAAGCAGGGATCGCGCTCGCAGCGAGTATGAGCGAGATTTTCGGGGGCTGAGTCGGTTTGCTCCAAGAATATCAAGGGAGGACCCGAAGGCCCATAAGTTTACCATGGGTCTCAAACCGCCCCAAGCAAAGGGTGGAATGTCGACCAAGACCTATCGAAGTCGTGGACACCGCCAAGATTGTTGAGAGAGGATTAGAGGAGGGAAGACGGGCTCACCAGAGCGGATGGGGCAGGGCGCGCGCAGCACGGTGATACCAAGAGGCGAAGGTTGAGTCCGGATGGGACTTTTCCCAAGGATGGGGGCCAAGCTTCAATGGCTCCGCCCGGATCCCGTTACTTTGAGGACAGGGAGGCCGGAACTTCCCGCGGGTGTACCCGTTGTGGCATGTCGGGGCACGTCAAACGGAGTGCCCCCAGCAGCTTGACGTGTCATAGTCGTGGGAAGGTGGGACACATCAGCAAGGTGTGTTTCGGCAAAGGGGAACAGCCGGGAGGCGGAAGCTTAAGACAAGGGAGCAGGGGTGGAACCCAATTTAGGCCCCGCCCCAAAGCCGACATTGTGGCAGGCCGGTCAGCCGGTTCCGGTCACACTAGGCCACAGGGGGAGAGGCAACCACAAGGAGGATCGGAGGGGCGTCCCAGGGATCTGCAGCAGGAGCAAAAGGGAAGGCAAGTGAGGCCGGTGGTGGGGCAAGCCAAGGCAGAGGTTCGCGCTTACCTCGACACCACCGAAATGGAGGATTTACCATCACCCTCCGAGGAAGGTGGAGCTGGACCTTCGTGGTTCGAGGTACTATTCTAATATCCCGCACCGTTGTTGCCATTGTTTGATACCGGAGCTTCGTGCTCCCCGATTGCTAAGTCCTTGGTGGAGAGCCTTGGACTTGATTGTGTGGAGGCCGATAGACCTCCGAGGGTCGAGTCCCCAATGGGAGGAGTGGAGTTGATCCACCAAATGTGTCGAGAGTGTGCGCTACGATAGGAGAGGTTGACCTCTCATTTGATTTGTACGTAATGCCCATGAGGACCTTTAGTTTGATTCTGGGGATGGATGGTTATGGCCTTTGGCTAAGATGATCGCTATAGGCGACGAGTATCGTTCTACACCCACAGGGTCTTCCCGTATCCTAGTGGGTGAATGGGATAGGACGGGGAGAGCCGGACCGACGAGGGAGCTATGGGGCAATATTACCCATGGGCTGCCACCCTAACCTTTGAGGAGGAAGGTAACTTGGAGAAAAGGGTGTGGCCGGATGTAGTCGAGAATTTCCGGGATGTCTTTCCGGGGAGTTGTTGGAGTTGCCTCCACAAGTAGGTCGAGTTCACGTTGAACTGTGCCGGGGTGGGACCCATCTCACTAGAGCATACCGGATGGGACCCGCTGAGTTGCGTGAGCTTCGTGAGCGTAAAGGAACCGGGAGATAAAGGTTTTATCCGTCCTAGTACCTCACCTGGGGGCACCGGTCTTGTTTGCTAAGAAGGTGATGGTTCGTGCGACTTGCATTGATTATCGAAGTCGAATCAAGTAACGGTAAAGAACAAGTACCCTTTGCCGTGGATTGATGACTTATTCGACCACCGAGTGGAGCACGGTGGTTCTCAAAAATCGATCCGCGTTCGGGATATCACCAATTGAGGGTCGGAGCGAGGACATCCCTAAGACGGCGTTCGGGTGCGGTACGGACACTATGAGTGGTTAGGATGCCTTTTGGGCTCACGAACGCACTCGTGTTCATGCATCTAATGAATCGGTATTTGCCCCATACCTGGATTCCTTCGTGGTGGTATTCATTGACGACATCCTTGTGTACTCCAAAACCCAAGCCGAGCATGAGGAGCACTGGCCGTGGTGCTACAGGCACTACGAGATCATCACTTGTATGCTAAATTTAGCAAGTGTGACTTCGGAGCGAGAGGGCATTTTCTGGGCATGTAGTATCCGCCGAAGGAGTTAGAGTGGACCCAACCAAGATTGAGTCCGTAGCATCTTGGAAGAGGCCCACAAATGTTTTTGAGATCCGGAGTTTCTTGGGTCCGGGGGTATTACCGGCGTTTGTGGAAGGGTTTTCTCGGTTGGCGGCACCTATGACGCTCTTACACAAGGGAGCCAAATTCGAGTGGACGGACAAGTGCCGCAGGCATTCGAGGAGTTGAAGACTCGCCACCCTGCACCGGTGTTGAGTCCACCGCAGGAGGGAGTGCCATTCGAGGTGTATCGTGATGCGTCTCGCGTTGGACCGGGGGTGTTCATGCAAGAGCGCCAAGTCATAGCATATGGCTCGCGACATGAAGTCCCATGAGCAAAACTACCCAACACACGACCCGGAGTTAACGCGGTTATTTTGCCCCAGTCTTGGCACATTACCTGGGAGAGAAATTGTGGTATATACCGACCACAAAAGCCTACGAGAATCTTCACCCGGAGAGACCTAAATTTGCGCCAACGGAGGTGGGCGAGACCGCAAATGTTTGACTTCACGCTCTCCTACACGCCCGGAAAGGGAAATTTAGTAGCCGACGCGCTAAGTAGAAAGGAAAAGCCGAGGTTTCCATGAGAGAATGGAAAATGATGGAGCGGTTGGCGGGCTCAGGTGCAACCTCGCTTCAGGCGATGGAGCTATCCGTGTCCTCTCACCGTGATACCGAGTTGTATCGCGTGTCCGTGAGGGACAGTTAGGCGACATGGGCCGTGAGGTGATCCGGGCCCGAGATAGAGGCCGGAGAGCCGTCGGAGGAGCCGGACGGAAGGAGTTGAGCATGAGCTGAAATTTCGAGGGCGTCCGTAGGACCACCTCCCTTGCGTGAGGAGTGCTGAGGGAATTTCATCATTCCCGTTTGGCTGTACATCCAGGAGGAACTAAGATGTACAGCCGTTCGCGCACGCTTCGGTGGCCGGGGCTGAAACGGAGGGTAGCAGAGTTTGTTTCCGGGGCCTTACCCGTCGGCAAGTGAAGGCGAGAACACCAACGACCCGCTGGTCAATTGCGGCCTTTACCCGTAGCCGAGTGGAAGTGGGAGCATATACCATGGACTTCGTGACGGGACTTCCTACCACTTCCGGGAGAAAGGACATGATTTGGGTCATAAGTGGACCGCTTAACTAAGTCAGCCCATTTCTTGGCAATTCAGAGCGCGACTCATCGGCACGTTAAGCCGCTTGTATGTTGATGAAATTGTCCGCTTGCACGGAGTACCCTTGTCTATTGTTTCGGACAGAGGATGCGCGGTTTACATCCCGGTTTTGGGGAGGTCTGCGGAAGCATTGGGAACCCGACTTAATTTGAGTACCGCATTCCATCCCGAGACCGATGGTCAGTCCGAGAGGACCATTCAAACATTGGAAGACTTGTTGAGGGCTTGTGTACTCGATTTTGGAGGATCATGGGCTTCCCACCTTCCTCTCGTGGAGTTGCCTATAATAACGCTTTGGCCTTCGATTGGGATGGCCCCGTTTGAGGCATTGTATGGCCGACCGTGTCGGTCTCCATATGTGGGCGGTCGGAGAGGCAGCTAGTTCGGACCCCAATTGGTCCAGAGGCTACGGCAAAAGTTCAGTGATTCGGCAACGCCTTCTACCCCGGAGCAGGAAGTCTTTGCGCATCGCCGACGCCGACCGTTGGAGTTTTTGGTGGGAGACCACGTATTCCTTCGTGTTTCTCCACGTGAGAGGGCATAAGAGATTTGGGACCGGGTCCAAGTTGTCCCCTCGGTACATTGGACCGTTCGAGATTTTGAGCGAGTTGGACCCGTTGCTTATAGGTTGGCATTACCACCTAGTTTGAGCAGAGTTCATAATGTTTTCCATGTATCCCGATGGGAAATATCATCCGGATCCCACACACGTGCTAGATTGGGGTACCCTGGATCTTGGAGAGGATGTGTCCGTTGTCGAGGCCCCCATCCGTATTGTAGATAGGCGAAAGCAGCTGCGAGGTAAGACTATTCGTTGGTTCGGGTGTTGTGGCAACACCGAGGGCTGGAGGAAGAGACCCGGGAACGTGAGACCGAGAGCGTGCTCATTATCCTGACTGCTCGAGGACGAACAACTCGAAGGAGGGGAGGAGGGCAAGCATCAAACTTAACATAATCGGTACTTGCCCACTAGTTATGACCATATGGAGGTATAAATGTGTGAAATAATTTGTGATTTGTTGTGTATTAATTTATCGTGCTGAGGGTGTTAGAGGCCTATGCTTTGGTTGTGATTGTTTTCTTTCATTCCACCTTTTCTTTTCGAGGACGAAAAGTCTTAAGGGGGAGAGGATGTAAGGACCCGTACCTTGAGTTAGTCACGCTTAGTCACGTTTGCCTTCCGAGTAGAGTTTTTCTAGATTTTGACCTAGTGAATGGGCTCAAATGAATTCACGTGCAAAAAGGAAAGATGCTTAATGATGTCCTCTATCTACCACAGAAGTTTCAGGCCAAACGGACGTGTATGTGAGGTGCACGTGATAGGGTCCAATTCACGTGCAAGTGTGGTTGTCTTAAATGATGCAAGGAGGCTAGGGGTGAAGTTTGAGAGCATTTGGAGTCCATTTGGGTTGCACGTGAATTGGGAATTCACGTGCAAATTGGCGTGCAGCCATATTTTTGCATGGTTCCCTTGGTTTTGACATTCTAATGATCTTTCTCCAAAGGACCAGTTGAAATTCGAGTATTTTGGCCTATATGGGTGCGGAAAGGTGCTACTTGTGTGATCAAAACTACGTCGTTTTGATCCCGGGTTTACTTAATCAAAACTACGTCGTTTTGATGTGGGTAGTGTCTATATAAGGAGGGCTTGAGTTTGAGTTTAGGGTTCTTGTGTTCTTCCTTGCTGCACCGCTGCGCCAGAGAGAGAGAGAGAGAGAGAGAGAGAGAGAGAGAGAGGGGTCCCGGCGTTGCCGTGGTGGTTCGCGTCGTGGGGAGGTGTCTAGCGTGGAGGTTAGGACAAAAGCCCGAGGTAGGGATTCATGTCCTTCCAAACTCTCCTCGTTTTAGGATATTCACCTATATATATATATGTAAATCCATATAGGTGTGATCTCCTATATGGATGTGGCCTTCATGGCATGTTCTGTTGATTTGATGTTGAATTTGGCCCGAGGATTTTCTGGGTTTGTTTATGCACACTATGTGTTTGATGAAATGTCTAAGAGGTCCGCACACTATGTGTTTGATAAAATGTCCGTGAGGCTGCATGCCATGTATTCAATATAAGCCTGTGAGACCTTGTATATGAGTGCTTGATGATATACCCGTGTGACCGGTGTGTACCGTGTTTATTTGTATTTGATTTTTAGCCTATGAGGCTGATGTGTGTGTGGTATCCGACCATGTTGGTCCTTCGAGATAAAGTGTAAAGCCGTGCCGAGTTTACATGTTGAGATGTAATGCTATGCTGTTCGTTGATCTGTTTGAGACCGAGCCGAGATATGGGCCAGGCACAAAGCCGGACCCCTTTGAGATTTGGCCGGGACGTGGTCCCGAGTCTCGTGTAGCACTCACGACGGTGGGCTAAGTCTACACCCATTCCTGAGGGTAGATATGGCGCCCGAGGAGGTGGTTGACCATATCCGACTCGGGTGGAAAATGTGCATTGGTGTCCATGCAACATTCGCCGAATGTGGTATGTCTGTCGCCGTGGTGGCGGGGTGTCCTCTGCCCTTTGCGGGTTCGGGTAAAGAGGTTTCTTGGGTGATGTTTGTTGCGTTAGCCTTAGGCACAACACGAGCACAAGCATACACATATCATGCATGTTGTACAAAGGACGGGTCCGGGGAGACGGGATCCCTCTGGCTGGTTTGCTCACCCTCCTATAAACCGTTCTTTTGCGGGGTTTAGTAGGCGGTAGGTGAAGGCCGAGGAGCTAGGCCCCCGAGGTTGAAAGCTTTATATTATTTCCTTTGTTGTACTCGGTTTTATGTGTTTGGATTTTGGTTTGGTTTTTTGATGGCTTCATAGGGGTTTTTCCCCGACCGGGTTGTAATGAACATTTAGTCTTTGAAATGAAATAAAATGAGATGTTGTTATTCAATTTGTGTTTGTGTGCATGGTTTGGGAACAGGAGCAGCCCCTTGGCATGTTAGCGGGGGGGGGGGGGGGGGGGGAGATTTAATTTGCTTGCACCACCCCTTGTCCTCGGGTGCGGGCATGGGCTCACTACTCATTTCCAAGTGGAAGGAAATTGGGGCGTGAGGGCAGGGGCCGAGTCCCGATGATCGTGCACACTACACAGGCACGAGTACACAGAGCATGTAGTATAGACTTGTATGTTTGCATGATGTGGAGTGTCGGGGTCACCTACTGAGCTTGTCGCTCACCCCTACTTGTTGTTTACCTTTTTCAGGTGTGACCCGAGACTAGTGGAGGACTTTCTTCCAAGAGGACGTGCCCACTACTCGAGTATGATGCGATCGTATTCCGTATTCGTATTGTGTATTGTATTATGTTTGTATCCCGGACATGGGTCCGTGGATAGTTGTATTTGCATACTTGTTTGTGATGTGATGTCGGTATGACTGTTTGACTTAATGTGTGCATGATGATATATGGGAAAGTACAGGATTACCCTTGATGTATGACTGTACAGGGGTTGCATATTTGGGACAGCACCCGCGGTGTAGTCTCTTTTGGTGCTAGTCACCAACCCCTTGACCTTTCGGGTGCGGGCAAGGGGAAGTCATGTACCCGGTTCCGGGTTCCCTGGAATTCGGGGACGTGACAAATGCGGTCTTAGGGATATCCTCCCTCCCGACCCTCACTGATGGTACCCCGAACGGAGATCAATTTTCGAAAACCACCGTGCTCCACTCAGTTGGTCGAATAAGTCATCAATCCTCAGTAACGGATATTTATTCTTTACCGTCACTTGGTTCAGCTTCCGGTAGTCAATACAGAGTCTCAACGACCCATCTGCCTTCTTAGCAAACAGTACTGGTGCACCCCAAGGTGATGTACTTGGGCGAATGAAGCCTTTATCTCCAAGCTCCTTTATTTGCTTTTGTAGCTCTCTCAATTCAGCAGGTCCCATCCGGTATGCCACTTGGGAGATAGGTCCCACCCTGGGTACCAGTTCAATTATGAACTTAGTACTCCTGTGTGGAGGTAATTCCACTAACTCTCCAGGGAACACATCCTCGAAGTTCTCAACCACATTAGGCCACGCTCTTTTCTCTAAGTTACCTTCCTCCTCAAAGGTTAGAGTGGCAAGTCTATGGGTAATATTACCCCATAGCTCCCACATTGGCCCTGCTCTCCCGGCATTCTTATCCCATTCACCCACTATAGTACAGGAAGTTCCTGTGGGTGTAGTAAACGACACTCGTCGTCTATAGCAGTCAATCTTAGCCTGAAAGGCCAACAACCAGTCCATTCCCAGAATCAAATCGAATGTCCTCATAGGCATCACATAAAGATCAAATTGGAGTTCAACTTCTCCAATTGTAAGTACGCATTCACGACATACACGGTTTATTGTCACCGTTCCTTCCATAGGTGACTCAACACACAGAGGCCTATCAGCCCTCACACAAACAAGTCCAAGGCCCTCAACCAAGGACTCCGCAATTAGGGAACACGATGCTCCGGTATCAAACAAGACAAAGAATCGCAAGACGGGATAGTAAAATAGTACCTCGTACTACTGAAGACCCGGCTCCGCCGTCCTCGGAGGGTGATGGAAGGTCCTCCCTCTCTGCGGGTGCTGAGGTAAGCGCGTATGCTCTGCCTTGACTCGCCCCAACACTTGCCTCTACAGTTTTCCCTTTAGCTCCAGCCTGGAGTCCACTTGGACGCCCCTCCAATCCTCCTTGTGTTTTGGCATAGTTAGAACCGGCCTGACTGGGTTGCCACGAACGTGCTGGCCTCGGAGCTAGGGCTTGAGTTTGGATCCCTCCTTTGCCTCCTCGTGTCACACTTCCAGCTCCCCGACTGTTCCCCTTACTGAAACACACCGTTCTAAGGTGCCCTGTCTTCCCACAGCCATGACACGACAGGTGCTGTTTGGGGCACTCACGTTTCAGGTGTCCTGACTGGCCACAACAAGCACACTTTCTGGGAGAACTCGCAGCTGAGCCCCCCTGTCCTCCAAAACTACGGAACCTCGGTGGAGCCATTGAAGCTTGGCCCCGGTCCTTGGGAAAAGTTCCACTCCCAGACTCAGCCTTTTGTCTCTTGGAATCCCCTTGCTTGTCACGTCCACTCTGTCCCAGCCGCTCTTGATGAGCTTGTCTTCCCTCCTCCAATCCTCTCTCAACAATTTTGGCTGTGTCAACAACTTCTGCATAAGTTTTCAACCTCAGCATTTCTACTCTTTGCTTCAGGGCAGGTCTGAGTCCCATGGTAAATTTATGGGCCTTCAGATCCTCTCTAGATATTGCCTCTGGGGCAAACCGACTCAGTCCTCTAAAGTCCCGCTCGTACTCAGCCACTGAGCGTGAGCCCTACTTCAAGCTGCTGAACTCTTCCCTTTTCTGCCACCGCAGCGACTCTGGGAAGAATTCCTCATGAAATAGCTGGAGGAACTCGTCCCAGGACATGGCCTCCATGTCCCGACTCCCTGATATGCTCAGCCACCACTCCAGGGCTTCTTCTTCCAACTGGTGGACTGCCAGCCTCACTTTATCTTCCTCCTGGTGTCGGAGAAAAGAGAATATGTGCTCTATCTGGCGCAGCCAATGCTTTGCTGCCAGAGGTTCAGCTCCTCCCTTGAACCTTGGTGGGTGTTCCTTCCGAAAACGCGTCACCACGTCTTCTTCCTCCCGTCTCACTGGCACTTCCTGCCTGCGTGGAGGTTCTGCCTCACGGGGTGGGGAAGGTGGCGCTGCCTGCCGTGCCAGCATCTCCTGACGTACCTCATTTAGGATCTCCCCCCTGAGGTCCTCACGCATTCCTTGTACATTCTTGGTCAAAGCTCTGACTTGGGCCATGATCCGCTCTATGGGATCATCACCCTCTACTCGTGGTTCTCCCTCTTGTCCAACCCGTGCAGAAAACTCATCTTCTACAGCTGGGGTAGCTCGGGTTATTCTCCTAGGAGGCATTCTCTACACATTAGATAAGACTAGAGTCAGTATCTCAGGTTACACACCCTTATTCCTATGGACCATGAGGTACACGTATAGGGTAATTGCCCAGGATTGCATAATAACAATTCTCACACAGTATCAACTTCCAGCATAAACTTTCAGTAGCAGTTATTTAACAAGAACATTCAGTACCAATTATCCAGTACTAACATTCAGCATCAATTATTCAGTTCTAACACTTAGCATTAACACTCAGTATCAACTTTCGGCCTCAATCACTTAGCAATCATTATTCAGTATCAAGTTTCAACATCAAGTTTTCAGTATCAAGTCCAACAATTATGTTCAGCAACGTATCACACCAGATCATAACATTTATACAGAAATTCAAACTAATGCCCTAATGCCACGCATGTATGCACCTCAACCCAAATGCAAATGTCCTACTCCCTGGTCTAACTACTCCTAAGTACACCCTAAAAAACCAGATAGGTCCACGGTGATCAGGCGTGCCCTGTACTGTCTTCTAAGGGTCTCAAAAGTAATCAACCCTCCCCACTATCCTAGGTCCACTAGACCATGAAGGCTCTGATACCATATTGTCACGCCCCAATTTCCTTACACCTGGAAACGGTTAGTGACTGCCCATGCCCGCACCCGAAGGGTCAAGGGGTTAGTGCAAGCACCTAGGCTGGACTTATACAACGGGTGCTGTCCCAATACTACACATCTGGGCTAACATGTCAAAGGACATGCCCCCA
The DNA here is from genome assembly GCA_023512835.1 of Taxillus chinensis. Classification (NCBI taxonomy): domain Eukaryota; kingdom Viridiplantae; phylum Streptophyta; class Magnoliopsida; order Santalales; family Loranthaceae; genus Taxillus; species Taxillus chinensis. The sequence goes on along the minus strand of CM042084.1, from coordinate 45,351,997 downwards.
ATTTCAAACCATACACACAATCATCATCCAGTCAAAATAACATATCACAGTTTACTTCACTTAAAAGAGGACTCAAGTCCATTACAACTCAAATGGGGAAAAGCTCCTAATAAACCAACAATACCAAATTCAGTTTACAAAATAGCTCAAACCAAAACAGAAAGCCATAGATACATTAACAATCAAATAAGGAGGGTCCCATAGCCTCTATGGCCAATCACCTCAGCCCTGTCACCTATCACCGGCTAGACCCTGCAAAGTAAACAATTCAAAGGAGGGGTGAGCAAACCACGCCTTCGCAGAGGGATCAAGTCTCCCCGGGCCCATCCTACACTACTTGGAATGCATGTTTAGTGGATGCTTGTGCTAGTGTAGTGAACTAGTTGAAACCACACACAAAAACCATCAAACACATCCCATATTTAGAGAGAGAGGTTCCAGTGATATAACAGTCCCATACTCAAGGCTCCAGTCTAGTGACTGTCCCGTATCCAAGGCTCCAGTCCAATGACTGTCCCGTAACTAAAAGGGTTCCAGCTTGGTAGCTGTCCCGTGGATCAAAGGCTCCAGCTCAACAGCTGTCCCGTAGCATACAACATTTAGCACTCAAACAAAATTCAGTGAAATGCAATCACATAACCCAGCACAAGGTGCCCAGCAGGCATAATTTATTTCAATACAAGATGCTCAACAGGCATAATACAACTCAACACGTATTAATATGATTTACAATGCACTCAGTTCATGTAGTGCAACCACAATCTCAGTAACATTCACAGTATACAGTTTCTTTTCCTATATCAGTGTTCATTAACCGTTCTGGTAAGTTTTTAGGTAAATTAACTCCGGGACTTCATGCCAATTACATTATTTTCCACTCAAGAACCTTCTGGCTAAATGGGGAAGCCGGTGGAGGCAAAATAAGGGGGTGCACGTCATATGGGTCATATGACGTGCAGGGGGATGTTTGGCTCCCTGCCCTCTACACAACTCCAGGAACGTTGGGGTAAAATTTCAAACCAATTGGGCTTGCACGTGAAATGGGCTTTTCACGTGCACAAGGGTTTTTGGCTCCCTGCTTTCTACACCTTTCAGGGAAGCCTGGGGTAAAATTTCAGACCAAATAGGCTTGCACGTGAAATGGGCTTTTCACGTGCAATATGGCATGCAGCCATATTTTGCACAGAGACCTTTGTTTTATTGTTTTAATCACTTTTCTCTAAAGGACCTCTCTCAAATTATGTTTAGATTGTGAGTTATTAGACTCGAAAGTTAGGGTACATAGCCTGGTTTCAACTCCAGCTATGTCCCTCATATCAACCTACCCATCCAGACCATCCCAGATTATTTTATTCACTTTTAACTATCCAGATATATTGGAAACCTCACAATAAATCATCATATTAGTTTATGTGGGGGCATAAACTCAACATCAACATGAATAGGACCATAGCAGATCCGTACCCAGCAAACTCGATGATTGCAACAAAAGGGTATAAACCCAAAATTTTCAGAAGGCATGAATATGAACACGAATTCCCTACCTCAAAATCAGAGAATACAACTGGTCGTTGTATTCTAGCAATCATGTCTCTAGGCTCTCGTCCACTGCAGGAATCCTTGGATCGCCGGCCTTGGATCGTCCTCGCCGTCTCAGGCCGTCTCCCTCTTTCCGGCAGTCTCCCTCTCTGGCCGTGTCTCTCTTTCTCTCTCTCTCAAGGGGTGACGGCTGCTAGGGTTTTGGAATGAGATCCCCAAAGTTTGAACCCTTTTTCCTTTATATATTTTCCCTCATAATCAAAACGACGTAGTTTTGATTAATTTTAAAGCCCAACATCTATAAGCCCAAAGGTCAAGGTTTTCTAATCCACTTCATTAAGCTCTACAGCCCAACAATTAAGCCCAAATCATATTTTAAATAAAACTCTCAAATATATTAATTTGGGATATTTTAATTTATGTGAAATTCCCAAAATACCCCTCAGGGCCTCGAACTCCGAATCGAGCCCAAGCATAGTCAAAATTCTCCATTTGACGAGCACATCACTGTGCTAATGTTCATTCTCTAAAACAAGGCCTCTTACTCAAGGCTAACTCCAAGAACCCCTCAAATACGGGTCCTTACACATACAGCGCCTCAAAAGGAGCCATCCCAATGGATGCCTGATAACTGTTGTTGTAGGCAAACTCCACCAAAGCAAGTTGAGTCGCCCACGAACCCCCAATATCTAACACACAGGCCCGTAACATGTCCTCCAAAGTCTGATTCGTCCTCTCTGTTTGGCCGTCAGTCTCAGGGTGAAAGGCTGTACTCAAGTGAAGTTTGGTCCCCATAGCCTCCTGCAAACCTGCCCAAAAACGGGAAGTGAACCTCGAATCCCGGTCAGAGACAACCGATGATGGTACTCCATGTAGTCTCACAATCTCGTTCATGTATAGATGACTCAAGGTCCCAATAGAGTCCCGCTCACGAACAGCCAGGAAATGGGCCGACTTTGTGAGTCGATGCACAATCACCCAAATCATATCTTTCCTCCCTGTGGTTGGTGGAAGACCAGTCACAAAATCCATCGCTATGTGGTCCCATTTCCACTCCGCGATGGGCAAGGGCTGTTACATGCCCGCCGGCCGCTGATGCTCAGCCTTCACCTGCTGACACGTGAGGCATCGCAAAACAAAGGCAGCCACATCGCGTTTCATCCCAGGCCACCAAAAAGTCCTCGAAGCGCATGATACATCTTCGTACCCCCTGGATGCACAGCAACTCTAGACTGGTGAAACTCCCTCATCAACTCATCCCTGAGAGAAGAAGCCACTACCAACCGCCCCTGAAAAGACAACTCATGCTCAGGACCCTCTGTCCAGTCCTCAGATAGCTCACCAGCCTCAATATGGGCACGGAGAACCTCACACTCAATGTCACCCAATTGTCCCTCCCGGACGCGCTGGTACAACTCAGGCACAACCACCAAAGGACTCAGGACTGTCCTACCATCACGAACAACAGGCTGCAGCTGCAACATCGCCAATTGCTCCATCAGCTTCCACTCTCTCACGGCCACCTCAGCTTTCCCTTTTCGGCTCAACGCGTCAGCCACAACATTACCCTTGCCCGGGGTATAGGCAAGAGTAAAGTCAAAGGTCTGCAAATACTCCACCCATCTCCTCTACCTCAAATTCAAGTCCTTCTGAGTAAAGATATACTGAAGGCTCTTGTGATCCTGAGAACACCACGAACTTCTCCCCCAAAAGGTAATGTTGCCAACTCTTCAGGGCGAAGATGACAGCCGCCAACTCAAGATCATGGGTAGGGTAATTCTGCTCATGAGGCTTCAGCTGCCTTGACCTATAAGCTACCACACTGTGCTCTTGCATAAGCACACACCCCAAACCAACCCTGGACGCATCGCAAAATACCTCATACGGAATATCCTCCCTAGGCAACCTCGATACAGGTGCAGTGGTCAAACGGGTTTTGAGAGTCTCAAACGCCTGCTGGCACTTGTCCGTCCACTCAAACTTCACTCCTTTCCTAGTCAACGCTGTCATAGGGGCCGCCAAATGGGAGAACCCCTCGACAAAACGATGATAGTACCCCGCCAAGCCAAGAAAGCTATGGATCTCAAAAACGTTGGTTGGCCTCGCCCACGATGCCACAGCCTCAATCTTGGCTGGGTCCACCCTAACTCCCTCAGCTGACACCACATGGCCAAGAAAGTGAACCTCCTGCAGGCAAAACTCACACTTGCTAAACTTAGCAAACAGCTGCTGGTCCCTCAAGGTTTGCAACACTGTTGCCAAGTGCTCCACATGCTCCTTCTCGGTCTTGGAATACACCAAGATATCATCAATAAACACCACCACAAATGAATCCAAGTATGGAGCAAAGACCTGGTTCATCAAATGCATGAACACCGCTGGCGCATTAGTGAGCCCGAAAGGCATCACTACCCACTCATAATGCCCATACCTGCATCGAAAAGCTGTCTTAGGGATGTCCTCCTCCCTAACCCTGAGCTGGTGATACCCCGACCATAAATCTATTTTGGAAAACCACTGGGCCCCATTCAATTGGTTAAACAGGTCATCTATCCGAGGCAATGGATACTTGTTCTTCACAGTCACTGAATTCAGCTTCCTGTAGTCGATGCAGAGACGAAGCGTGCCATCTGCCTTTTTAGCAAAGAGCACCGGAGCACCCCAAGGTGAGGTACTCGGTCTGATATACCCCTGGCCCACCAACTCCTCGATTTGCCTCTGAAGCTCCCTCAACTCAGTTGGCCCCATACGATACGCTACTTGGGAAATCGGACCTATCCCCGGCACCAACTCAATGGTGAACTCCACACTCCTCTTAGGTGGCAAACTCCTCAACTCTTCAGGAAAAACATCCTGAAATTGGTCCACAATAGCGGGCCACACCCGCTTTTCCACCTTTCCCTCCTCAGCAAAGGTCAGGGCTGCCAACCTGTGGGTAATGGCACCCCACTGGTCCAACACTGGCCCGGCTCGACTCGCCTCACGATCCCACTCCCCTTGCAGGGTACAAGAGATTCCTGCAGGTGACACGAAGGATACACGCTGCCGATAACAGTCTATCTTGGCTTGGAAAGCCATAAGCCAATCCATACCCAAGATCAGGTCAAAAGTACGCAAAGGCATCACATGCAAGTCGAAGCTCAGTTCCATATCACCCATGGTAAACACACAATCGCGGCAAACGTGTCGCACCTCAATCATACCTCCCACCGGAGACTCTACAACTAAGGGCCTCTCCGCCTCGACACACGTTATCCCCAAGCCCTCAACTATAAGCTTAGCAATAAAAGAACGCAATGCACCCGTATCGAAGAGAACAGAAGCAAGCATGTGGGAGATCAAAAGAGTACCTATAACCACCGATGGTCCTGCTCCCTCCTCTGCCGGCGAAGGTGGTAGCTCAGCCTCCTTCTGGGGTGTCGCATTCAGTGCAAACACCCTCGCTTGGCCCGTGCCACTGGTCGGCTCACTCACTGGGCGGCTCCCGCCCGACCGCCTCTAGATCGTCTGCTGTCGCTCTGGCCTCCCCTGAGGTCGGGTCTGACTGGATCCTGCCTGGCTGGCCTGCCACTGACGAGCTGGTCTCTTAGCTGGTGCACGAAAGCTAGCATCACTCCTCATGCTGGATGCCACGCCCCCCGCTCCCCTGTTGCCACTCCTACAAACCCGGTGCAAATGGCCCTCTCGTCCACAGTTGTTGCATCGCCAGTCCTTCTTGGGGCACTCCCCCTTGAAGTGACCCTGCTCTCCACAGCAGTGATAACTGCTAGGTAGACCCCCAGATGGACCACCCTGTCTTCCGCCGCCAAAGGTGAACCTCCCAGGGTTCACGGATGTCCGACCCCGATCGCGAAAAGAACTGCTATCCCTCTCCTCCGTCTTGAGCCTCTTGGGCCCCGCATCTCGATCAGGCCCACTCTGCAATTGGCGACCCCGATGGGCCTGCCTCCCATCATCCGGCTCTCTCTCGGCTATACGGGCAGTCTCCACAACCTCAGCATAGGTCCTCAAGCGTAGAATTGCCACCCTCTGCCTAAGGGTTGGCCTAAGGCCCAAAGTGAACTTGTGGGCCTTCAGGTCCTCCCTTGCCACAGTCTCAGGAGTAAACCTACTCAAGCTCCGGAACTCCCGCTCATACTCAGGTACCGTCCTAGATCCCTGCTTCAGGCTGCCGAATTCTTCCCTCTTCTGCCATCTCATTGATTCGAGGAAGAACTCATCATGGAAGAGTTGCAAGAACTCCTCCCAAAGCATGAGTTGCACCGCACGGCTCCTCGCGGCACTCGTTCACCACTCCAAAGCATCCCCCTCCAGCTGCCGAATGGCCAGTCGCACCTTATCCTCCTCCCGGGGCAGGAGAAAGGAGAACACATGCTCGATCTGCCTCAACCACCGCTCGCCTACCACGGGATCACCTTCCCCCCTTGAATCGCAGAGGTTGTTCCTTTCGGAACCGTGTCACCACGTCATCCTCTCGCACGAGTCGGTACACCACCCGGCGAACTCTCATGCTCACGAGGCGGCTCCCCATCGGTGGTGGTGGTGGCACCACCTGCTGTGCTGCCATCTCACGGCGCACCTCCTCCCGAACCTCCTGCCGGAGTCCCTCCCGTAGCTCTCGTACTTCCAGCCGAATGCCTTCTCGTATCTGTGCCAGCAACAACGCATGCCCTCCAACGGACTGTCCCGCACCCGGACCCTCATGGGCAGATGACTCATCAGCCACTGCCCCGGACGCACGTGTCTCTCTCCTCGGCGGCATTCTTACTACACGAAGTAAGAAGCACAAACGTCAAAACGAATTTATAATCTATCGCGTCACTACCTCTACCCCACTAATCAATTCCACTATCACATGACATTACACACATACATTGTATCAATCACATTTCACAGTTCGGTACGCATTGCCAAACAAATCAGAGTTGCACATTTCACACTTAATCATATTATCTTATCCACAATTTCCACAGTTTAGCACACATTCACAGCAAATGCAACTAGTGCCCTAATGCCAATGCATGCAAATCCTACCACAAGACTGAACTACCCTAAGTACACCTTGGAGGCTCAAAGAGGACCATGTCGATCAGGCATGTCCCTCCAGGCTCCTCCAAAGGACTTAGGATAACCAGGTCCACCCACTACCCTAGGCCAACTAGGCCATGCTCTGATACCATACTGTCACGCCCCGGATTTCCGACTCGGGGAAACCGGTACGTGACTCCCCATTCACCCACACGGAGGGCAACGGGGTTGGATTAATGGATGCCACACAAACAAGACTAACAATTACAATAAATCAAACAAGCCACATCTTTATTTAATTTCAAACATCAAAGGTTCACAAACCAACCATGTTCCTTACTACAATTCAATCCCTTAGTACATTTTCCCCCTTGGGGTTACATAAATTATGAAATTACATCACTGAAGTGAACAATAAAATGAAGATAGTATTCCACCTTGGTGTATCCACCTAACACCTGTAAGTCCCTGGAAAACAAGTAAACATAGTAGGAGGGGTGAGCAACCATAGCTCAGTAGGGATCAAGTCTCCCCAACCCTTCCCATGCTCCTAGCGGCTACATGCATGTGCACAGGTGTAGTGACGTGGCAGTATTAGGAAAAATAAAGCATTCCACACAAGCGGGTGTAACCTCAGTCCCAGCCACACTGGCTAACAAACTACATCTCAAGCAAGTAATTTAACCGCCACTTCAGGCCACTGATTTAACCGCCTCTCAGGCAAAGTAATTTAACCGCCTCTTCAGGCCACTGGTTTAACCGCCTCTCAGGCAAAGTAATTTAACCGCCTCTTCAGGCCAGATACCACAGTCATGCACACAACATACACCACGGTCACTCAAGCATAAAACCAAACACTTGGTGTGCACCCGTTCACAAGTGCACAAACCCAGCCGTTCAGGCAATAGAACAAACACCCAGCATGCATACATACACCAAAATCACAAGTCCAGCCACACAGGCATATTATCAAACATGTAATAGGCATATACACACAGCTATATTCACACAGGCATTTCATCGAACATATAAAATGCACTGACCACCCAATAACGGAATCACACCAAAATGCCATTGAAGGCCAACATCCATATAGGAGATCACACCTATATGGATTTATATATATATAATAGCAGGTATAGACCGAATTCTACCTAAGAACCCTAGGACAGAGATGGATTAGCAAAAACAGAACCCCTACCTCAAGTAAAATGCAACAACACAGCAATATTCTGTTCCCACTCCAAACGCCGTCCGCCCACGAGACACAGACCACCCACGCAAGACGCCCGGCAGCAACCAGGAGCTCTCCTTCCCTCTCTCTCTCTCTCTCTCTCTCTCTCTCTCTCTCTCTCTCTCTCTCTCTCTCTCTCTCTCTCTCTCTCTCTCTGCGACGGCTGGTGGAGCAACAAACCCTAAACCTAAAACAGAGGGGCTTCTCCTCCTTATATAGACAACACAACATCAAAACGACGTAGTTTTGATTAAGTGAGTCCCAGCATCAAAACGACGTAGTTTTGATAGAACAAGCTATGACCTTCCCACATCCATACACACCAAAATATCCACAATTCTAACATGGTCCTTTGGGAAAAGATGATTAGAATAACAAAACTAAGGTAATCATGCAAAAATATGCCTGCATGCCAATTTGAACGCCAATTCCCCAATTGGCGTGCAGCTCCAAATGCACTCAAACTTTACCCCAAGCCTTCTTGCATCATGTAAAAGACATCCATGCAAAAATAACCTTGCACGCCAAATGGGTCCAATTCGTGTGCATGTCCTTTTGGCCTGAAACTTCTGTGGTAGATAGAAGATATCATTCTAAGAATCTTTTGCTCTGCACGCCAATTCATCTGAGCCCATCTACTAGGTCAAAATAAATCTCCAAAACCTGACAAAACAGCCTAAAAGCGCCTGTATATGCATAGCATCTTCCTAGGGCATAAATGCACGTTATCACTTGTCACATGCACCTCCCAAAAGCCCCCTCTTGGGCTCATCTCTTACCTCGAACTTGTGCACCAACATCGAAGGTGTTTGTGGTTAACTTCTTACACACGGGTCATTACATATACAAATCACACAATAGGTTAGCACCCCCAAGTGTCACCCTACAGGCGCGACAGATACTCTCAAGTATCACAATTTCACCCAAAGGTGAAGCCACCATCAGAGACTGACTAACTGTCTCATAATCTAACTCCAACCTAACAACCGTAGCGTAGCATACGAAATAAAAGAATGTGTAGCACCAGTATCAATCAAAACTTAATAGATAGTATGAGAAATGAAAATGGTACCTCTCACCATGGAAGGTCCTAGTCCTGACTCGTCCACTGGTGGAACCTCTGCCTCTCTGCTGGTAATGGAAAAAGTCCTCCCTCATGGCACACTACCACTAGCCTAGCCCATTGGGGCCTTGCCCTACTAATCAATCTGACCCTGCACCTCCCGCTGAGGCTACTGCACTGCAGGTCGCGTTTGCGTGCTCTGTGCTGGCGACACCGACCTCTGAGATGGAGCCCCACTCCTCTGTCCCTGCTCTCTCGGATGAGGGCCTATACTACTGGTCGAGATAAGAGTATAACATTCCCTAGCTATATGCCCCAATTTCCCACATCGGTAGCATATCATCTTTTTCCTCGGGCAGTCATGAGATAAATGCCCGGTCAAACCACAACTCCAATAGGTACCTGACCTTCTGCTGGCTGAACTCTCATTGGGTCCCACCACCTGTCTAGAAACCCTCTGCGTCTACCTCCTCTTAGGTTGAGCTGCACTACTCTCCCCACTCTGCCGCTTCTTGATCGGACTTGCCGAACCTCCCAGTCTTTGGGCTCTCGTCTGATCCTGGCCTTGCTCAATAATAATCGCCTCGTCGACTACCTCCCTATAGTTGGTCAACTGCATCACCTCCAGCTTAATTTTTAAAGATGGCCTCAAGCCCTGAATAAAGTCCTGCGTCTTACGGGATTTCTTTTCCCAGGCCTCAATATCAAACCGCCCCAAATTTGTGAAGGCTCACATACTCACTCACAGTCTTGCTATCCTGCTTAATAGCATAATACTCCCTCCGTCATGCATACTCCAACGAGCTGGGAAAATAGTCCCCAAAGAAGTGCTCCACAAACTCTCACTAGCTCATTTGACTGCCATAGACAGCTCTAGTGGACTCCCACCACCTGCATGGGACACCCAATAGATAGTGCGTCGCCACTCGCACCTGCTCCTCATCTGGCACCCCAATCATCTCAAAGATGTCCTCTGTCCACGTAATCCAGTCCTCGGCTGCCTCTGGATGTGAACCATCCTTAAAAGTCTTGGGTGCATGTTTCAAAAACTATGCAGCCCAGTCCACCCCTCGTCATGCTAACTCTGTCACGACCTCCTACTGGTGCACATCCTGCACCACCCTGGCCTCCTGCGGGTGAGGCTGCTGCTGCCTCTTCACCTCATCCACCTCACTAGTCATCTCCCTCATCGAGCCCTGCATACCCTGCATGGCCTCCTATAACTACAATAACACCTCATCCAAATCAAGTCCCACAACAGGAGCCGACGAACTCTGATGCGGGCTCTGCTGTCCCTGGTGCCCAAACCATATCGTGGGCTCCTCTATCGGACCCTGGCCGCAAATAACTCTCCTCGGTGGTGCCATCACAATGGCCACAATGACAAACAACAAATAATCAACACTAGCACTGCTAGCATAAATAGCCATCAAAGGCATAAACCAACCTGTTGGTTCTCACCACACGAACCATAGGTCCACAACCATCCATATAACTGTCACGCCCCAAATTTCCTTCCCCCTGGAAATGGGTAATGACTGCCCATGCCCGCACCCAAAGGGTCAAGGGTTCGGTGTAAACACCAAAGTGAGGACACCTACCACGGGTGCCGTCCTATCCCTATATCACAAGTCAACATGCCAAGGGGCATGTAACTGTTTCCATGCCAAGCACACCACCACAACACCCATATATACAGTATTCACAACACAATACATCAATTACATTGCTCAGAGGCTTCAAGCCCTTTTACAAACCACTAGGGAACAAGCTCCCATCAATATAACCAGGATACACAGTTTAAACAAACAAAATCTCAAATACAACAAAATAACCATATATATATATATATATATCAGGCCATACAGCCCCAGCGGCCTACCAACTCAGCTTTTCCGCTTATCGCCTGCTAGGTCCTGCAAAGAACAGTTCATAGAAGGGGTGAGCACACCATAGCTCAGTAGGGATCAAGTCTCCCCAGTCCCGTCCCACTCTAAAACTATGCATGTCAAGTGGATGCATGTGCTCGTGTAGTGACTTAAGCTAAAACAATAACCATCACCTAGTAAACACGCCTCATACCTCTGCATGCACTGGAGGGCAGAGGACACCCCGCCACCACGACGACATGACATACCACACCAGGCAAATGTGAATCTCATCTAAAGGGGTACAGTATAATGACTGTCCCATACTCAGCTCAATCCCCGCATTTCTGGGGTCCTCAACATACACATTTCAACATATACAACTCAACAATCCCAACTAAATAAACATAACTCAATAAACACAGTACAAACATGCAACTCATGTAGCATACAATAAACTCAACTCAGAATGTAAAACAACAGATAGTCTCAGAACAATCAAATCATTACACATAACATCACCTAACTCCTCATGGTCCCTAAAGTCCACACATTTCTCACATTCATAGTCTGGATCATAAACAACCTTTCAAAGGAAGCTTATCTACCTTAAAGGGATCCCAAAACAAGCTGCACGTGATAACCTATTGTCGCGGGCAGAGGCAAATTAACTCAGAACATCATTCTAACCATCCTAGAAGGTTCAGGGATGATTTTTGGCCAAAAATAAGGTTGCACGTGAAAAGGTCATTCTCACGTGTAGAGGTATTTCAACTCATATGCCTCTAAGGAAGCTCCACCTAAAATTTGGGGCAATTTGGAGCAAGAATGAATCTGCAAGTGAAAAAGCATTCTCACGTGCAGGCTCCAATACCTTCTTTTTGTCATTCTAATTATTTTTCTCTAAAGGAGCAACCTTAAATTCGTTTTAGTTTAGAAGTTATTGAGATTCTAAGTCCGTAGACAGGGCCTAAATCCAACTTTGGCCTCACTCTCATTTTGATTTCCCAATACCAGAGGCCTTAACCAAACTAGATACAAGATTTTTCCTAAAATTCTTCATCTAAATAGTCTCAAGACAATGGGTATACAAATGACCCCTAACCCAAAGGCACAAATAATCTCACGCAGAAATTTAGAAATTCAGAAAACTCAGACAAAAACCCCAAATCATCTATAGGCTCAGGGTGAATTTAGAAACTCAATATATATTAAAAATCTCTTTTTAACATCCCAGATCATCACATAAATTTTTGTTTTTTAGAATCTGTAAGAGAGAGACGGCAAAGAGAAACTTGAAATCCCTACCTCTGTTGCAGAAAAGAATTGGGGAAAAGAACGGAGCGATCTGTACGCCTCCGACCTCCCGTTGTCTGAAGGGAATCCTTGATCGCCAGAAACTCCTCCAACTCTGGATCGTCTCCCCCCCTATGTGTGTGTGTGTGTGTGTGCGCGTGTGTGTGACGGATGCAAGGAAGGTAGGGTTTGGGATCTCCTTTTTGATTTTTTTTCTTTTTCTTTTCTCCTATTTTCTTTCTTTTTATTATTTTGTTTTTAATAGAAGCCCAAGGCCGAATGCAGCCCAATGGTGGTTAAGTAAACCCAAGAAGAAAGGCAAAATAGCCCACTCTCTCATATTGGGTTTTCCTTTGAAGGGAGACCCAAAGCTCAAAATACAAACCTAGGTAATTTAAAAGGAAATATAAAATTATTTGTGAAATCCCAAAAATACCCCTCAAGGCCTCAAATCCCAAATTTAGTCCAAGTATAGTCAAAATTCTCCATTTGATGAGCACATCATTATGCTGATATTCATTTGTTAAAATAAGGTCTAACTCAAGGCTATCTCCAAGGCCCCTCAAATACGGGTCCTTACAATAACATCGTGTCACCCCTCAGGGTATACAGAAACATATTAAGCCATGGCTATCATAGCCATGTGCCATTTTGGCACCAATACAATCACATCGCACACATAAAACAATCTCGTGCCCTATATACACACAATCATACCACTAGAGATGCATCCATCCCTATATATCCTCATAGGATAATCTAACTGACACCAAAATAACCTAGACCACTTGTAAAGACTGCGTTGATTAGGCGCCCTCCCTACAATATTCCAAGTCACATGGAATCAATTAACCACCCCTCACTAGTCTAGGTCCATACTAGACCATGCTCTGATACCAACTTGTCACGCCCACGAATCCCAGGGAACCTGAAACCAGGAACATGACTTCCCCTTGCCCACACCCAAAAGGTCAAGGGGTTGGTTACTAGCACCAATAGAGCTCACGCCGAGGGTGCTTTCACTTATGCAACCCTGTACAGCCATACATCAAGGGTAATGATGTACTTTCCCCATACATCAACATGCATACCATACATCAACATGCATACACTATGTCAAACAGTCATACATACATCACATCACAAACAATATGCAAACACAACTATTCACTGACCCATGTCGGGAATACAATAATCCATACAGAATACAATATCATACATCATAGTAGTGGGCACATCCTCCTAGAAGAAAGTCCTCCACTAGTTTCGGGTCACACCTGAAAAGGGTAAACAACAAAGTAGGGGTGACCTACAAGCTCAGTAGGTGATCCTAAAACTCTACATCATGCAAACATATAAGTTTTTACTATATGTTTAGTGTACTCGTGCACCGTGTAGTGTGCACAACCATCAGGACTTAGCCTGTAGACAAATATCTGGACCCAACCTACCCCACAGGACAGCTTGTCCACAATCCTCAACATGATCCCAACTCGGGGCACTTAGTACTAGCTCCACAAGCTCAACGTTCAACTCAAGCCACAACCTGTCATCACGAGCTCAACAGCTCAACCCAAGCCTTAGCCTGTCATTACGAGCTCAACAGCTCAAGCCAACATGGTGAGAACACAAACAGGTCACCAAGCCCAAGGCTCAGTACTCAAACTAACACACCAAATCCAATAAGTATGGAGAGACATAAAGGTTTCCAACATAAATGGTCCTATTGTCCCTTTAAACTACTAACTCAAAGCAGCAGCACTCCTGACCTGGAGACTCCATGCTCAAACTCGAAGACTCGAAGATCTGCCTCGAAGCCTCACCACTTTAGAGCTCTGCCTCGAAGCTTACTGCTTCGGAGCTGTCTTGAAGCTCACTGCTTCGGAGCTCTGCTCTGCCTCGAAAACTCACTGCGTCGGAGCTCTGCCTTGAAGCTTACTGCTTTGAAGCTCTGCTCTGCCTCGAAGATCCTGACTCGAAGATCCTTCGACCTTCGGCCCTTCGACTCTCGGCCTCCGAATCGTCGACCCTAAACGCACCGTCGACCACACAGTTCACCCTGCGTTACTATTCGTCGTCATTTCTACCTATTTTCGTATGGAATCAATCCAGCGACTCCCAGACACTCACAAACCCCTTATTTACTCAACTAACTATAATATTACAACACCAAACGCGTCCTAACACATCTAAACTGCACAGTAACAATAGACATACTCATATATACTTTTCTATTAGATCCATCTAAATCTAAAGCTAGATTTCCATGGTTGACTTCTCAACCCTCATACCATACAAGGTTATAAAACCCCCAAATCACATGAACACATAACCACAACTCTATATATATACTCTTAACCACAGATCTTATGTTAAACCATCAGATCCGACCCAGAATTTGGGTTTCCCCCAAACCCAAAGTTCATGCTAAATTTCATATCATAGCACAAAGTCATGCATATCAAAGCAAGATAAGAAGTACAAGAACATCTACCTTGGCAAGATTCACAGCTAAACTAATTCCCAAATCCAAGCTCCAAGCTCCAAGCTTCAAACTCTCTTCACTCTTTCTCTCTCTTTCACCAAAGTCGTACACCACTAATGACCACATGCTGGGAGATTATCTATCTCTCTCCCTATTTATATTTTCTCCTAATTCCTTAATTAATATCAATAAATACCAAAAATTATACAAATAGCCTTCCAAGGTCCCAAACTCCAAATTGGACCCAACTACAACCAAAACGCTCGTATTGCCGAGCATGATACCAAAATGATATCTTCCTTACCAAATCAAAATCAAGACTATCTCATAAAGTAACTCAAACACAGGTCTTTACATGACATGCAAGAATTAGATGAATTTATAAAATTTGTGATGAACCTTAGAAAATTAGGGAAAACAAAAATTGAGCATGAAACCTTGATTCTTTAGGTTGTTTGGTACCCTACTATGGCTAAAGGATGTTAAAAACCTATGATATGGATGAATTGATACTTATAAATGAGGATTTAACTAGTATAACTGGTTTCGAGACAAAACGAGGATGAACACAGTCGATGGATCGCGTTAGGAGAGTTGTTCGACATTGCTTGAGGCTAAAGAGTCGAGCCAGCCTCGAGTAAAGCCTCAAGCGGGGTGTTTCGAGTGGGGTGCTTCAAGCAGATTTTGAGCATCGAGCAAAGCCTTAAGTAGAGCCATGAGTAGGGTGCCTCGAGCATAGGGTTGGTGTGTTACCTGAGCTTAGTAACGTCGACTGTTGAGCATGGGGCTTGAGCAGTTGGGAAGTGTTGTTCTGGCGTAGTTGGCAGTGGGTTCGAAGTACATTTTTGAAGGCCTATTTACATTGTATACCTTTATGTAAAGTAATTTACTTAAGTTACAATATAAATAAGGAAACACTCCCATTTTGGACTCAAAGAAAAATACTAGAAAATCAAATTCTACTCCTTTAAAATGTGAAAAATAAAAATTAGCACTGAATCTCAGAAAAATCCAGTTTTTGGTTTAAGGTGATTGTTTACAAAGTGGGGTTAGACCTTTCAGAAAAATTCCGAAAAATCAAGTTATCTTAGTTATAATATGATGAACCATTGTCATTACTTTTTATTTCAAGAAAACACCTTCTACGGAAATTCTATCTTTTGGTCAAGACATGAGGATAGATTTGTGGAAACTAGCTTTGTTATAGAGGGAGTGTTGTGAAACCCTAATGCCATACTCTATAAGTGCCATACTGGTATTGATTTGTTTATTTGAGGATTTGGGCCTTGGGCTCTGTAGCTTGTTTGTGGATTCTCACCGTAATGCACAGGTTATGCTATGTGGTTGACGTGACAAACTAAGGCCTGAGTTGAGCTGTTGAGCTCGTGGTGCTAGGGATGAGTGCCTTGAGCTGGGATCCTATTAAGGATTGTAGACAAGTTGTTTTGTTATAAATAGATTGGGTCTTAATGTTTGTTTGCAGGCTAAGTTTTGATGATTTTGTTTACTACACTGTGCACGGGTACACTGAGCATGTAATAGAAACTTATCTACTTTGTATAGTATAGCTCACCCTACTCTGTTGTTTATCCTTTTCAGGTGTGACCTGAGACTAGTGGAGGAATTTTTTTTAGGAAGATGTGCCTACTACTCTGATGTATGATATAGTAATGTATTCTATATTGCTTTTGTGTGAAATCCCGGACATGGATCCGTTGACAGTTGTATTTGCACACTGTTTGTGGTGTGATGTTTGTATGACTGTTTGACATATTGTATGCATGATTGTAAGGACTCGTATTTGAGTGATATTGTAAGTTGATTTATTATTGATGATGATAATATTTAAAAGGCAATGTGATTATCAATGTGGGCGTTTTGGCTGTAAGTGAGCTTAGTTTGGAGTCTGGGGTTCCACGAGGACATTTTAGTATTTCGAGTTTATTATTATTATTGTTATTATTGTCATTATAATTATTATTGTTAGAATTATTAAGGTTATTATTATTATTACTATTATATTGTTACTATTATTATTAATAATAAAAATTATTGAGATTATTGTTAATAATATTATTATTATTTCTATTATAATTACTAATCTTATTACTATATTATTATTATTAAAATAAGTTTAAATACTAAGAGCTTATTATTATTCTTATTATTAATGTTATTATTTGATTTAATAGTAATAAATATATATATATATATATATATATATATATATATTGGTTAGTATGAAAGGGTAAATCTAGGGTGAAACCTAGGGGTGCGTGCACGGTGGTTGGCAAGGGAGGAGCAACGGGGTTTGGAAGACTGTTCTACTGATCCCTCGAAACTTGATCGAGGTAGGTGATCCTTGATTTCTCGTTATCCCATTACATGAACACAGTTTGTTAGAGAATAATGCATGAATACCATTTAGTATGCGTATGTATATATTTATGTACGCTCAGTCGACTTCTAGACGGCAAGGCATCCTTGACTTCTTGCACCTATACCTTCTCGTGATTGTGTAGGCGACTGGTTTATTACCTGCATGTTGTTTTAACGTGGCCTCCATGACTTCTACTAGAAAAAAAATAATTTGTGCATCAGGAGGGTCCTACACGGCTTGGCATATCTTTATTATTCCTGTATTTATATTCTATTGTTATAAATAATAATAACACCTACACAAGCGTCGTTTGTTCGGTCTCCCATCCGTGCTGTAGAAGAGTCGTCCGT
This sequence comes from Taxillus chinensis, assembly GCA_023512835.1. Taxonomy (NCBI): domain Eukaryota; kingdom Viridiplantae; phylum Streptophyta; class Magnoliopsida; order Santalales; family Loranthaceae; genus Taxillus; species Taxillus chinensis. The sequence goes on along the minus strand of CM042084.1, from coordinate 45,334,754 downwards.
GCAGTAGGAAGGGTTTCCGCGCAGCAGTAGGAGTTCTTCATCCGTGCGGTAGTGGAGTCTTTCGTGGGTCATTGTGTAAGGACCCGTACCTTGAGTTAGTCGGTTTGCCTCCCGAGTAGAGTTTTTCTAGATTTTGACCCGGTAAATGGACTCCAATGAATTCACGTGCAAAAGGAAAGATGCTTAGAATGGTGTCCTCTATCTACCACAGAAGTTTCAGGCCAAAAGGACATGTATGTGAGGTGCACGTGATATGGGTCCAATTCACGTGCAAGTGTAATTGTCTTCTAAATGATGCAAGGAGGCTAGGGGTGAAGTTTGAGAGCATTTGGAGTCCATATGGAGGTGCACGTGAATTGGGGAATTCACGTGCAAATTGGCGTGCAGCCATATTTTTGCATGGTTCCCTTGGTTTTGTCATTCTAAGGAACTTTCTCCAAAGGACCATGTTGAAATTCTGAGTATTTTGGCCTATATGGGTGCGGAAAGGTGGTAACTTGTGTGATCAAAACTACGTCGTTTTGATCCTGGGATTCACTTAATCAAAACTACGTCGTTTTGATGTTGTGTTGTCTATATAAGGAGGAGGAGTCCCTCTGTTTTAGGGTTAGGGTTTGTTGCTCCACCAGCCGTCGCAGAGAGAGAGAGAGGGAAGGAGAGCTCCTGGTTGCTGCCGGGCGTCTTGCGTGGGTGGTCGGTGACTCGTGGGTGGACGGCGTTCGACGTGGGATCGGGACTTTGCTGTGTTGTTGCGTTTTACTTGAGGTAGGGATTCTGTTCTTCCTAAGTCCTCCTCTGTCCTAGGGTCCTAGGGCAGAATATGAGATATCTGTTATATTATTTATATGTAAATTCATATAGGTGTGACCTCCTATATGAATGTTGGCCTTCAGTGGCGTTTTGGTGTGATTTCTGAGGTTGGGGGTTAGTGCATGTTAAGTGTTTGATAAAATGCCGGTGTGAATATGCTTGTATGAATATGCCTGTGTGTATGCTCAGAACGTGTTTGAAATAATGCCTGTGAGGCTATGCATATTATGTGTTTGGAATAATAGCTGTGTGGCTGGGTTTGTGAGCCTGTGAATATATGCATGCTAAGTGTTCGACGTTATTCCCGTGTGACTAAGCATATTAAGTGTTTGATGTTATGCCTGTATGGCCTTATGTGCTGCGTGTTTGCTTGTACACCCGGTGGCTGTGGAAGCCCGGGACTGTTTTGTGGAACCCGGTGGCTGTGGAAGCCCGGGACTGTTTTGTGGAACCCGGTGGCTGTGGAAGCCCGGGACTGTTTTGTGGAACCCGGTGGCTGTGGAAGCCCGGGATTGTTTTGTGGAACCCGGTGGCTGTGGAAGCCCGGGACTGTTCTTGAAACCCGGTGGCTGTGGAAGCCCGGGAGTGTTTATGTACCAGCCCATGTATGATTGTGTTTGCTGTTATAGCCTGTAACTATATCTGGTGGAATAATTGTATCACGACACAGCACTTGTACACAAGGCATGTGGATAATAGGTGCATGGGATGGGTTGGGGAGACATGATCCCTACTGAGCTGTGGTTGCTCACCCCTCCTACCATGTTGTTTTCTTTTCAGGAACCTACAGGCGTTAGGTGGGACCCCAAGGTGGAAGACCTTATTTATTTTACTGTTTTTGTTAATTTTATGGGAACTGATGTAACCCCAATGGGGATGGATTGAAAAGAGGACTTTGTAATAAAGACTGATTTGGTTTGTGGACTGCTTTGATGGACTTTACTTTTCTTGAATGCGTTGTGAATGTTTAAAATGTTAAATTGATTTGTATCCTAACCCCTTTGCCCTCCGTGTGGGTAAAAGGGGAGTCACGTACCGGTTTCCTCGGGTTGGAAATCCGGGCCGTGACACATTGTCACGCCCCGAATTCCAGGGAATCCGGAACCGGGTACATGACTTCCCCTTGCCCGCACCCGATAGGTCAAGGGGTTGGCGACTAACACCAATGGAGACTACACCGTGGGTGCTGTCTCAAATATGTAACCCTGTACGATCATACATCAAGGGTAATCCCGTACTTTCCCATATATCATCATACATACAATGAGTCAAACAGTCATACAGACATCACATCATACAGTATGCAAATACAACTGTTCACGGACCCCTGTCTGGGATATCACATAAAACACTACAGAATATAAGTGTATCATACATCAGAGTAGTGGGCGTCCTCCTGGAAGAAAGTCCTCCACTAGTCTCGGGTCACACTTGAAAAGGGTAAACAACAAGTAGGGGTGGGCGACAAGCTCAGTAGGTGACCCCAAAACTCCACATCATGCAACACATATATGTCTATATTATATGCTCAGTGTACTCGTGCACCGTGTAGTGTGCACAATCATCAGGACTCAGCCTGCAAACAAACATCAGGACTCAGCCTGTCCACACAAGATAACTTGTCCACGATCCTTCATGGGATCTCAGCTCAGGGCACTTAGCCCTAGCTCCACGAGCTCAACGGCTCAACTCAGGCCTTAGCCTATCCACAACGCAATATGCCCGGCCACAGTCGCCACACAGGCCTGCCATCGGTGCATATGCCTGCCACGTCAACCACATAGCACCATCGGTGCATCACGGTGAGAACCCAAACAAGTCACGGAGTCCATGCCCCAATACCTCACACCAATATACTAACATGAGTATGGCAAATCATTCTCAACATTTCCTTTGGAACTGTAGCCAGTCTTCACAAGTAAATCTTCAATCCTTGATTTATGAAGGAAGTACCCATAGTAGCTATTTTCTTGAAATCAAAAGTCCCGGCATTGGGTTCCCATAGCATAACTAAGATAATATGATTTTTGGGGATTTTTCTGAGATGTCTAACCCCACTTTCCAAAAATTCACCACTACGAACTTTTGGGTTTTTCCGAGATTTTACACTAAAACCCAATTTTCACATTTTGAAATAGTGGGAATTAATTTTTCTAGTATTTTTCTTTGAATCCAAATGGGGGGTATTTCGTTATTTACATTGTAACTTAAGTATAACTTAAATGGTGTAGATGGGTATAGGTTGGGTATAGGTCACAATGTAAATAGGTCTAGTCCAGTGCTGTACAGTGTCCAGTTACACTGCAGAAGCTGCGACACGTAGCTTAGAACTGCAGCGCGCCTCGGAGACTCGTAGCGGGAGCTGTGACTCGTAGCTGCAAAGCGCGCCTCGAAGACTCGAAGCGGGTCTTCGATCTTCGACCTACGAGGCTACGAACTTCGATCCTTCGGCTACGAACTTCGACCTTCGGACTACGGGTCTACGAATCTACGAACTACGAACCTTCGAACCTTCGAACTATGAACTACGAACCTATGAACTACGGGTCTACGAACTACGACCCTACGACCCAGAACTTCGGATTTTCATCAGTTCGACCCCGTAACGCGCCCAGGGTACTGTTCATCGTCGTTTTTGCCTGTTCTTCGTCTGGAATCAACCCAGTAAACCCCCAGACACGCACAAACACGCATCCTACGCAACATATTGCGATATTTACCTCAAAATGCGTCCAGAACGCCTCTAAATCGCACGGAAACAATAGAAACACGCACCAAATTCCAGATTTTTAGAAATCTATATCTAAACCCAAATTTCCATGGTTGACTTATCAACCCTCATGAAAAACACAATTAATTAACCCCAAAATCACAGAAACATATATCCACAATGATATAAAATAGTTCTTAACCACAAATCTTATGCTAAACCATTAGATCTAACCCAAAATTGGTTTTCCCCAATTTCTAGGGTTCATGCTCAATTTCATAAATCATGATAAATTCTTGCATACCAAGCATAGAATCAAGATAAGAAGTTCAAGGACACCTACTTGAAGTAAATCTTTGAGCTCCACGAACCCAAATCGCCCCAAATCGCCCCAAGCTCTCTCTCTCAAACGCACAAACGTGAAACGTAAAGTGAAAGCTTCCTCTCTTTTTTTGTCGCTATTTATATTTCTCGCGATCAATCGACCTAGTCAACCATTGACCCAGTCAATAATTGACCTCCAAGGCCCCGAACTCCAAATTGAGTCAAACTACAGTCAAAACGCTCGAAATGACGAGCACAACACTAAACAGATATTATTACACCCAAATGACCGCCCAAACGCAAAGTTAACCATTAAACCCTGAAAAGTCAACAATCGGGTCAAAGAGGCCCCGACTCGGAATCGGGCCCAAGTACAGTCAAAATGCTCACATCGACGACTACACTACCGTCCAGATAGTTACATTCCCATAGAATGACTATTTCTCAAAACTACCCGAATACAAGTCTTTACATCCTCCCCACCTTAGGACTTTTTGTCCTCTAAAATAAAACACATGCCCAAAGGACAGCAAAATTCAAGCTCAATGTCCCAACAACAAAACATAAAACATGATCACCGATCACACATGTGCAATGCAACTCGCAACAAGCCAAAAGGGCCGACAAAATCCAACAACAACGAGCTAAACCACATCACAAACCATCTCCAACAACAACGAGCTAAACCACATCACAAACCATATATGCAAAACAAATGCATAAAACATAACTCATACCTCAGGGAAGGTCCTCACATCCTCCCCACCTCAGGACTGATTGTCCTCGAACAGCTCAGGATGAAGAATCCGCATCTGGCTCTCTTTCTCCCAAGTCTGCTCCTCCATGCCTCGGTGTCGCCATAACACCCGAACTAGTGGGATCATCTTGCCTCGCAAGACCTGGTCCCGCCTATCCAAAATCTGTGTCGGCATCTCAACAATGGCACCATCATCAGCCAAGTCTATCTCGCGATAGTCCAACACATGAGAAGGATCGGGTGATACTGCCTCAACTGAGACACATGAAACACATCATGTACTTGCGCCAACTCTGGTGGCAAAGCTAATCGGTAAGCCACTGCGCCCACGGTGGCAACAATTTCAAACGGCCCCACAAAACGAGGGGAAAGTTTGGATCCACGTCCAAACCTCCGATGCCCTCGACGAGGCGAAACCCGCAAAAATACACGGTCACCCACCTCAAACTGCAAGGGTCGACGCCTCTGGTCCGCATAAAACTTCTGCCTACTCTGCGCTGTCAACATGCGCTGTCGAATCAACTGCACTATCTCCGTGGTTTCTCGAACCATATCGGGACCGAGAACTGCTGTCTCTCCCGTCTGTGCCCAACACAAGGGTGATCTACAAGGCCGCCCATACAACGCCTCATGCGGGGCCATCCCAATCGTGGCCTGATAACTGTTGTTGTAAGAGAACTCCACCAAAGGAAGGTGAGTCTCCCAACAACCTCCAAAATCTAGGACACAGGCACACAACATATCCTCGAGTGTCTGAATCATCTGCTCCGACTGACCATCTGTCTGCGGATGAAAGGCTGTACTGAGGTTCACCCTAGTACCCAAAGCTCGCTGCAACTGTCTCCAAAACTGAGAGGTAAGCCTCGCATCCCGATCAGATACAATAGACAATGGGACTCCATGCAACCGCACAATAACATCAATATACCTCTGTCCCAAAGTCCTCACTGGGTCTGTCTCTCGAATCGGAATAAAATGCGCCGATTTGGTCAACCGGTCCACAATAACCCATATAGTGTCGTGTCCCCTGGAACGAGGAAGTCCAGTGACAAAATCCATGGTCACGTGGTCCCATTTCCACTCTGGCACTGGCAATGGCTGCAACTCACCAGCTGATCTCAGGTGCTCTGCCTTGACCTGCTGACAGGTCAAACACCTCCTCACAAAATCAGCAACGGCCTTCTTCAGGCCTAGCCACCAAAACTGCCTCCTCACGGCATGGTACATCTTGGTCCCACCAGGATGTACAGCTAACCTCGACTGGTGAAATTCCCGAAGAACCTCCTCCTGAAGAGAAGTGGGAACTATCAATCTACCCCTATACCGCAGCACATGCTCTGCATCCTCAGTCCAATCAGAAGGTGCATGCCCAGTCTGAATCCTGTCCTTGATGACCTCACAATCAATGTCCCCCAACTGATCCTCTATGATCCTACGCTGTAACTCAGGGACTGCGATGACAACACTGAGGGTCCCTCGCCCCTCGCTGGTCACCATCTGCAACCGCATCACTGCCAACTGACCCATCATCTCACATTCCTTAATGGCACAATGGGCCACCATGGCCCTGCTCTTCCTACTCAGAGCATCTGCCACCACGTTACCCTTCCAGGGGTATACATCATATCAAACTGAAACTGCTACAGGTACTCCACCCACTGCCTTTGCCTAAGGTTCAGGTCTCGCTGAGAGAAGATATACTGCAAGCTCTTGTGGTCCGTATACACCACAAACTTCTCCCCAAGGAGATAATGCTGCTAGCTCTTTAAAGCAAAGATCACTGCAGCCAACTCCAAATCATGCGTGGGATAGCTCTGCTCATGTGGTCTCAACTGCCTAGATCCATAAGCAATCGCCTGCCGAGTCTGCATCAACACACAACCAAGTCCCACCTTGGAAGCATCACAATATACCTCGAAAGGCACACCCTCCTGTGGAAGAATCAAGATAGGTGCTGAGGTCAATCGTGCCTTTAGCTCCAGTAAAGCACTCTCACACGCATCAGACCAAATGAAAGGAACTCCCTTCCTAGTCAAGTGTGTCATAGGAGCTGCCAACCTGGAAAAATCCTCCACGAACCTCCGATAGTAGCCTGCCAAACCAAGGAAGCTACGAATCTCAAACACGTTCGTGGGCCTCTTCCACGACATGACTGCCTCAATCTTCTCAGGATCCACTGTGATACCCTCCGAAGATACCACATGCCCCAAGAAGTGCACCTGTTGCAACCAGAAGTCACATTTTGTGAACTTCGTATACAACCGGTGCTCTCGTAAGGTCTGCAACACAACCTGTAAATGCTCCTCATGCTCCCTCTTGGTCGCTGAATAAACCAAAATATCGTCGATGAACACCACAACGAACATATCTAAATATGGAGCAAACACCTGGTTCATCAATCCCATAAACACTGCTGGAGCATTCGTGAGCCCAAACGGCATCACAAGCCACTCATAATGCCCGTAATGACAACTGAACGCGGTCTTAGGGATATCTGCCTCCCTAACCATCAACTGATGGTATCTAGATCTCAAGTCTATCTTGGAAAAGCATCTCGCACCTCGAAACTGATCGAACAGGTCATCAATCCTCGGCAATGGATACCTGTTCTTCACAATCACCTGGTTCAGCTTCTGGTAGTCTACACACAGCCGAAGTGACCCATCTGCCTTCTTGGCGAACAACATTGGAGCACCCCATGGTGAGCTACTCCGCCTGATAAAGCCTCATGCCAATAAGTCATCTATCTGTATCTTGAGCTCTCTAAGCTCTGTCGGTGCCATCCTGTAGGCCGCTAACCTGATCGGTGTTGTCCCTGGCAACAACTTGATCGAAAACTCTACCTCCCTCACGGGTGGCAAACTGACCAAGTCCTCGGGAAACACATCCGAGAACTGATCTACAATGGGTGGCAAAACAGCCTTCCCCTCTCTCCTCCTGTCAACCAATGTCAAGCTGGCTAACTGGTGGGTCACATCACCCCACCCATGCCTCAAAGGTCCCAACCTGCATGCCTCCTCGGTCCACTCACCCACAAAGACACCCCGCGTGCCCTCTGGTGTGAGGAACGTCACACGCCGTCGAAAACAATCAATCTTGGCCTCCACGGAGACCAACCAATCCATACCAAGGATAACATCAAAATCATCTAACTCCATGATATACAAATCACACAACAGGTTAACACCCCCAAGTGTTACCTGACAAGCACGATAGATACTCTCAAGTATCACAATTCCACCCAAAGGTGAAGCAACCATTAAAAACTGACTCACTGTCTCCTGGTCTAACTCTAATCCAACCACCGTAGCATACGAAATAAAAGAATGGATAGCACCAGTATCAATCAAAACTGAACAAATAGTATGAGAAATGATGATGGTACCTCTCACCACTGAAGGCCCTGCTCCTGCCTCGTCCACTAGTGGAACCTCTGCCTCTCTGCTGGTGAGGGCAAAAGTCCTCCCTCGTGGTCCACTGCCACTAGCCTGGCCCATTGGGGCCTTGCCCCGCTGATCAACATGACCCTGTGCCTCCCGCTGAGGCTGCTGCACCGCAGGTCGCGTCTGCGTGCTCTGTGCCGGTGGCACCGACCTCCGAGATGGAGCCCCACTCCTCTGTCCCTGCTCTCTCGGACGAGGGCCTACACTGCTGGTCGAGCTAAGGGTAACACATTCCCTAGCTCCATGCCCCACTTTCCCGCATCGAAAGCAGGTCATCTTTTTCCTTGGGCAGTCTCTCGAGACATGCCCGGTCAAACCACAACTCCAACAGGTCCCTGGCCTCCTGCTGGCTGAACTCTCCCGGGGTCCCACCGCTTGGCTGGAAACCCTCTGCACCTGCCTCCTCTCAGGCTGAGGAGCACTGCTCTCCCCACTCTGTCTCTTCTTGCCTGAACCTGCTGAACCGCCCGGCCTCTGGGCTCTCGCCTGATCCTGACCTCGCTCAATAATGAGCGCCTTGTCAACCGCCTCCCGGTAGCTGGTCAACTGCATCGGTTCCAGCTGTCTTTTCAGAGATGGCCTCAAGCCCTGCATGAAGTCCTGCGTCTTCCGGCCTTCTTTTTCCCAAGCCTCCAGAGCAAACCGCCCCAAATCTGTGAAGGCCTGCACATACTCCCCCACAGTCATGCTACCCTGCACAAGCTCATAATACTCTTTACGCCGAGCATACTGCAACGAGCTAGGAAAATACTCCACAAAGAAGCGCTCAACAAACTCTCTCTAGCTCATCTGACTGCCATGGACAGCTCTAGTGGATTCCCACCACCTGCGTGGGATCCCCAACAAATAGTGTGTCGCCACTCGCACCCACTCCTCATCTGGCACCCCAATCATCTAAAGATGTCCTCTGTCCATCTAATCCAGTCCTCGGCTACCTCAGGCCGTGAACCATCCTCAAAAGTCCTGGGTGCATGTTTCAAAAACTATGCAGCCCAATCCACTCCTCGTCGTGCTGGCTCTATCACGACCTCCTGCTGGTGCACATCCTGCACCACCCTCGCCTCCTGGCTGAGGCTGCTTGTTGCCTCTTCAGCTCATCCACCTCTCTAGCCATATCCCTCATCGAGCCCTGCATACCCTGCATGGCTTCCTACAACTGAATTAACACCTGAGCCAAATCAGGTCCCACAACGGGAGTTGACGATCTCTGCTGCGGGCTCTGTTGCCCCTGGTGCCCCGACTCTATCGTGGGCTCCTCTGCCGGGCCTTGGCCTCGGACAGCTCTCCTCGGTGGTGGCATCACACTGGCCACAACAACAAACAACAAACGATCAATAGCATAAACAGCCATCAAAGGCATAACCGACTTGTAGGTTCTCACCACACGACCCGTAGGTCCATACCATGCATATAGCATCGTGTCCCCCATCAGGGTACACCACACGACCCGTAGGTCCACAACCATGCATATAGCATCATGTCACCCCTCAGGGTACACCACAATCAAATCCTGGCTCTGACGGCCACGTGCCATCCTGGCACCACATACGAGCACATCACACACAAAGACAATCTAGTGCCCTATATGCACACAATCATACCACTAGCAATGCACCCTATGTATGCTCCTAGGATGATCTAACTGACACCAACATAACCTAGAATACCTGTAAGGACTGCATTGATCAGGCGCCCTCCCTACAGTTTTCCAAGTCACATGGAATCAATTAACCACCCCTCACTAACCTAGGTCCGCTAGACCATGCTCTGATACCAACTTGTCACGCCCCCGAATTCTAGAGAACCCGGAACCGGGTACATGACTTCCCCTTGCCCGCACCCGATAGGTCAAGGGGTTGGCAACTAGCACCAATGGAGACTACACCGCGGGTGCTGTCTCAAATATGTAACCCTGTACAGTCATACATCAAGGATAATCCCGTACTTTCCCATATATCATCATACATACAATGAGTCAAACAGTCATACAGACATCACATCATATAGTATGCAAATACAACTGTTCACGGACCCCTGTCCGGGATATCACATAAAACACTACAGAATATAAGTGTATCATACATCAGAGTAGTGGGCGTCCTCCTGGAAGAAAGTCCTCCACTAGTCTCGGGTCACACCTGAAAAGGGTAAACAACAAGTAGGGGTGAGCGAAAAGCTCAGTAGGTGACCCCAAAACTCCATATCATGCAATACATATATGTCTATATTATATGCTCAATGTACTCGTGCACCGTGTAGTGTGTACAATCATTAGGACTCAGCCTGCAAACAAACATCAGGACTCAGCCTGCCCACACAGGACAACTTGTCCATGATCCTTCATGGGATCCCAGCTCAGGGCACTCAGCCCTAGCTCCACGAGCTCAACGGTTCAACTCAGGCCTTAGCCTATCCACAACGCAATATGCCCGGCCACAGTCGCCACACAGGCCTGCCATCGGTGCATATGCCTGCCACGTCAACCACATAGCACCATCGGTGCATCACGGTGAGAACCCAAACAAGTCACGGAGTCCATGCCCCAATACCTCACACCAATATACTAACATGAGTATGGCAAATCATTCTCAACATTTCCTTTGGAACTGTAGCCAGTCTTCACAAGTAAATCTTCAATCCTTGATTTATGAAGGAAGTACCCATAGCAGCTATTTTCTTGAAATCAAAAGTCCCGGCATTGGGTTCCCATAGCATAACTAAGATAATATGATTTTTGGGGATTTTTCTGAGATGTCTAACCCCACTTTCCAAAAATTCACCACTACGAACTTTTGGGTTTTTCTGAGATTTTACATTAAAACCCAATTTTCACATTTTGAAATAGTGGGAATTAATTTTTCCAGTATTTTTCTTTGAATCCAAATGGGGGGTATTTCGTTATTTACATTGTATAGGTCGCAATGTAAATAGGTCCAGTCCAGTGCTGTACATTGTGCAGTTACACTGCAGAAGCTACGACTCGTAGCTCAGAACTGCAGCATGCCTCGGAGACTCATAGCGGGAGCTGTGACTCGTAGCTGCATAGCGCGCCTCGAAGACTCGAAGCGGGTCTTCGATCTTCGACCTACGAGGCTACGAACTTCGATCCTTCGGCTATGAACTTCGACCTTCGGACTACGGGTCTACGAATCTACGAACTACGAACCTTCGAACCTTCAAACTACGAACTACGAACCTACGAACTACAACCCTACGACCCAAAACTTCGGATTTTCGTCAGTTCGACCCAGTAACGCGCCCAGGGTACTATTCATCGTCGTTTTTGCCTGTTCTTCATCTGGAATCAACCCAGTAAACCCCCAGACACGCACAAACACGCATCCTATGCAACAGACTGCGATATTTACCTCAAAATGCGTCTAGAACGCCTCTAAATCGCACGGAAACAACAGAAACACGCACCAAATTCCATATTTCTAGAAATCTATATCTAAACCCAAATTTCCATGGTTGACTTATCAACCCTCATGAAAAACAGAATTAATTAACCCCAAAATCACAAAAACATATATCCACAATGATATAAAATAGTTCTTAACCACAATTCTTAAACCATTAGATCTAACCCAAAATTGGTTTTTCGCAATTTCTAGGGTTCATGCTCAATTTCATAAATCATGATAAATTCGTGCATACCAAGCATAGAATCAAGATAAGACGTTCAAGGACACCTACTTGAAGTGAATCTTTGAGCTCCACAAACCCAAATGGCCCCAAATCGCCCCAAGCTCTCTCAAGCTCTCTCTCTCAAACGCACAAACGTGAAACGTAAAGTGAAAGCTTCCTCTCTTTTTTTTTTTGCTATTTATATTTCTGCCAGTCAACTGACCTAGTCAACCATTAACCTAGTCAATAATTGACCCCCAAGGCCCTGAACTCCAAATTGAGTCAAACTACAGTCAAAACGCTCGAAATGACGAGCACAACACTAAACAGATATTATTACACCCAAATGACCGCCCAAACGCAAAGTCAACCATTAAACCCTGAAAAGTCAACAATCTGGTCAAACGGGGCTCCGACTCGGAATCGGGCCCAAGTACAGTCAAAATGCTCACATCGACGACTACACTACCGTCCAGATAGTTACATTCCCATAGAATGACTATCTCTCAAAATTACCCGAATACGAGTCTTTACAGTCATGGCATGCGTCAGGATGCAAGGGGAGGGCGGCGTCTGGGCCGGGGTGTGTGGCCAACTCTTTCGCGTGCAGTAGGGCGTGTGTGACCTGTTCCTTGGCGTGCCGCAGGGAGAGCGTAGCCCCTAATTTTTAACCTATTATTATTATTATTATTATTAATCAAAAAAAAGAGAAAACCAGGCCACTAGGCCTGGTCTTGCGTTCGCACAGAGGCGCGCTGCGCCTTTGTGGAAAAAAGGGGGTGGCAGATATGCTGCCCCGTGTTCTTGCGCCAGCCTTAGTAGGGCTCCACGTACATTGAGAATCTTTGCAGGAAATATGCACAAATATCTACCCATCCCCTCATCATTCAGTTGTTTGTTGCACATGTTTGCCCAGTTATATGGCTTGGATTTATGTGCATGTGTGAGCTCGAGAGATTGGTCTGACTTGGAAAAAAATGATTGGGTAATATAACTAAATAAATTTGGTGGCAATACTTATAGATGGCATTGCGATTCGGGCCGGCCCTCTTTGGGATGGCTTTCTTTCTACTTGGGTCTTGTGGTTTTCTAATAATAGGCCTAGTTCTAAGTTTTGTGGTGGTGATATTTGATATTTAAAATATTAATTGTAGCTATTAATTGACATGTAAATTATTATTTATAGCTTGATACTATTAATTTGAGTTTAAAAATAATAGTTGCGGCTTCATGTTAATAGTTTGATAAATATATATAAATATATATATATATATATATATATGTATTATTTATGACTTGATTAATTTGATATTAGAAATATTATTCGTGGCTTGATATTATTAATTTGACATTAAGAATATTAATTGTGACTTAATATTATTAGATGGGTAATGTTAGTTTAATAAAAATATTATTTGGCTTAACATAGTTATTTAATAAAATAAATATTGTTTGAGTTTGCTATTATTAGTTATGTAATAAAATTGTTGTTGGTGGCACATTATTATTGGTTTAGCAAATTGAATATTCCGTAATGCTATAAGACTAAGTATTGATTATTGAAATTATTATTTGCTAGTTATATGTGTGGAATTGGTGGTGAAATTGGTTGGGTTACCCACAGGTCCCACATAGGGCTGGCAAGAGGCCGCAGGTTCCCTATGTGGCAGGTTATCGTTAGGGACACCGCAGGTCCCACATATGGCTATCTGGTAGTGACTGAAATTCTTGGAGTTGGTAGCAGAGATTTTGTGGATAGTTGGATTGTCGGTGCCAACCTTTAATAAATGAATGTAATGTGTGTGATGTTATATTTTGTGATTTATATAAGCTTTCTGTGATAGAATAGGACACTACACTAGCACAAACATACACCGATCATGTAAACTTAGGATTTCATATTTTAGGATGGTGAGGAGAAGAAGATCACCTACTGGGCATTTGTGCTCACCCCTACTTTGTTGGCATGTTTCAGGTATTGACTCTTTTGCTAGAGGCTGGTCCGAAGCTAAGGGTTATCTATTTCACATTTTGTCATAACTTGATTTAAGGATTTTATAAGATGTATTTGTTTTTTTTATTATTTGAATATCCGGACAAGGGTTCGTGAAAGTTGTATTGGATTTATAGCATGACTATGTTATTAATAAATTATTTTAATTTTAGCATCATAGCATGTGAGAATGTACAGGAATACCCCTAATGTATGATTGTACAGGTATATCTTGGACAACACCCATTGTGTAGTCCATATCAGTGCTAGTCACTAACCCCTTGACCCTTCAGGTGCGGGCATGGAGAATTCACACTCTTAGTTCCGGCCCTTCCGGGATTTTAGGGCGTGACAATGATGATGTAGGGAAAAGTATAGGATTACCCTTGATATATGACTGTAAAGATTTGCATAATTGTAAGGATTTTGGGGCGTGACAATGATGATGTAGGATTACCCTTTATTAGTGCTTGTAACCAACCTCTTGAACTTTCAGTGTGCGGGCAAGGGAAAGTCACATTTTTGGTTCTAGGTTTCTTGGAATTTGGGGGCGTGACTGCCCAAATCAAATAAATAAAGGCCTAAATCCCAAAGGGAAGCCCATGGCTATAAAGTCCACACTAGCATCTCAAGCCCATCAAGGCCCATGCCCGATGACCTAAGATGTGAAAACCAGGCCCAAATTTTCATTTTATTGTTTATAGTCCACGTGCCGTTTAATAAAAAACCAAAATCCAAATTTACCCTTCCTTTCTCCTGGAAGCCTCCTCTCATGCCTATTTAAGGAAACTCTCTCCTTCTTCTTTTATAAGCCTTTAGCCACACCAAGCCTACACTCTCTCCCTCTCTCTCCTCTCCTCTTCTTCCCTCTCTACAAACAAAGTTTCTCCCCCTGTTCCCCTTTCTTTCAAATTTAGTTTAAATTTTATCTTTAAGATGCTCAATTGAAGCCTTGAAGTCGTATTTTCTTTTTTAAACTCCGAAGGTTTATATTCAAGGTTGGTACAAAGGTTTGTATATGTATTTCAAAGTTTATTAATCAAATAAATTATTCTTTTCTTATCTTGTCTCTTCTCCCCTCTCGATCCCTCATCTATATATATGTAAATACATATATATGTATCTTCTAGTATTATATATATATATATATATATATATATATATTGTTGGATCAAGCCTAGAATTTGGATGATGCGGATAAAACCCTATATAATTTGATTTGAGACTTTGCATGTTTACTCTTAAGTTGTTGCAGAAGATATGATCTTAATCCGGACCTTCACTCATGAGAGTAAAGCAAAGGACAGGATACATAATCCTGATCCGGACAAACGTGAGTGTCGTCAAACATTTGGTAAATAACCAAGTCTGTACTTTATACGGAATAAGGATCATTCATGCGGACTAAACACTTAAAGCTACAGACAAAGGATTCTGCGTCTTAAAGTGTAAACAGACTAAGTCAAATAGATGCGGAATAAGAATCCTAGTCTACATCTCGCATGGAGTATGAGAAAGTCATCGTGGAATAAAAAGCTAAGTCTTCTACTCAAGTGGACTAAGGACAAGAAGACACAGAGTAAGGAATTTGAATCTTTCATACATGCGGAGTAAGGAACGACTTGTGCGGAATAAGGACCCAAGTCCTTTATTCACATGGAGTAAGGAAAAAGAAATGCGGAGTAAGGAATCCGACCCTTTTACTCATGCAGAGTAAGGATGCGCTGATACGGAGTAAGCCATCCGGTCCTTGCAACTCATGCAAAGTAAGAAAGCGCGGATACGGAGTAAGCTCTTCAGACTTCTCGTTCATACGGAGTAAGGAAGTGCTGACACAGAATAAGGATTCCAGTATCAAACTGACACGGAGTAAGCAACCACTGACATAGAGTAAGGATCTGAGCTTCATCAACACGGAGTAAGGAACTTTACGATGGGTTAAGAAGACGCTATTTCAACTTATCATCTTCGCATTCAAAGTCGTTAGCTCGCTGTGTCCCGATGTAAGACAAACTCGTTGAGAACCTAAAGCATCTTACACGTGGATCATGCGGATATGTGGACAATGCTTTAACTGCACTTGGGAACTCACAAAGACACTTATGTTTTAAAGACCCAAGATCTTGAGCTCCACATTCACAACAATCAAGGCATAGAAATTTCCGAGGAACAGTCAATGTTGCACGTTGCTCGGAAGAATAAGTTCCAAAGATGTTTTTGTTGGATGGCTATATATATATATATATATATTAATACTTGTATATTTTCAAAAATACGTGTGAAAGTGTGAATGCTTGTGAGCGCACACGTACATATACAAGAGCTCTTAGAGATTTTATTGGCTAGTGTGTGAGTAACTGTAAACAGAGTGTAAGAGAATTGTTCAGTAGATCAAAAAGATTTACAAGCTTTAATCTACTTATATTTTGTTGTAATTATCTCTTGATAATAAAACAAAATACTTCCACTATCAAGTTATCTTTCGCATTGATTCTATCTCTTAACCAGATAAGTGTTATGCCAGAGACGAGCGAAGAGTTTTCAATTCGAGCCTATTCACCCCGCTCTAGGCTCCCAGGGACCAACATCTATATTATACATATATAAGACCCCATACTTATATCAATACGAGATTTAGATCCAATACGATATTTACCAATACGGATCTAGAAACTAATACGATTATGTTGTGGTGATTATATATATATGCATACATATAAAGTATTTTAATGTGTGTGTATATATATATGTTATAATATAATATTAATTAGTACTTATCTCTGTTTTCTTTGTGAGCCTCATAAGCCATTATTATGTTTTGTTTGTTGGTCCCGGAGAGCCTAAAGGGGGGGGGGGGGGGGTGAACAGGCTCTCTGAAAATTCTCTCTTAATGGCTTAGACACTCACTCTGGTTAAACGGATAAAATCAGTGCGGAAGATTAACCAAGTAGTGGAAGTATGTTGCTTTATTATCTGAAGATAATTACAACAAAGCAAAACAGCATTTTAGCTGATTACAACACAACACTCTGTTATAGTTACACGCACTTGGCGGTGAATCTCTGTGTTTGGCTCTTTACAAGATATACGCTTATGAGTGTATAAGTACAAGTGAGCACGCGCATATTTATTTACATTGCTTCAGACATATATATATAGATATCCTAGGAATCTATCTTCAAACTGCATTTTCCGAGCAGTGTGGAGCATTGAAGTTCTTTATCGGAAAATGATGAAGCTTTAACTGCTGTGGATGTGGAGCTCGAAATATTGGAAGCATAAGTTGTAATGAATTCTTTGCTTGATTCCAATTGCATTTGAGACTGCGTCCACATCTCCATGTGTTCCACGTGTCAGACAATTTAGGTATTCAATGAGTTTGTCTTACATCGGGACGTAGCGAGCTGCTAGCATTAATTGTGGCTTGGAGAGACGAAGCAGCGTCTTCGTGGTCCATTGCAAGGTTCCTTACTCCGCATGAACGAAGCTCGGATCCTTACTCCGTATCAGTGATTGCTTACTCCGTATGAATGAAGTCCTGGAATCCTTATTCCGTGTCAACGCTTCCTTACTCCGCATGAGTAGTGGTTCGGGGAGCTTACTCCACATTAGCGCTTCCTTACTCCGCATGAGTAGTGGTTTGGATTCCTTATTCCGCATTTGATGTCCTTACTCCGCAACAGTTGTCCTTACTCCGCTTGAATGACAGACTCGGATTTCTTCGTCTATGTCATCCCTCTGTACTCAGTCACATTCACTAATTTGCCATCAACATCTGGGTCTAACTTGGCACTAACTGGCATTGGAGTTTTAACAGGAGATGAACCTTCCATACCAAACTTCTTGATTAAGTCACGAGTGTACTTAGCTTAGTTGATAAAGGTCCCTTCCTTTAGTTGTTTGACCTCGATCCCAAGGAAGTAGGACAGTTCTCCCATCATACTCATCTCAAACTTGCCAGTCATCAACTTGGCGAACTCATCACAAAGTTTTAGATTAGTTGATCCGAAAATGATATCATCCACGTAGATCTGTACGATCAGAGTATGTGTCTTCTCTTTCCGTAAGAATAGCGTGGTGTCAATCTTCCTTTTTTAGAAGTTGTGAGCGAGTAAGAATTCCAAAAGTGTGTCGTACCAGGCTCTTGGAGCTTGCTTCAATCCAAATAAGGCTTTCCTTAGTTTGTAGACCAGATGTCCAGCCTTTGGTTCAATGAAGCCTGGAGGTTGTTCAACATATACCTCCTCTTGAAGATCTCCATTTAGAAATGCACTCTTGACATCCATTTAATAAACTTTGAAGTTTTCATATGAAGCGTATGCCAAGAACATTCGATTGCCTCAAGTCGGGCTCTTTGGAGCAAAAGTTTCGTCATAGTCTATTCCTTCTTCTTGACGATAACCCTTGGCTACCAGTTGGGCTTTGTTCCAGTATTACGATTCCGTCCGTATCAAGTTTGTTCCTGGAACACCCATTTAACTCCAATGACTTGTTGAGACTTTGGCCTTGGTACAAGTGTCCACACATCATTCCTTTTGAACCGATTTAACTCTTCCTGCATGGCGTCTATCCAATTTGAATCTTGAAGAGCTTCTTCCACCACTTTTGGCTCTATCTCTGACAAAAAGCGGGGAGTAGAGGCACATGTTGGAGGTGGCTGCTCTTATTCTAACACCAACAGTAGGATCACCAATCACTTGTTCTTGAGGGTGGCTTCGAGTCCACCTGTAGTTTTGCACAAGTGGTAGTGAATACTCAATGATTTGAAGCTCTGTCAGATTAGGTGGTCCTTGGTCGTCCACTGATTGAGCTTCTTCCGGGACAGCGTTATTCAAATTAACAGGTTCTGGAGTATTTTGAGGTTCTCCATTACTATTCATTTCCATATCAACTGGTCCAGATGGACTGGAAGGTACTCCAGTATTTTGAATATCCGAAGGAATATATCCGGAGTTATGTGGAAGTCCCGAGTCCAATTCATCCGTAGCATCATCTGCATCATTTCTTCGTTCTTCATTGGTGCCACATGGTTGGTCAGTAGAATTGACAGGAACATTCATAAACTTTGAGTAGTCAATGTTGTCATCTTGATCCTGCACATTTGAACTTGAAGAACAAACTTTCGACCAATCCGTGTTAGCTTCATCAAAAGTCACATGGATAGATTCTTCAACTTTGAAAAGTTTTCTATTGAAAATCCGATAAGCCTTGCTATGTAATGAGTATCCAACAAATATCCCATCATCGATTTAGGTTCAAATTTATTCTGGGATTCTTTTCCATTGTTCAAGACGTAGCAAGTACACCCAAAAGTTTTGAAGTGTGAAATAGAAGGCTTTTTGCCCTTCCACATCTCATAAGGTGTTTTCATGGTAAATTTATTTATAAGAGTTCTGTTCTGAACATGGCAGGCAGTAGACACCGCTTCAGCCCATAGACTGAGAGGAAGCTTTGCCCCTGCTAACATTGATCTGCCAGCTTCGACTGAGAGTGCGATTCTTGCGCTCAGCTACCCCATTTTGTTGTGGAGTTCTGGGCGCAGAGAAGTCATGCTGAATGCCCTGTTCAGAACAATATGACCTCATATCTGAGAAATCAAATTCTGTACCATGATCACTCCTGATGCATTTAATGCTCAGTCCTTGTGAATTGCTTATCCAGTTGAAGAGATCGACAAGGTGTTCAAAGGTTTGATCCTTAGATTTCAGGAACAACACCCATGTGTATCTGGTGAAGTCATCGATAACCACTAGGGTGTATCTTGCACCAGCAAGTGAAGAAACAGAAATGGGACCACATAGGTCCATGTGAAGAAGTTGTAAAGGAGCAGTTATTGAATTAACTGTTTTGCTCTTAAAACTATGTTTGGTCTGTTTGCCAAGTTGGCATTCTCGACGGAGAGTGTCTCTGGAGTATTTGTGTTTAGGCAAACCAGTGACCAAATCAAGTGACACTAATTTAGACAAGGTCTTAAAATTTAAATGTGCGTAATGCTTGTGCCATAGCCAACTATCTTCATGTGATGCTGTAGTGAGGAAGCATACAGGGTCAGAAGAATTGTTTCTCAAGACCACAGAATATATGTCCCCATCTCTTGATCCGGATAACTTAATATCTCCGGATAAGTTATCTCTAACTGTGCAGGTGTTTGACAAAAAGGAAACCGTGAATCCTTTGTCACATAATTTATCGACACTCAGCAGATTATGCTTCAAACCTTCGACTAATGCAACCTTAGTAATTGATACACAGCCGTTGGTTAAAGTGCCATACCCCACAGTCTTACCTTTACTGTTGTCACCATATGTCACGGATGGGCCTCGTTTGTCAGTAACATTCACGAGCAGAGACTTATCACCCGTCATATGTCCGGAGCATCCGCTATCGAGTATCCACTTGCTTTGATTGATCTTTGACTTCAAGTGAGATGGCAGTGAATTCCACAGATGCTCCTGCACATCAACAGATTACATTTTTGGTGCCCAAACTTGTTTTGGGCGGTTAGGAGAAGCAACAACAGTGTCAACTATTTCGGATTTTATGTTTCTAGGAACTTTAACTTTCCAAGTTGACTTAGCTTTTTCCGTCTTAGTTGCTTCTTCAACTTGGGTTTTCTTAGGTGAAATACTCCGAGGAGTTTTAGATTTAGCTTTCCGAGAAGAACCCTTTTTGACAACCGGATTTTTATTGATAGAAGAGTGATTACATAACCAGTCATCAGATAGACTCCAACACTTATAGTGATAATGACCTAGTTCGCGACATATCGAACAGACACTGTGATGAGGAGTTACAACAGGGGATACAGGTTTCTTAGGTTTTGCAGGTTTTCTACTCTGTTTCCTATGGCCTAATCCTTTGCGAACGGGTGACGCACTCTTGGCCCTGGATGCGTCAGCCTTAGCCTTTCCTTTGTTTATGGGTGCTGCAGTTTCGGCTTTAACTGCAGCAGCCTTCCCGTCATCGTTTGGTACGGGTGCTACTACTTCGGGATTGGCGAATGACCTTTGTTCCACAATCATAAACTATTGTGCCACCTGAAACAAAACCATCCAACGGTTTAGATGTACTAACAGGATATAGGTTGGTTAGTTTTGGAGTGTAGTCCGGAGGGCACTCAGTAGCTGGAGCAGTGGAAGTGGATTTGGATCCTAGGCCAGGTTTGACTCGGATATTGTCAGGATCAGTTCTAAATGTAGAGGCTATTTCTCCGGATTTTAGCCATTTATGATTTATTTCCTTTTCCTTCTCAAGTTCAATCTCGAGTCTTTTAAGATTTACATTCATGCCTGTGAGGTTGGTATTCAGCAGGTGATTTTCAGCTCTTAGGTCGTGATACCAAACCTCCCTGCTTTGGTAGTCAGCTATGTCCTTTTCAAGTTTAGAGACAGTAAGTTCTAGGCGTTTAGTCTGACCACTCATGTTTTGATACATTTGAGTAATTATTAATCTCTTATTCTTTTCATCATCACGTTCCTTAGTAAGAGATTCTAGTTTACTCAAGAGCTCAGAGATAGAAGGTACCTCAGCGTTTGCCACGAGGCAGACATTCGCCTTTTCTGTTGGTTCGTCGTCTGAAGATTCCTCTTCTTCTTCTGAGCCACTGTTGTATTTTGAGACGAATGCCTTCCTCTTCATTTTGCTGTTGTCTGAGGTGGAGCGTCGGGGTTTAACCTTGTCATCCTTGTCGGCCATCTTGGGTTTGGATCTACAGTCCTTGGCCCAATGACCAGGTTTCCCGCAATTGTAGCAGTCTTGGGATGTTGACTCTGACCGCTCCTTCCTTCTTGAGGATGAGGAAGAACCTCTTCTGAATCCTTTTCTGCTTTTCCGCAGAAATTGTGTGAAGGATTTCACCAGGAGTGCTATTTCTTCTTCCATGTCCGAGTTAGAGTTTTCTGACTCTTCCGTATCATCCTCCGTCAGCATGCTTGGTCCAGCCGTAGCCTTAAGAGCTACCCCCTTTTCTTTCTGAGCTATCTTCTCATCTCGGTCAGTGTATTTGAATCTGACCTCATGAGTCCGTAGCTCTCCATATAGCTCTTCAAGGGGAGTATACTGCCAGTTGTCTTTGGATTGCATCTGGAGCTGCTTGGAGTAATAGCGATCCGGCAAGGAACGAAAGAACTTGTCATTTATTTGGAACTGAGTGTAGTGCTCGTTGATAGTTTTCAATTCCAGGATGAGCTTGCCGAATCGCCAATAGATGCTCTCCAGGGATTCGCCAGGTTTGTGGTTGAAGCTCTCAAAGTTCTGTTTGAGAGCGCAAATGACGTTCTGCATCTGGGACTGACTTCCTTCATATAGAATAGTCAATTTGTCCCACACAACTTTTGCTGTCGTGCAGCCCTGGACGTCCGTGAAAGCCTCTGAATCCAAGGACGATGTCACATAAGCTAGAGCCTTTTCACTGGCGTATTGCCAAGCTCTTTCATCGTGAGTGAGTTCAGCATCAGTCTTTGGCCTCCTGACCCCATTTTCTCTGATGGTCATCGGAATGGGAAGCTCCTGATGAAGACAAGGCCACATTAGATGATCATGACGGGTCATGAACATCTTCATGCGAGCTTTCCACTAGGAGAAAAGCTCTGGTGTGAACTTTGGCGGTTTGCTTAAAGTGTAGCCTGAACTCCGTGGTTGAGGAGCAGCGGCAGCAGCAGGTTGAGGTGGATCAACATTTTCACTGCTGCTTCGGTTGGGAAGGGGCTCTTGAGCTCCCCCGGAGTTAAGGCGGGTATTGAATAGCATGCTACTTTCTTCGGCCATTGTTAAGTTGAGAGGGAGTGAGGGATCTCTACGAGCAAGTAGAACTTGCTCTGATACCACTTGTTGGTCCCGGAGAGCCTAAAGGGGGGGGGTGAATAGGATCTCTGAAAATTCTCTCTCTTAATGGCTTAGACACTCACTCTGGTTAAACGGATAAAATCAGTGCGGAAGATTAACCAGGTAGTGGAAGTATGTTGCTTTATTATCTGAAGATAATTACAACAAAGCAAAACAGCGTTTTAGCTGATTACAACACAACACTCTGTTATAGTTACACACACTTGGCGGTGAATCTCTGTGTTTGGCTCTTTACAAGATATATGCTTATGAGTGTATAAGTACAAGTGAGCACGCGCATATTTATTTACATTGCTTCAGACATATATATATAGACATCCTAGGAATCTATCTTGGAACTGCATTTTCCGAGCAGTGTGGAGCATTGAAGTTCTTCATCGGAAAATGATGAAGCTTTAACTGCTGCGGATGTGGAGCTCGAAATATTGGAAGCATAAGTTGTAATGAATTCTTTGCTTGATTCCAATTGCATTTGAGACTGCATCCACATCTCCGTGTGTTCCACGTGTCAGACAATTTAGGTATTCAATGAGTTTGTCTTACATCGGGATGTAGCGAGCTGCTAGCATTAATTGCGGCTTGGAGAGACGAAGCAGCGTCTTCGTGGTCCGTTGCAAGGTTCCTTACTCCGCATGAACGAAGCTCGGATCCTTACTCCGTATCAGTGATTGCTTACTCCATATGAATGAAGTCCTGGAATCCTTATTCCGTGTCAGCGCTTCCTTACTCAGCATGAGTAGTGGTTCGAAGAGCTTACTCCGCATTAGCGCTTCCTTACTCCGCATGAGTAGTGGTTTGGATTCCTTATTCCGCATTTGATGTCCTTACTCCACAACAGTTGTCCTTACTCCACTCGAATAAGAGACTCGGATTTCTTCGTCCGTGTCTTATTTTCCTTAGTCCGGTGGAGTGACAACTTCGATTCTTTCTCTCTCACAAGTCTCTTTTACTCCGTGCAAGATGTAGACTCAAGAACTTACTCCGCATTAATTGACATAATCTTGTTGAGTGTTAGACGTGGGTTCTTAGTCGTTTTGTCAAGTGTTTAATCAGCACGAAGGGTCCTTACTTCGGATGATGACTTGGTTATATACCAAGTGAATGACGACACTCATGATGATCCGAATCAGGATTATGTATCCTGTCCTTAGCTTTGTCCTCACATGAGTAGATCCGGATTTAGAGTTAACTCATCTGCACAGACTTAATGGTAAACATGAAACATCTCAAGTCAAATTACATAGGGTTTGTTCCGCATTATCCAAATTCTTGGTTTGATCCAACATTGTCATTAGTAGTTTATTTTTTATTTATGTCGCTTTCTTCTTTTATTAAAGTTGTTATTAGATTACCATAATTAGCGAGATTGCAATATTTCATTAGTGGGATTGCAATATTCTGTAATTAGTAATTTATGAGAATTAGGAATATGATATAATTAGGATTGATTATGTTTGATCTCCTAATAATATATTTCCATAGATGGGTTTCTTTCTTGTGTATAAATCTGTATTCAAAGTTTGTATTTGATATCAGAACATATATACAAAATATTTGTTTGTTTTCTATCATGGTATCAGAGCTATTCTTCGACATCCCTGCGTCGTGACCATGACGTCCTGCGCCTGATGACATTGCATTCTATGACAACGACGCCCGATGCTGTGACCCACCGCATTCTGTCTTTGCACCTCGACGATGTCATGACAATGATGCCCGTGCTGGACGACGTCGAGTTCTCTGCTTCCGTCTTTGCCAGCTTCGACAACGACCCTGTCTGACACCTTCGTCTCTGCCAGCTTCGACGACGGCTGTCTGACACCTTAGTCGACTTCTACACCATCGTCACCTTCGTCTATGCCCGACATCGACGACCCCGTTTCTCCCCGACAGTGACGCCTTCATCACCTTCGACTTCAACTTGGACATCGCAGCTTTGTGCCTTCAACTTTGACTTGGACATCACCTTCGCCCATGCGGCTTTGACTTGGACACCTTCGTCACCTTCGGCTTCAAGGTGTATCTTATGTTTCCCCAATAGCTTTGTGTCACTTGGACGTGGCTTTGTGATCGCCTTTGTTTTATTCATGGCTGACAACGCACACTTCGGCCTTTGTTAGTCTCGTTTTTTGCCTTGTGAAACATGGATGCTAAGCCTGTGGTGGATCTAGTGCCTATTATAGCTAAAATCACGAACCATAAATTAAATGGTTCTAATTATATGGATTGGAGCAAGACCGTTCACCTGTATCTCTGGAGTATTGATAAAGATGATCATTTAACTAATGATCCTCCTAAAGATGATTCGAAACTCATATGGCTCTGAGAAGATGCTCGCCTCTTTCTACAAATTCGCAACTCCATTGATAGCGAGGTAATTAGCTTGGTTAATCATCGTGAATTTGTTAAAGAGTTGATGGATTACTTGGATTTCATATATTCTGGTAAAGGGAATCTCACTCGATGTATGAAGTCTGTAAAGCATTCTATCGAGCCAACAAACAAGATCAGTCTCTAAGGGCTTATTTCATGTCTTTTAAGAAGACTTATGAAGAGCTCAATGTGTTCTTACCTTTTAGCCCAGATGTAAAGGTTCAAAAACACCAACGCGAGCAAATGGCTGTTATAAGTTTCTTAGCTGGCCTTCCCTCTAACTTTGAAATTGCAAAGTCATAAGTCCTCTCTGGTTCTAAGCTCTCCTCTTTACATGAAGTTTTTAGTCAGGTACTCCGCATAGAAGGTCCTCCACCAAGTTTATCCAATAGTGCTTTAGTGAGTCAACAACATGAGCCTCGACGATCATTCCATCATCCTACAAATCGAGAAAGGGGACCACCAGGATTTGAAGCAGGACCACAGAACTCTGGAATATAAAAATCAAAGAGCTTCTTTAGCCCACTTTGCATCTAATTCTGATCCTTCAGGACCATCAATTCAGATTTCTCCAGATGAGGTTACTAAGTGTTCCAAATATTAAGAATCCTTAAAGCCTGCATCTTCTTCTGTTACTACTATTGCCAATTCAGGTACTTCGAATACGTGCCTTCTTTCCTCATCTTCTAAATGGATCAGTGATAATGCCAAAGAATATACCCAATTATTGTTTCAAAATTTTACGTCTCAACATGGCATGCTTCATGAAACTTCCTGTGTCAATACTTCATCTCAAAATGGTGTGGCTGAACGAAAAAACAGACATCTTCTTGAAACTGCACGTGCCCTTTTATTTCAGATGAATGTTCCAAAATCTTTTTGGGCTAATGCAGTTTCTACTGCATGTTTCTTAATTAATCGTATGCCCTCCTCTGTTCTTCATGGTGACATTCCTTATCAAACTCTTTTTCCTCACAAGTCCATGTTTCCAATTGATCTTAAAATATTTCGTGATGTTGGCCCACATATCACTAAATTAGATCCTAAATCCTTAAAGTGCATTTTTCTGGGCTATCCTCGTCTTCAAAAAGGGTATCGATGCTATTGTCCTAGTCTTAACAAATACCTTGTTTCTATTAATGTTACTTTCATGGAAGATAATGATTAGGGGCAATAATTGCGTGATACTTGTGCTTAATAATAACTATTTGTGCATGTATTTGGATTAATTTGATTATTCTAATTGCACTAGTAGTGTTCTTGATTATTTTGAGCTTTCAATAATTTTTGGTGTTAAAATACCAGTTTTAAGGAATCTAGGGCGTATTTTGTGTGCTTTGGATTGATATACTTTTATTATTAGTTTCTAGTGCATTGTTTTTGTGTAGTTTTGTTTGTGTTTTGCTTTGTTTTGTAGCTATTTGTTTAGGAAAATGGAGCTAAAGAACTCAGAGCAAGGCAGCCAGACACAAGAATTGAGGTTCTTGAGACAAATGAAGATCAAAGAAGCAAATACTTCTAACCAAAGTAGCTTTCAAGAAGTTCAAAGTGTTCGAGTAAGAAAGAGGCGATTCTCATGTGTAGAAGAATAATTGAGGGAAATTCAATTTCAAGCAAGCTTTGTTAATGCACGGGTCAGAAAAAAAGAAGCACGTATCCACTACTCAACACGTGTAGATGCAGAACTGAAGGAAATTAAATTCCAAGCAACTTTTGTGACTGTACGTATCAAAAAAAGTGATGCACGTGTTCACCATTGACACATTTATCGGCATGTGCACTGAACACGTGCGCTTTTATTCTGCCTCAGAATGACATTGTTTAGTATAAGGGCGAACTTGTACTTTTCTTAAGTAAGGTTAGAAGGGAGATTCTACTTGTAATTGTTGTGTAGGTTAATGTAGCAGCCCAAGCCCATGAGACTATATATATGACGGCTGAGGAGAGAGCAAAGGACATTTTTTAGAGCATAAGTCGTTTTGGAGAAGAAGAGATTGTGCAGAGCCGGCTGGGAATTGCAAGTTGACCTAAGGTGGCATGACCAGATAGAAGATCAAGATAGTTTGTTTTGTGCTCGAGAGATATAGTTTTTTTAGATTGTTTCAGATTATTTTTCTTAAAGATTTCTATTATTTTAATTCTGTTTTAAGGTTAATAACTTTTCGATTGCTTATTTCAATTTCTTTGCAAGTTTGAGAATTATTATAATCTGCTACTTCAATTTCTTTCTAGTGTCGTATCAGATTCAGTTTTATATTGTGGGAGTTTATGTTTGATCTTAATTAGTTTTATTCATGTTTATCAATTGTTTGCTTCATTTATTTTAATTCATAATCTAGTTTATTTAATTCATTCTTCAATTTACTATTTATTGTGAATTAATTTCTACAGCAATTCAAGCTGTAGAACAATTTCAAATCAAAACCTAAACTTTCGAATCTTGCCTGTGGCTAGTAATTTCACATCCATTGCATATACTACCTAGTTATTTAGCAAGATTAAATTTAAGCTTTCCTTTGGGAGGCGATCTAAGAACTGTGTTCTTAATTATTACTCGACATATTCCTGCACTTGGGATAGCATTAGCGCTGCTCAACATTTTGAGTCAGTCAAGTTTTTTGGTGCCATTGCCGGGGAAAGTTTTTAACTTTAAACTTGTTATTTTTTTATTTTTTTTCTCTTTCTTTTTTTCTTTATTTTTATGAATCTATATGTCATGGGTGCGAGATAGTTCTAACAGGTTAATTAGAGTTGCATCAAATCCACTTTTTGCTTAAATTGAAGAGACTGATATTGGCTTACCTACTATGGCCAATCCTCAGCCTTGTACTCTTAAAGAGTATTTGCAACCCACTCGCACCACTGCACCGTCATGCATAGTTCTTCCGGATAATGTTGCAAATTTTTCTATTAAGCAGGGAATGATGTCAGTGATACCTCAGTTCCATGGGATGGAATCTGAGAGCCCTTATCAACATCTGATGGACTTTGAGATGGCATGTACTACATTTATAACTAGGGCTGTCGCTGATGAATTTGTTAAATTGCGTTTATTTTCTTTTTCTTTGAAAGATAAGGCAAAAATATGGTTTAATTCTTTGAGAGCTAATTCTATAACAAGTTGGAGTGATATGCAGCGTGAGTTTTTGCAGAAATATTTCCCTTTTTAGAGAACACATCTCATGCAAGAACAAATCAGCCAGTTCACTCAGAAAGCTGAAGAAGATTTCCCAACCACCTGGGAAAGATTTAAAGAATTGATCAATATATGCCCACACCATGGTTTCGAGTCTTGGCGGCTGGTGAATTATTTTTATATAGGTCTCACTCCTTCATGTAAGCAATTTGTGCAAACTATGTACAATGGGGAGTTCTTTAGCAAGGAGCCTGATGAAGCATTTCCTTACTTTTATTATTTGGCTGAGAGTGCATTACAGTGGAACACTCATACCGATCGAGCTCCACTAGCTATATAACCACTGCGATCTATCCTAGTTGGGGGTAGATATGAGGTCAATGAAGATACTGATATGCAGGCCCGTCTCACAGCATTAACAAAAAGATTAGAAGTCATGGAGATGGAAAAAGTAAGGCCAACAAAGGTAACAGAAACATGTTCAGTTTTGTGTTCTATTTGTGCCGATTCTCACCATTACACCAAGGATTGCCCGATCATGCCAGTTTTTCAAGAAGCTGGAAATAGTTAGACACAACAGGCTAGCTGGGTAAATAGAGCACCAAATCAACCTTTCTCCAATACTTATAATTCGGGATGGCGAAACCACCCAAATTTTTCATGGAGGAATGACCAACCAGTTCGACCTACAGTGCCTCAGCAATAGAATTAGTTTGCACCTATCCCTCAATAGAAACCATATCAGCAGAGTGCCCCTCAGCGTCAATACCAGAATCCACAGAGTTATCTTTATGTGGCTCCTCCTAGATTTCAGAATATTCAGCCCTCCTCTTCCACAAAGCCATCTAATGATGATAGTTTAGCTCTGATAGCCAATGCAATCCAGCAACAAAACCAGGTTCTTAATGAGTTGCCTGGCACTATTACTAAGTTGGCCACAGATATGAATACCCCAGAGAAAGGAAAATTTCCAGCGCAGCCTCATCCTAATCCTCAGGTATATAGGCCACCACAACAAAGACAAGTGCACAATGTTGAAGATGAAGTTATTGAGACGGCAAAAGCAGTTATTACCTTGAGAAATGGGAAAGAAGTTCCCAAACCAGAGAAAATTATAGACACTCACGTGGCTGCTCCTGCACCTATTGATGTGAATAATCAAGTCAACGATGAGCCTGAAGTAGAGAAATCTGGGAAGAACCAACCGTTGAGTACAGAAGTTGAAAATGAAAGGAAATACCAGCCAATGATTCCTTATCCTCACAAATTGGGACCCAATGGAAGGGGCAAGCACCACAAAGAAATTTTAGAGATTTTTAAGTAGGTGACGATTAATATTCCTCTCTTGGATGCCATACAGCAAGTCCCTTCTTATGCAAAATTTTTAAAGGACTTATGCATAGTGAAAAGGAGATTAAATGTGAAAAAGAAGGCTTTTCTCACAGAGCAAGTAAGTGCATTAATATTGAATGAGACACCTAAGAAGTTTGGCGATCTAGGCTCTCCCACAATTGTTATTACTATTGGACAGTCTCGAATTGGGAGAGCATTACTTGATTTGGGGAGTAGTGTGAATTTGCTCCCATTTTCTTTATATCAACAGCTTGGTTTGGGGGAGCTAAAGAAGACTCCTATTATGTTGCAGTTGGCTGATAGATCAGTCAAAGTACTCAAAGGAGTGGTTGAAGATGTATTGGTCTAAGTGGACAAATTTTACTACCCAGTAGACTTTGTGGTCTTAGACATGCAGCAACTAGTTTCTTCTATCTCTCAGTCTCCTGTGATTTTGGGGAGACCATTCCTTGCTACATTAGATGCTTTAATTAATCGCAGGAGTGGTATTTTGAAGCTCACTTTTGGGAACATGTCATTAAAGCTGAATGTTTTCAATGCTTGCAAAATGCCAGCTCACTTTGACGACACTAGTGAGCTAAATGTGGTGGATAGTTTCACATCGACAGACTTTATTTATTCTACTTCCCTTCTTTCTAATGATGATAGTATATTTGATACATCTGAAAATTTACTTGAAGGGGAGGTTGACTTTGATTTATTGGAGTGTAATGTTGAGTCTTCTACTCCTCTTAAGGCACACTTTATAGAAGTAAGGCGACAACCTCAATTTGAAGCTCTTCCACCACCAGCCATGATTAGATCTTCAGCAGAGGAGGCTCCACAGCTAGAGCTTAAGCCACTACCCGAAGACTTGAAATATGTGTTCCTTGGTCCTGAAAAAGGAACTTTCCCAGTGGTGATCTCTTCCAAGTTAAACCATGAAAATGAAGCTCAGTTGATTGAAGTTTTACAGCAGCATAGAGGAGCGATTGGGTGGACAATAGCTGACATTAAAGGCATTGATCCCACTATTTGTACTCACAGGATTTATCTTGAGGAGGATGCTAGGCCAGTTTGTGATGCTCAGAGAAGGCTTAATCCCACTATGAAGGAAGTTGTCAAGGAGGAGGTGCTCAAGCTATTAGCCATGGGAATCATTTATCCTATCTCCAACAATAAGTGGGTAAGCCCAACTCAGGTAGTCCCAAAGAAATCTGGTTTAACTGTTGTTCAAAATGATAAAAATGAGTTAATTCCTACTAGAACTGTTACTGGATGGAGAATGTGTATTGATTATAGGAAGCTTAACTCTGTAACAAGGAAGGACCATTTTCCTTTACCATTTTTAGATCAGATTTTAGAAAAAGTAGCTGGCAATGAATTTTATTGTTTTCTAGATGGTTATTCTGGTTATTATCAAATTGCTGTAGCACTAGAGGATCAGGGAAAACCACTTTCACCTGTCCCTTTGGCACTTTTGCTTTTGCTAGAATGCCATTTGGTTTATGTAATGCTCCTGCTACTTTTCAGAGATGCATGACTAGCATATTTTCTGACATGATTGATGATATTTGTGAGGTTTTTATGGATGATTTTTCTGTGTTTGGAAAATTTTTTGCTAGTTGCTTGAACAATTTAAATAATGTTCTCCAAAGATGTGAGGAGAAAAATCTCTTGCTTAATTGGGAAAAATGTCAATTCATGGTTAGTAAAGGGATTGTTTTAGGTCATATTGTGTCCATTAATGGCATACAAGTAGACAAGGCCAAGATAGACTTAATATCCAAACTTCCTATCCCAAGGACAGTTAAAGATATTCGTTCTTTTCTTGGCCATGCTGGTTTTTATAGGAGATTTATTCAAGGGTTTAGTTCTATTGCAAAAGCTCTGAGCACTCTTTTGCAAAATGATGTTGACTTTAGTTGGAATGATGAGTGCCAAAATGCATTTGATACACTTAAGAGTTTGCTTAGTACTACTCCTATTGTGCAACCTCCAAAGTGGGGTTTGCCTTTTGAAATAATGACTGATGCTAGTGATCATAGCTTGGGAGCTGTTTTGGGGCAGTGAGTGGATAATAAGCCTCATGTGATTTACTATGCTAGTAGAACTTTGAATGATGCTCGGAAAAATTACACCACTACTGAAAAAGAATTGCTTGCTGTGATATTCGCACTTGACAAATTTCGAGTATATATTCTTGGTTCCCCTATTATTGTTTTTACTGACCATGCAACACTGAAGTATTTGTTGGCTAAGAAAGATGCCAATCCAAGTTTAATTCATTGGATCCTATTACTTCAAGAGTTTGATATCACTATCAAGGACAAGAAGGGAGTTGAAAATGTGGTAGCTGACCACCTTTCCAAGATAACATCATCTCCCTCCTCCACACTACCTCTTGATGATAGTTTCCCTGATGAGCAACTATTTGTGGTGGATAAAGCTCCTTGGTACGCGGACATTGTTAATTATTTGGTAAGTGAGCGATTGCCTTTTGGATGGTCCATTCAGGATCAGCGGAGATTTCTCTCTGAGGTAAGACATTTTTATTTTGATGATCCATACTTGTTTAAATATTGTTCTGATCAATTAATTCGTAGATGCATTCCTGATGATGAGTTTCATTTTATTTTAAAATTTTGTCATATGGGTGCATGTGGTGGTCACTTTTCGGCTAAGAAAACTGTTTCCAAAATTTTGCAAAGTGGATTTTACTGGCCCACCATGTTTAAAGATTCTTATGTTTTTTTCAAAGCTTGTGAAGCATATCAAAAACTAGGTTCCATTGGAAAAAGGAACATGATGCCTCTCTCCCCTATTCTTACCTTGGAAATTTTTGATTGTTGGGGGATTGACTTCATGGGACCTTTTCCAATTTCTTTTGGGAATACTTATATTTTGTTGGCTGTAGATTATGTTTCTAAATGGGTAGAGGCCATTGCTTGCAAGAAGAATGACCATCATGCTGTGATAAAATTTTTACAATCATTGTTTGCTCGTTTTGGCATGCCTAAGGTGATCATTAGCGATAGGGGTTCTCATTTTTGTAATAAACCATTTTCTTCACTGATGAAGAAATATGGTGTCACACATAGAGTTGCTACTCCTTATCATCCTCAAACAAATGGGCAAGCAGAATTGGTTAATAGGGAAATCAAAACCATCCTACAAAAAACCATTAAGCCAAATAGGAAGGATTGGTCTTTAAAACTTGTTGATGCTTTGTGGGCCTATAGGACAGCTTTTAAAACTAATTTAGGGGTGTCTCCTTATAGATTAGTTTATGGTAAAGCTTGTCATTTACCTGTTGAGATTTAGCATCGAGCCCTTTGGGCCATAAAACATGTAAACCTGTCATTAGATGTAGCTTTTGGATTGAGAAAATTACAGGTGAGTGAGTTAGATGAAGCTCGTCGGGATGCCTATGACAATGCTCAAATTGCTAAGGAGCGAATGAAAGTGTTGCATGACAGAAAACTTCATCCCAAACATTTCACACCAAGCCAGGAAGTTCTT